>CM056050.1:93264793-93327293 GCA_029574335.1 Rana kukunoris | reverse complement strand
TACGTAATTATGTAACTTTAGTTATATTATTGTAACTAGTAATGTGTGTCATATTTGGTTTGAGCTAACACACTAAATATAGAGAACACTGCATGGAGCTAATAAGTTCCTGGGCAGGAGGAGGGGTTGTGGGGATGAGGACAGACCTGTGTTCTTTGCAATTTATCAGAAATAAAGTAGGCAGGGCTGACACTACATGCTTAGAATTTCGGCGCTGTATTGCCAGGTCAAAGAGTATATTGTACTTCTATTTCTGCCACATCAATGGGTATCTTTCTGTATTTGTAGCTTATTAAAGGGGGGGGGGGGGGGTGTAAAAAATTCCAGACAGATGCTTTTATTTGATAAGGCACCTTCCATACAGGGCACGCTCTGTTGCAGTCCGCCTGCTCAACAGGGAATCTGTCCACTGCCTGGCCATATAACCGGCCTGTTATATGGCCAGGCTTCCACCACCGAGCCACCCACAATCTCCACTTCAGGATTTATGGGTCACCCTCCAGTTCAACCCGGTTTCATAATTAAAAGAAGAACCAGTGGAACTGCATAGTGTAAAATTGATCAAAAGCGCTTCTCGTTAATTGAGACCAAGTAACCTAGTTAAAAAAAATGGCACATGCGGGAATCGTGGCTGGTCCCAATAAAAGGGCGGACTGCTTTTGCGTTTCCCGTCAAACATCTTCCGGAGCATGTGAATACAATACCATGACACCAAGAGGACAGTAACGGTCAATGTGTTTCATACTATCTCAGCACTTACTCTCATGAGTCATGCTGTCCTCGATGTTGAGGATTTGTATTTGCTTGCTTTTCCTTAACCACTTAAGACCCGGACCAATACGCTGGTAAATGACCCAAGGTGTTTTTGCGATTCGGCACTGCGTCGCTTTAACAGACAATTGCGCGGTCGTGCGACGTGGCTCCCAAACAAAATTTGCGTCCTTTTCTTCCCACAAATAGAGCTTTCTTTCGGTGGTATTTGATCGCCTCTGCGATTTTTATTTTTTGCGCTATAAACTAAAATAGAGCCACAATTTTGAAAAAAAACACAATTTTTTTTTTTACTTTTTGTTATAAAAAAAATCAAATAAACTAAATTTTAGTAAAACATTTAGGCCAAAATTAATTCAGCCACATGTCTTTAGTAAAAAAAAAATCACAATAAAAAAAAATAGCTACCTAGCGGGAACAGCGACACTAATACAGCGATCAGAAAAATGATCGCTTAGTGACGCTGGCAATAAGGAGTGAAAGGGTTAACTAGGGCGGTGATCAGGGGTTAAAACTTTATTAGGGGGGGTGGGGGGCTATCCTGAACCTAACACTGTTTTTTACACTGCCTGTCACACTGACAGTAAATGCAGTGATTAGATCACTGCATTCAGTGACACTGACAGGGGGGTGGGGGGGGGGGGGGCGATCACAAGGGGTTAATATGCCTATGTGAGTGTGTGTCAGTGTTGTGTTGGTGCACACTTACTTGTGATGTCTTCTCTCATCAGCAGCGCTGGGAAACAGCGCTGCGATGAGAGATTACATCATTTCCTCCTTCCTGTGTAAACACAGGAGGAGGAACTGACAGGATGGGAGCGCGCTCCCATTGGCTGGGAGCGATCGCGAGGGGGGCGGAAATCACGGACATCCGCCCGCTCGTCGGCGATCGCTCCCAGAGGCAGGGGGACCCCCGCACGCCGCGGAGGGGGTCCCGATGGGACCCCCGAACCGCACGAAGGCGGGGACGTAAATTTACGCCCTTGTGCCTGTACGAGCCATTCTGTGGCCGTATATGTGCGTGCGGGGGTCCTTAAGTGGTTAAAGCTGAATGTTGTCTTGGATTTCAGCTGTATGGACTTTTGGATTTTACATTGCATGATGTGAGATGAACTGGGCTGTCACCTAAACTCGGTCAGACCACCTGGAGCAGCAGCTTGTCTTACTTGTCTTACTCCATGCTGTACATTGGTCCACTTACCCATATATACTCAAGTATAAGCCGACCAAATATAAGCTGAGGCACCGAATTTTACCACAAAAAAACGGAGAAAACGTATAAGTATAAGCCTAGGGTGTCCCTGTCCATGCCTCGCTCGCTGTGTCCATGCCTCGCTCGCTGTGTCCATGCCTCGCTCGCTGTGTCCATGCCTCGCTCGCTGTGTCCATGCCTCGCTCGCTGTGTCCATGCCTCGCTCGCTGTGTCCATGCCTCGCTCGCTGTGTCCATGCCTCGCTCGCTGTGTCACATGGGAGTCTATGGAAGGGGTGCCCGGCTTTGAAAAATCAGTGCTACCCGGCTTTGAAAAATCAGTGCTACCCAGCCATAGATCCCTCCAGACAACAAACTTTGCACACTTGTAGAGGGAGAGTAGGGCTTCATGTGTGCCAAGTTGGGGTCCAGGGGACCTACGGCTGGCCGGTACCGGTTCCCCAAGGTCCGGGAGATCAGGCACAAAAGGTGACTCGAGTATTAGCTGAGAGGGGCATTTTCAGCACAAAAAAATGTGCTGAAAAACTTGGCTCGTGTGTGTGTGTGTGTGTGTGTGTGTGTGTGTGTGTGTGTATATATATTACTACAACATATTAGAAATTGAAAAATGTGCACACAAACTACTGTGCAAAAAATAGTTACTATAGGTAGATGTAAAAATTGGTTGAAATTTAATATATATGGAAGAAAAGTGATGACTTGTAAAATGCGATGTATCGATTAAATGATTAAAACTGAGAATGAAGCTAATAAAATCTGATTGCCATGATAAGCAAGATTGAAAAATTCATATGGTTGTTTATATAGATCATCCTATGTCCCAAATATACCCACAAAAAAAAAAAAAAATCCTGTGTGGTTCAGATGAGTTTCCCTCGTGGATCGTTCAAACGAATATAGTATAGATGTCCACTCGCCAGATGATGTAGCTCCTCCTATCTTATGGCACAAAGGATCATAAAGGCTTGTGGGCTTTACCTGACCTCCTGGGGTCTTTGGATGGATCCTTTGGTACCCTTGACCTTGGGATGGGATCAGAGTGTCACCAGCGATTCATGAAAAAGAAATGACAGAGGATGGACTTCTCGTGGTATAATACTGTAGGGTAGTTTAAAACACTGTGGCTTTCAAACTTTGCCAATACAATGTTTACATTTTTTTATTTTATCATCTTAATTGCGTGCAACCGCAATGACACAGCCTGGAGGGGATGGAAGCCGCAAAACCCACAACAGAGTCCGCATGCGTTCCACGAAAACATGATAGTGCAGCGTGCGCTCCGGATCACTAAAGGAAACATTTTTTTTTTTAGCTAAATAGTAGGGTTGTCCCGATGCCTTTTTTTTTTTTTTAGGACTGAGTACAAGTACGGATACTTTTTTTCAAGTAGTCGCCGATACCAAATACCGATACTTTTTTAAAATGTGTCCCCAAATGCAGCCGTGTCCCCCCACAAATGCAGCCATGTCATGTCCCCCACATATTGCAGTCATGTCCCCCCACATGTGCAGCCATGTCATGTCCCCCCACATGTGCAGCCATGTCATGTCCCCCCACATGTGCAGCCATGTCATGTCCCCCCACATGTGCAGCCATGTCATGTCCCCCCACATGTGCAGCCATGTCATGTCCCCCCACATGTGCAGCCATGTCATGTCCCTCCATACCTTTTAGATATGCTGATGCCGCCTCTGCCGCATACCGCCGTATCCCCTGCACAATCGCGTAGCGCATTACAAGCTTTCATTCTAAAAACTTGTAAATGGCCGCGCTCCGTGTATTAAAACTCCCCTTCTCCGGATTGGAGGGATCCGTCCAATCCCAAGCAAGGGGGAGTGTCTATACGTGGATTCGTGCATAGACACTCCCCCTTGCTCAGGATTGGAGGGATCCCTCCAATCCGGAGAAGGGGAGTGTCAATACACGGCCATTTACGAGTATTCAGAATGAATGCTTGTAATGTGTGCTATGCGATTGTGCAGGGAGATACGGCGGTATGCGGCAGCGGTGGCGTCAGCATATCTAAAAAGGTATGAGGGACGCATCGCTGCAATATGGGGGGGAAGTATTCTATTTCAGTATCGGGGGTATTTGCGGGAGTACAAGTACTCCCGCAAATACTCGGCATCGGTCCCCGATACCGATACTGGTATCGGTATCGGGACAACCCTACTAAATAGCTTCCTTTACCTTACTGCAGTACTGGTTTCATGTCCTTATTGTTCGTTTTTGCTTTGAAGTTGCTGTAATCCTGCTCTGTTCTCCACACTTCCTGCTTGTCTGTTTCCTTATAACCACCATACTGGGAGCTTTCTCACGGTGGTCTAAGCTGTCATTACTGTGCGTCTAAAACTTCCCAGAACCAATCGGATTCATTTTAAAAACAAATCACTGCCCTGGATTTGTTTGTTTTTGTTCTGTGTGTCTATTTCTACTTCACAGAAACATGAAGCCAGTTCAAAAGTGAAACTAACCTGCAGGCACATTATATGATTGATTTTTATCTATTTTTAATCATTTTGAAAAGGAATCCGTTAACTTTTATGTCTCTATACCCTGTAAACAGTCATTTCAGCAAAAAAAATCTTTTCCTTTAGTGACCCTTCAATGTTGATAAATGTAAAGTTATGCACTTAGGGGCTAAGAATATGCATACATGCTAGGGGGAGTGCAACTGGGGGAATCTGTAGTGAAGGGTCTGGGGGTTTTAGTTGATCATAAGCTCAATAATGGCATGCAATGCCAAGCTGCGGTTTCCAAAGCGAGCAAAGTCCTTTCTTGTATTAAGAGAGGTATGGACTCCAGAGATAGAGATATCATTTTGCCCCTGTACAAATCATTAGTAAGACCTCATCTGGAATATGCAGTCCAGTTTTGGGTACCAGTTCACAAAAAGGATATTTTGGAGAACTGGAGAAGGCTCAGAGAAGGGCAACCAAACTGATAAGAGGCATGGAGGAGCTCAGCTATGAGGAAAGATTAGAAGAACTGAATTTATTCACTCTTGAGAAGAGGAGAATAAGGGGGGATATGATCAACATGTACAAATATATAAGGGGTACATATAGTAAACTTGGTGTTGCGTTATTCACTTTACGGTCAACACTGAGGACAAGTGGGCACTCTTAACGTCTAGAAGAAAAGAGATTTCACCTCCAAATACGGAAAGGTTTCTTCACAGTAAGAGCTGTGAAAATGTGGAACAGACTCCCTCCAGAGGTGGTTCTGGCCAGCTCAGTAGGTTGCTTTAAGAAAGGCCTGGATTCTTTCCTAAATGTACATAATATAACTGAGTACTAAGATGTGTAGGTAAGTTGATCCGGGGAAAATCCGATTGCCTCTCGGGGGATCAGGAAGGAATTACTTTCCCCTGCTGTAGCAAATTGGATCATGTTCTGCTGTTGTGTTTTTTTTTGCCTTCCTCTGGATCAACTGTGGGTATATGTGATGTACTGTGTTTTTTTTTTGTTTTTTATGGTTGAACTGGATGGACTTGTGTCTTTTTTCAACCTGACTAACTATGTAACTTGTGCGTTTCGTCATCTATCGTGAAGTCATCAGAAATAAGAATGGGTTTGGTCATAACCCATGTTCTGCTAAACCCAGAAAGAAGCAGTCCATGCTGGGCCAATCGGCTGCATCCAGTGAAATCCCACTCTGTAGCTGCATGTGCACAAGGAGGATGGGATGCTTGTGTCATCATTCTCATCATATCCATCTATCGTCTTCTCTATTAGCTTTCAGTGGATCCCTGTAAACCCGCCTCTTCAGAGAAGCCTACCCTACCCTACCCATACCAAACTATATTTTCATTCTGTCCATCTGATTATCCCCCACAGCTAACTACCCTTTGTTTCACTTGACCCTCCCTTCTAGATACTAAGCTCTACCGAGCAAGGCCCTCTGATCCCTCTTGTATTAATTTGTATTGTGACTGTACGGTCTTCCCTGATGTAAAGCGCTGTGCAAACTGTTGGTGCTATATAAATCCTGAATAATAATCCAGCCATGTGATCGTATTAGGTCAGCGACATTGACCTAATATGGCATTGTGGCTATTTTAGGTCAATGATGTCGCCAGATTTTCTTTGTGTACATGCAGTGGCAAGTAATGACCTGTCCACAGCTGATTTGGCCTGCGCTCACCGATTCCTTTTTGCTTTAGAGCAAACCCAAGCTCATCCCTGAATATAAATATCACATTGTAATATGTATGACTAATATACTGGTTTGGTGTCCTAATACACAAATAATGTTGTGCATACTATATTCTATTACATAACAACTCATACTTGCTGCAATATATTTTGTTGCAGAATTTCAGATATAACAGATGTTCTACAATTACAATTGAATTCTCAGGCACTCAACCTATATAGTATATTTTAAGGAATGAACCTAATGCAGAGTATCCACATATTGTAACAGATGCTCATGAATGACATACTGTATATTATACAAATGGACTCTGGGCTAACCTAAACACACTGCGTGCGATTTAAAATATTGTACTGTGTTCCCATAAATGGTGCACACATATCTAATTTGCAAAGGTATACTGCACTGCTAGATGCCCATAATTTAAAGTATACAGTGGCTATAGTAAATAATCGCCCTCCCTTTAAAATCAAATTTTGTTGCTTTTGTCTGAAATTAAGTTTTGTTTATTTCCAGCTGTATTTACTCAGTGCAACTTGGAGCATCCAAGTGAAAAGTCTCTTCAATTCCCTACGCAAGGGTTCCCCCCCTAGAACCGGCTGCCAACTTAGCTTACATATCTGTAATCCCCAAACAGGGCAAACAGGGAAAAGACCCAAGCGAAAGCGAAGTTGGCAACTACAGACCGATCTCCCTAATCAACGATTTAAAAATGACAAAGATTCTATTTAACAGACTGGTGTCCTTCACAAGGACCAGGTGGGATTTATCCCAGGGAGGCAGGGGCCAGACCAGATAAGGAGTCGTAGACTTAATTTCACTCATGAAGTCTGACTGGGATGGAGGTCCTCCCCAGGAAGGCTACCTCCTTTCCATTGATCTCCAGAAAGCCTTTGACGCAGTCACCATCGTACAGAGAATGGGGCTTCGGCCCTGATTTTTTTTTTTTTTTTTTTTTAAATAAAAACTCTGGAAGCCCTCTACTTATCACCTAAAGCTAAATTAGAATGCAGGGACACCTCTCTGACCAGTTTCCCATACTAAAAGGCACCAGGCAGGGCTCCCCCTTTTCACCATTACAATTGAAACATTGGCTATAGCCATAAGACAACACCCTGACATTCATGAGTCGGATGTGGCCATTCGACCCATAAATGTGCACTGCTTGCTGACAATGTCCTCCTCCTTTGTCGCGTCACCCCCAACGTTCAACTTCTGAAGGAATTCGAAGTGGTCTCAGGCCTTCTGGTAAACATGACCAAGTCTACTGCCCTTAATATCTCCACTCCCCGCGACCTTGTAAATAGACTATAAAGTCACTTCCCCTTTCTCTAGCTCATACCTGGGCATACAACTCGTATCTAAAATAGACCTGTTGCACCAATTTAACTTAACTACCCTTCTATACTCAAAAGATTAACAGAAGACCTTACCCAAAGGTCACTTTATAAGTTGTCCTGGCTAGGAAGCGTGAATGCGGTCAAGATGACCTTACTACCCAGGATTTTATATAGTTTTCCATTACCAAACAGTTTCTCGACAAGCTGCAGTCAACAATTATCCACTTCATCTTGGGTAAAAAGGGACATTGCCTCCCCAAGAGTGTCCTTTTTAGTTCCAGGAAGAAAGGGGGTCTGGGCTTACCTAACTTGTGGTAGTATTACTAAGCAGCTCAACTCAGTAACTTTTCGATCATATATACTCTAGAGGCCAGAACCAGACTGGGTACCCTAACAACCATACCCTAGATTTCCTAGTTTGGAGCCTGCATAGAAACCACCCCCCAATCCTGTCACCCCATGCTTTCCCATTCTATGACTGTGTGATTTACTATACAAGCTGAACTCTGACTTCTGCCTGGCACCCTTTAGCACACATCTTCCACAATCCCCAATTCCCACCAGGACTAAATATCAAGGCCTTCAGGTGGTGGCTTGAAATGGGCCTATACAGAATAGGGCAATTTTTCAACGCGAATGGCCTCCTCACCCTGTGCTACTGTGTCTCCAAACTGGACATGCCCCCTTCCGAAAAATTCCGATACAATCAACTATCGCACTGCCTGCGACGGGTTTGGAATAGTTCTGAGAGTCCACTTTCTGTAACCTGATACGAGATGTGGTGCACCTCAACCATGGATGTGATAGGTGGAATCTCCCTGATATACTCGGCCCTGGATGAGTCTTCGGAGAAAGCGACCTATATGATTTACTGGGAACGCAACCTGGAGATCAATTGGATCTAGACACCTGGCACTCCAACTTTGCCCGCTCCTACAGAGGGATCCTTTTAACAATACCGTTGTAGAAGCAGACCTCAAGGTCATGTCCCACTGGTACCTCTTTCCTACTCGTCTCACCAAATTTTACCCTCAGTCTTTCCCCTATGCTTTAGAGGCTGTTGCCACTTGGGTTCACTTTCCACACCTTTTTGAGAATGTCCCAGAATCGGAACGTACTGGAACAAAATTGTTAACCTAATCCGCAAATCCACTGGCTTTGCAGTGAAACAAGACCCCGCTATAGCGCTCCTCAATAGCCGAATCCCAGATGTACCAGAATGTACCTAGATCCTAAGCCAAAATAACCATAGCCAGAGCTCTTCTCTCCCTTTTTTTTTTTTTCTTGTTTTTGTTTTGTGTCATCTATGAGCTGATGCAGGCTGTTGTTGCATCTAGCTGTAGCACAGGCCCTGGTTCAGCCGGACCGAAAGATGGATGGTATGTGCCATGGGGAGAGTGAGTCTTCCACACTCCCCCCTTACAATCTTCTAAGCTTTACAAGCACTAGCCATTGCTAGTCCAGGTAAATACAATTTCATGGCTCTCACCATTCAGTATATTCCTGGTAGGAATGATGCACAGCACTCTGCTTGCAGAATTGGGCGGAACCTCCCTGATTACCTCTTGCACAGCAGGTTCCCAATTGGGGTGCGGGAGGGAAGGCCGTTGGCTGAGTCTTTTTGCTGTGTATTCCTAATGCCTTTTTGTTATGTTGATTGTTACTTTATGTAACTGTATATTGAAAATTGTTACTGACCAACTTTGTACAAGTGATATATTTCTCATGAAACATGTATATTTCTATCTCCTATGCTTTACAGTAAGAGGGGTGTTATTTGGATGGTGAGCTCTATTAGATTTTCGGCAGACGGTACAGTACCTTGAAAAAATTATCACTTGAAATTTTCCACATTTTGTCATGTTCCAACCAAAAGGGTAAATGTATTGTGATTTTTATGTGATGGACCAACACAAAGTGGCACATAATTCAACTTTTCATTTTTTTGCAAATATGTGAAGAAAAGTGTGGCATGCATTTTGTATTTAGCCCCCCCCCCCCCCCGAGTCAATACTTTGTGGAACCCCCCCTTTAATGCAATTACAGCTGCAAGTCTTTGGGATGTCTCTACCAGCTTTGTACATCTAGAGTGACATTTTTTGCCCATTCTTCTTTGCAAAATAGCAAAAGCTCTGTCAGATTGGATGGAGAGCATCTGAACAGCAATTTTCAAGTCTTGCCACATATCCTCAATTGTGTTTAGGTCTGGACTTTGGGCCATTCTAACACATGAATATGCTTTGATCTAAACCATTCCATTGTAGCTCTGGCTGTTTAGGGTTGTTTTTCTGCTGGAAGGTGAACCTCTGCCCCACAAATGCACGCCAAAAATTTCACATATTTATTTGTAAAAAAAAAAAAATGAAAACCATTTTATCATTTTTTCCTTCCACTTCACAATTATGTGCCTCTTTGTGTCTTTGTGTTTGGTCTATCACATAAAATACATTTTACAATTTTGGTTGTAACATTTCAATGGGTATGAATACTTTTTTCAAGGCATTGTATTGATTGGTGTTGAGGCCAAATAATACATTTTTAGTCTCGTATGACATAACACCCTTTTCCATGTGGCCTCAAAACCTTTTGAGGTGCGTTTTGACAAAACTCATTCGTGACTGCGTGTGGCCTTTCTTGTGGAGAGGCTTTTTTTTTTTTTCTTGCAACTCTCCCATAAAAGCTGCGTTTGTGGAGAATTTATGATATTGTCACATGCACACAATGACCACGCTTTGTCATAATTTCCTGCAACTGCTTCAGAGTTGCTGTAGGCCTCTTGGTAGCCTCTCTGACAAGTTTTCTCCTGGCTCTTTCATCCAGTTTGGACTGACATGCTGATCCAGGGAGGGTCTGTGTTGCACCAAATACCTCCCACTTCTTAATAGACTTTACTGTAGTTCTAGGCATTGATAAAACCTTAACATTCTTTTGTGTCCATTTCCTGCCTGTCCACAATTTTATCCTGGAGATCTTTTGGCAGTGCCTTGCCACCCATGGCTGATTGCTATCAAGGACTGAAATTCTCCAGGAAAGCTGTTTTCATGCTAAACTAATCAAAATGACCACATCTGATCACAGTTGAAAGTCCAATGGCTTTGTGTGCCTTTGAGAAGGTGATTTGCTACACCTGTTTGCGTTTACAATCATTTTTAGGAGGGGGTGATCCTTTTTCCAACTCAGTGATTCTGTTTTTGATTTTATTTATTTCTGACATGTTTGTGTTCTGTTTTCACTTTTATCACTATTGTACCATGCTTCCCATAGTCATTCACCCCCTTGTGTTTTAAAAAATGTATCGGCCCATCTGCCAACATTTTCTGCCAGGAGAGGCAGGAAGATGAGCCCCATAGAAATCTGCTACACGTGTGCAGCCAGGAGACGGAGGATTTGCAGATTTGCAGCTCAGGATGTAAATAATCCTCGAAGGCAACTATATCTCTGGAGGTGAGATTTGTTAGGTCCATCTAAAGAGGTAAACAGGATAAGTGCCCTCTTTCCTTTTGAAAGGGTTTCCCATTAAAAAGGTTGTTTTGCCATTTGATTTAACCAACATAATTAAAACTTTGAAGGTTCAAGATATTTATTCTGAACGTAAAGGCAAAACATTTTTTTTTTTTTTTTTTTCTAGGTTTGAATGTTTCTGTCCCTATTAGGAATATTTACTCTATTCTAATTGTCCTTATCTCTGGTGTCACAGGAATAAAAGTGAGGGTAAATTCAAAACCTTTTAGTTGCCACCAGAGCAGTAATAGAAGGGAATTTATCAAAAGGGACAGGGTTCCAAAAATTTTTAAAAAGATTTCCATCCCTTCTTGAGCCTACGGTGCAGGAAGTGAAGCGAAGAGACATGGGTGGGCACAAAAGTCAGTTATTACCAGGCTCCTTTCTTAGTTTTAATGCATCTACCCGCAGGGTTATAAGGAGCCTAGGGATATAGAACAATTTCACATCTGACATGTCCGCATTCAGATGGGAAGAAAACCAGAAGTTGGCTATGCTTGGTTACATACCTGTCCAGTCCTCCTGAGCCCAGGGAATAAGCTTCCCTTAATCTATTATCCCGAAGTGGGTTTTTTCCCTTTTCACCATGGCTATGGCAAAAAAAAAAAGGAGACCCACAAGGATTATCTGTCGGGAAGCCTTTTTCTAAATCGTTCTCCTGAACAGACTAGTGGTTTTAAACCACATGTTCTTGACCAAACTAGTTCCTTGTTTCACATAACAAATCTCTGATTAGTCTTGTTGTTGGTCCTATGCAGCAGTTAGACATTATTGACCACAATTGCTAGAATGTTGACAGTCAATCTTTCCATCTTAAAATCTGAGAGCCTGTGAATTTGTTATCTTTAAGAGCCCATGCCACCTAGATCCTGCGTCCAAAGAGAAAGCAGGGGCATAGGTGGAGCAGACCTGCAGGTCAGTTAAATGATCCTGCTAGGTAGGGCTGCAACTAACGATTATTTTCATAATCGATTAATCGGATAAAATCATAAAAAAACATAATGTGGAATTTTTTTGTTTAACAGTAATTAAAAAACTAAGTGTTGCACTCAAACAACAGATTAAAAAGCATTTAACATTACACAACTTTGCAGCAGTACAAAAACAACAAACATTCTTAAAACAGGTGAACTACTGTTCAAGAAACTGTGTTAGAATGTAAAAAGTCAACATGTTGACATGCTCTGGGCTAAGGCTGGCTCTCTTTTTACAAACTATGTTGCCTGCAGCAGAAAAGAGGCGCTCTGATGGAGTGGAGGTGCCTGGGATGCACAAGAATGATTTTGCGAGTTTTGCCCAGGTTGGAAATTTCTCTTGGTTATCTTTCCACCAAGTCAAAAGGTTTCTTTGGAAGTGGCTTCTCAGCAAAATAAGCCTGCACTTGATTTCGGACTTGTGTGTTTTTAATATCCTCCAAGTTGCCCCTCTTCCTCTTCACTGCTGCCCCCAGACTTAAGGAGTATGTCGAGTAGAGAATGAGATGCTGTAGATGTTAAAGGTTCAGCATCTCTAATTACAGGCAACGTGGTGGTCATTTCCTGCTGCTGCACCACCATCTCCCCCCTCCTCCCCCCCTTAAAGCAAGTGTCTCTGTCTGTTCTTTTGCCTGCACATTTATGATCTGTTCTGGTGATAAAAATGTTAGTTTTCTAAATCGTGGGTCCATGGCAGAGGAAAGGATCACAGTGTTTGGGACGTGTTCAAGGATCCCCCTTCCATCTGCTTTTGAAGTTGGTCTGTTGCAGTGGCTTGGAAACTCTTTAGCGGAGATGATTCAAAAGAAGCACCTTCATGCACGGGTGATAGGGTAACATATTCTTGGCCACTCATGAATACAGTGCTGCATTCAAAGGGCTTAAGAGCACTGAATTTTTTTTAGGTATACTCCACTGGTCTGGTTTTAAGTTCAGGTAATGTTTCCCCTTTGTGTAACTGATGGGTCAGACAGAGTTGCAGTTACCGGCCACCTTTGTTCAATGAGTCGTTCAACCATATAGTAAGTGCTATTCCATCTTTTACGTACTTCTTAAAGAAGCTTGTGCTCAGATGTACCCATTTGCTTTTGTTTCTACAATTTGCTGCTACTCACTTTTTTTAAAATGTTCAACTAGTCCTCTTGCAGCACTAACGGCTCTCTCAATTTCAGAATTCTTTAACGCAGCACTGATCACTAGCTGCAAGGTGTGCAGGGCGCAGCGGATACTGGCCCAGCCATGTGTCCGCCAAGATTTTCGCAGCAGCCACAATATTTGCACCATTGTCATGCACAATGGCAATTCTTTTCTGAGGTGGAATTTCAAATTTTTCAGTGACCTTCAACCATAAGGCAATATTTGCTGCTGTGTGTCTCTTCCAGAGGCATGGTAGTGAGGCAGATAGAAATCATCTTCCACTCCTCTGCTATGTAGTGGCATGTAATACCAAGGAAATCCTTGGTCGCTATACTTGTCCATATGTCTGCAGTAAGGGCAATTCTGCGCTTATGGCGTCCTTTACATTCTGAAATACCTCCTGGTACTTTCTCTCCACTAATTTGGTAAAATGGGTTCTTGATGGTTAAGTATATCCAGGGTCCAGTACACTGATCATGCTTTTAATCCTCGGTCTTCAACCATAGACAGTGGCTGCATGTTGGTGACTAGCATTTTCATGACAGAATCTGTTTTTTGTAATTGCTGATTATTGGGGAGTGCAGGGACGATTTTGCTGCACAAACTCTCATGGTGCGCTGTTTCCTTCTGCAATGAAAAAGATAATATGAATGATTAGTATGCAGGAAAAGCCATTTCTGTGTAACTCAATATATCATTTGAGTTAAACTTACCGCGATGTTTCGCCTTCCTCTGGGAACCCCACGTGTTTCAGTTTCATGTGCTTGTTAATCGTTGTGCTTCCATGCCATGCAAGTTCCGTTTTGCAAAGTTTGCAGGTGACCACCTTCTTTGCAGAATTTCAATGAAAATCCTCCCATGCCTTAAGTTTTGGGTCGCACACCTTTTTCTGAGCTCATTGTGTCAGCAGCACCCTTTATATGTGGGGGACATAGCTGCATTTTGTGGGGGACATGGCTGCATTTGGGGACACATTTAAAAAAAGTATCGGTATTCGGTATCGGCGACTACTTGAAAAAGTATCGGTACTTGTACTCTGTCCTAGAAAAGTGGTATCGGGACAACCCTAATACAAAGTAACGTTTATGATTTAAATTTTCTTTCGTTCATATGAGGATCAGGAATTGCCTTTTAGGGCTCTTTCACACGTCCGTTCAGTTTTTTAGATCATTTTTTTCCCCCTTCAGTTGATCCGTTTTTTCGTCAGTTTTTCGTCAGTTTTCCGTCCGTTTACATCCGTTTCCGTCCGTTTTTCATCAGTTTTTTTCATCCGTTTTTTTTTTTTTTTTTTTTACATATTTTGATGAAAAACTGACGTTAGCGGATCGGATGGTAAACGGATCATCCGCTAACGTCCGTTTTTCGTCTGTTCCGTTTTTTTGACGGAAGAAAAATAGGGTTTTCTTCCGTCCAAAAAAACGGAGCTTACCGCAGACGGATGTTAACGGACGTTAGCGGATGCTCACCCGCTAACGGACGCTAACCCATAGGGAAGCATTGAGGTCCGTTAACGGACGTCCAAAAAACGGACGAACTGAACGGACGTGTGAAAGAGCCCTTAATCTACAAATGCTGTCAATTACAGCAACCTTTTAAAGCAGTAGTAAACCCAATGCTAAATTATATATCATTTATTTCTTTATTTTTAAACTCTGAAAGGTAAGGGCCCTTTCACACGTGCGGACCGTTTTTTAGGTCCGTTTTTTTCATCAGTTGATCAGTTTTTTCATCAGGTTTTCCCATCAGGTTTTCCCATCAGGTTTTCCCATCAGGTTTTCCCATCAGGTTTTCCCATCAGGTTTTCCCATCAGGTTTTCCCATCAGGTTTTCCCATCAGGTTTTCCCATCAGGTTTTCCCATCCGCTTTCCCATCCGCTTTCCCATCCGTTTTTCTTTTATTACATATTTTGATGAAAAACGGATGTTAGCGGATCGGATGTTAAACGGATCGTCCGCTAACATCCGTTTTTCGTCCGTTTTTTTGACGGAAGAAAAATAGGGTTTTCAAAAAAACGGAGCTTAACGGAGATGGATGCAAACGGACGTTAGCGGATGCTCATCCGCTAACGTCCGCTATCCCATAGGGATGCATTGCGGTCCGTTTTTCATCCGTAAAAAAACGGACGAACGGTCCGCACGTGTGAAAGGGCCCTAAAGGCATAATGTGCTAGTATGCATCACAATACTTGCCGTAAAACAAAGCCCCCCGGTGGCGCCCTGCTATCGATGAGAAGGTTTCTGAAGGGACGACACAGGTATGCCGTCACTTCAGAGCGCATGTGCCGGTGACCTCAGCGGCTGCATGCAGTGTGGATATCTCCTAAATGGTACAGGTTTAGGAGATGTTCACGGTACCTACAGGTAAGCCGTATTATTGGCTTACCTGTGGGTGAAAGTACACAAAAAGTTTACTTCCACTTTAAACACAAAAAAAATACACAGATATAAGGATGTATCTTGGTATACCCTTATCATTCTTGGTAAACTTCCTTTTTCTTGGTTGTAATTTTTGTGTGTATTCTTTTAGGTGTTCAGCTTGAAGTGGAGCATGGTTTAAAGTGGTTGTAAACCCTTTACAACCACTTTTTGACTACCTGTAGGTACAGTGAATTGCTCCTGAACTTGCGCAGTTTAGGAGATATTCACTGTGTGCGGTTTCTTCAGCTGCTGTGCCATTAACCACTTGCGGACCGCCGCATGTACATTTAAGTTGGCAGAATGGCACGTACAGGCACATTGGCCCTGTACCCCCCGATTGGGACCCCCCCCCCCCCCCCGGTACATGCGGTGGTTCCCGTGGCTCTGGGAGCGATCCGGGATGAGGGGGCGGCTATTCGTTTTTGTCCGCTCCCTCACGATCGCTCCCAGCCAATCCGCGCGCTCCCATGCGTGTCACTTCCTCCTCCTGTGTAAGCACAGGAAGGGGGAAATTATGTAATCTCTGCTCTCGGCGGTATTTTCAACCGCCGCTGAGGAGAGATTACATCGCACAACACTACACTAACACACTACACATAGGCACATTAACCCCCCCCCCCCCCGATCAACCGCCCCCCCCCACCCCCCTGTCAGTGTCACTGAATGCAGTGATCATTTATGTATTGATCACTGCATTTTAGTGTCAGTGTGACAGGCAGTTAGTGTTAGGTCCAGGGTAGCCCCTGTACCCCCCCTAATAAAGATTTAACCCCTTGATCACCGCCCTAGTTAACCCTTTCCCTCCCTATTGCCAGTGTCACTAAGCGATCATTTTTCTGATCGCTGTATTAGTGTCGCTGTTTCCGGTAGGTAGGTATAATTTTAACTAAAGACATGTGGCTAAATAAATTTTGGCCTAAATGTTTGACATTTAGTTTATTTGATTGTTCTTATAACGACAAAAAGTGAAAAATATTGTTTCTTTTTTTGTTCAAAAATATCGCTCTATTTTTGTATATAGCGCAAAAAATAAAAATCGCCGAGGCAATCAAATACCACTAAAAGAAAGCTCTATTTGTGGGAAGAAAAGGACGCAAATTTTGTTTGGGAGCCACGTCGCACGTCCGCACAGTTGTCTGTTAAAGCGACGCAGTGCCGAATTGTAAAAACCCCTTGGGTCATTTAGCAGCATATTGGTCCGGTCCTTAAGTGGTTAAGGTGGCTCATACCTGCATACCTGAAGGTAACGTTCCGGAGACAAGTCGCCCGTCCCAGCGGTGTGTGGCGACCGTTGTGAAAGCTTTGTTCTAAGGGAAGTATTTCGTAATGAGTTGGTATGCGATACATACTAGCTCTTTATGCCCTTGCCTTGCAGGTTGTGTGTGTGTGTGTGTGTGTGTGTGTTTTTTTTTTTGTTTTTCTCTTTCTTCGAGGGTTTACAACCATTTTAATCTGTTATTTTGTTTTCTGTTTAACCAACTAGCAAAAAGAAAACCTAATTATCTCTGGCCACTTTTATTGATGGCGGGAGAGGTGCCCTGTCCCGGTTGCCTACTGACAGAATCGGTAAAACAATCTGATGCTGTCCTCTGAGAGGCAGGAACTCGAGGGAAGGAATGATGGGCCCCCACTCAACTCTATGCCGTTGGATGACAGGAGTGGTCTTAAAGGGACCCTTTTTTTTTTTCTTCTTTTTTTTTCTTCTTCATTGCATTTAAGTCTAAATGTTTTTGACCTCAGATCTTGCGATAGAGGACCTGTTATACTTTTTATTTTCCTATTACAAGGGATGTTTACATTCCTTATAATAGGAATAAAAGTGATCCAAATAATTTTTACACTGTCCCTAGATAAATAATAAAGTATAAAATGTTAAGCGCCCGTCCCTCCGTGTTTGTGCGCAGAAGCGAAGGCATATGCAAGTCGCGCCCCTATATGTAAATGGTGTCTAAACCACACGTGAGGTATCGCCAGTGATTGTTAGAGCGAGAGCAATAATTCTAGTAAGAGACCTCCTCTTACTCGAAACTGGTAACCTGAAGACCTTTTTAAACATCGCTTATGGAGATTTTTTGTCAGTTTGTCACCATTCCGCGAGCAGGCATTATTTTGAGGCATGTTTTTTTTGGTATCAACTGTCTTGGCGTGACATTATCTTTCCCAATATAAAATTTTTTACCATTTTTTTTTTTTTTTTTTCTTTTCCAAAAAAAATGCGTTTGTAAGACCGTTGCATAAATATGGTGTGACAAAGTATTGCAACAACCGCCATTGTATTCTATAGGGTGTCTAGGCAAGTGAGATGAACATCCCCACCTATGCCACACAATGAAGGAGCTTGCACGTTTTGGAGGATAGACCCCCCCCCCCCCCTTCCTCAGAGCTATGAAGTGTGTTGGGGATGTGGTGCAGAGATTGATATAACAGTGGTGACTTTAACAAAAAAAGTCTTCAAAGTGCAGCTTTTACAATCGATCTAGAAGAAAATATATAATGCAATGGGTCATCGAACTGGATTAGGCTAATGGCCCGTACACACGATCCTAAAATCTGATGACAGATCGTTGTGACTTTTTTCCCTTAATAGTCGCAAGTAGAGATTGAATGGGTTATTAAAGTCACAAATTCTCGTATGACAGAAGAAAAAAAATCGGAAGTGATGTCATGTGTTGTAATGTATTTGTATTGTATTTTCGGGTGACGACTGTACCGACTAAAAGAAAATCGTAGGATCTGGTATCGTACGAGTACATTTTTTTGTGCTTGTCCGATCTAATAAAATCAGATGAATTGTTGTGATCGGCACTAAAAAACTCTGTACTAACGATCCGATTTATCTTTTTTTATGCTATGTTCACATAAAGTAAGATTTTAGATGCAAACAGAATAGTACCACAGTGGAAATCGCATTTGTTTTCATAGGTGCCGGTTCACACCAATGCAACTCTGCACAGCGTGATTTTTTAAAAAGGTCTATGCTGCTTTGGTGCAATTTCAGTATGATTTAAGCCCCATATAAAATGCAAACCACTTCAAAGTTCCCTCTGTTGCATTACACAATTGCACTGAAAGATCAATGTGGTATGAACCTAGCCTAAAGCCAGCCACACAGGCCAAATGTCGGGACAGAACTAACGGATCAAAAAAACATTCGGCTCTTGTGTATGTGGGTCTGTCTGTCCAACAGAAGCTGACCATGCATGCTGGTAAACCAGCAGCCGACCTACTTTTGATCAGCGCCCTTAGCCAATGATGGAGAGCACTGATTGGGGTGCTCTGGCTGGGGGTGGCCCAGTCCCCCTATCGGAACACAACAGCTTAGTGGAGGAGATCACTGGACTAACCTTGCATGGTTAGTACAGCTGCTCCGACCAGAGCAGTCACAGTCACTCACTGGTGATCTGGCCAGTAAGTGTTGGTTCACACAGGGGTGACTTGGCTGCCTGAAAAATCTCGCTCCATTCTGTACTATGGAACCGTTCTAATAGGAGCGACTCCGACTTAGAAAAAGGTTCTTGTACGACTTTGGGACAACTTCAGGGCGACTTGCATTGAGTTCAATACAGAAGTCATTTTGCATGTCGACTCTGAAGTCGTGTGCAGATCGCCTTGCAGAGTCACGTGGCAAGTCGTGCCGCCCCTGTGTGAACCAGCACTAAGGCTGTTTTTTAACAAAAAAAGCTGTCCTGCAGATGTAGTAGTTAAATTGGTTGTTTGGTTTCTAAAACATTCGCTAACATGTATTAAAGTCTGGTTATAGTACGCTAATCATTTTTCACCAATCGTGAAGTATGTAGCTTTCCTTTAAATAGCCAACGCTCAATGACCAGATTTCAGTCATATTTCTTGCCTTGTTAAATGTTAGTCGATAACATTGTCTGTTCATTGTCGGACACAATGCAGAAATCAGATTGTTGGAGCAGACGACAGACAGCGACTCAACCTGCCCTGCTTCTTCTCTGTGCTTTCCTCTTGGGCATCCCTCTTCCTTTGTTCCATAGCTTGCTATCGTTTCATTTTCCAGACAGGTGATTGGCAGCCCCCCTGGACGTTCCTCCCCATGGAAAGCTTGGAGCTTGCCTTCATTGTTACAGATAACTGTTTATTTCCCAAGCCAATTAATGAATAAGCTACAGCAATATTCAGTTCTTTTTTCAGCATTCTCATTACTCTTATCCTGGAAGTAGGAATCAGTAGTTGGCACTCCTGTGAGTAAGTAGATGCAAAGACAGGTACAAAAAAGTAGGAACATGAAGGCACCAGCTAGCCCACCCCCAGACATTAGATAAGTCTGAGGAAGCAAAGATTTGGATGTGGGCTGATAAATATCATTACAGGAATGTCTCTCTACTCCAGGCTAGGTGTCCAGCCACAATCCTGTATCCCAAACTACAGGTAATCTCTGGCTGTGCACACAGTCGCAGATGGCTGCAGCATTGTAATGTATGTGCTGACTGACCAAAGCTCATTGGAACCACCTGTGTATCTTGCCTCTGGAATTCATTATGTGTTCAACGCCCATGTGAGTACGCCCTAAGGCCCCTTTCACACTGGGGCATTTTTCAGGCGCTTTTGGGCTAAACATAGCGCATGTAAAGTGCCTGAAAAATGTCTCCCCTGCAGTCTGTGTAAAAGCTGTGGAAGCAGCATCTTTGGAACGGTGTACACCAGTCCTGCCCATTGAAATGAATGGACAGCACGGCCGAACTGCCGGCAAAGTGCCGCTGCAGCGGCGCTTTGCGAGTGGTTTTAACCCTTTTTTGGGCTGGTAGTTGGGGTTAAGCCCCGCTAGCGGCAGAATACCTCCAAGAGCAACAATAAAGCACCGCTAAAAATAGCAGTGCTTTGCAGTGGATGCCTGGGTGTGAAAGCACCCTAATGCAGCAGTTGCATAGCTCAGATTAATTTACTACGTTGAGGCCTGCCAAAACTCCACAATCGGCCCACTCAGAAATTGGCTGAGAGCACTGACCGGGAGGTGGTCGACTGCTGGTCTTCCAGCATGCACATCTGACAGAAGCCGGCTGAACAGACCAACATACACATAGCCCAATGTCGGCTGTTTTTATTTTTTGACTCGACCGTTGTCTCCCGACATTCGGTCCATGTGTAGGGGGCTTTAGTCTGCAAGTGACTTGATAACTGATGCAATTACCCACACAATTTTGTGTGATAATTCTGATGTTTTAGTAAATCAGCCAACAGCCTCGCTCTTAACAAGCCCACATTATGGAGTACATGGGATATACTATATGTATTAGAGGAGCACCAAATGGAAACTTTGGTACCGAAAATGACAGTTTAAAAAGAATATCTATCTATTTTTACAGTCTGCACTCTCTGACCATCTCTTGTAGCATGTCTGGTGCACCTCTAGCAGACATAGTACAGGAAATGGTCGGGTCAGAGACTGCAGACCTGGTGCCAGTGCCTGTATCGCACAGAGCAGTGATCTCCCACTGTGTCACGGAGCTGGATTTAAATTGCCCGGGCCGGTTGGCCATCGTAACAAAGTACCACCTCCTATGATACACATTACACTAATTACATTTTTCGGTCTTGGATCAGTGTGGCGGCTGCCAAACAATTTGGCTCAGTGATAGAGGTAGATCGCTGCTCTGCGTGACGAGGGAAAGACTCTGACAGGGGTGAACTAGGATGACACACTCGCAATATGTGTCACCCGGGGTGGACGACCCCTTTTTGGCGCCAATATATGCAGCTTTTTTTTGCTTGCGGCCGAATGAAAGACTGTTTTTGCCCAATATGTTTCGGTGGCCGAAATTTCGGTGCACCTCTAATATGTATGTACTATTGTCCAACGTATTGGGACGCCTGCCTTTTTACACGCACATGTAATGGCATCCCTGTCTTGGTCCATAAGGTTCAATATTGAGTTGGCCCACCCTTTGCAGTCAGGCACTGATATTGGACGAGAAGGCCTGGCTGGCAGTCTCTGCTCTAATTCATCCCAAAGGACTCTGTGCAGACCAGTCGAGTTGCTCCACCCCAAACTCACGCATCCATGTTTTCATAGACCTTGCTTTGTGCACTGGTCCAAATCATTTGGTGGAGGGGGATTATGCTGTTGGGTTGTTTTACAGAGGATGGGCTTGGCCCCTTAGTTCCAGTGACGGTAACAAAGGCATAATAAGCTAGTGTACATAGCATATTGGCTCCATATGGAATACTTGCCTTGAAACAATGCTGTTGCAGCGGTCCCTGCACACCGCTGTGACCAGTGAAATGTCATCCTGGAATTATTTCCGGGTTCGCAGGCTTCGGCTTTGATTGGCCAGAGCCGAAATGATGTCGCTCCCATGCATGCTTGCGGAAGCCGCAGGTAATTGCACAGCAGCTGAATAAAGGCCACGAGCGAGCCATTTCTTCAGTGCGCATGTGCTGATGACGTCTGCGCATGCGGATACAGTGAATATCTCCTAAACTGTTTAGGAGACATTCATGCTGCCTACAGGAAAGCCTTATTACAGGGTTTACAACCACTTTTAAAATGCTACTTTGAAATTCTTGTCTGACATTTGATTATGGATTAGCTATGTGTTGCTAAAGTTCATGCAAGAAAAGTAAATTTTATCATATCAATGAACATTTTTTAATAAACACTATTTTATATAAGCCAACTTGTAAAATGTTTACTGACCCTCTTAAACCATTGGAGGTAAAGCAGTCCTGGCTGCTTACCCTTTGCAATCTGGAGTTTTGGTTGTTCTAGAGCCCTCTAAATCTCTTGATCACTGGCCCTTTTCAGAAAGTAAAGCCATTTCTGGCTGGTTGTAATGGGAGAATGTAGTAAAAGGAAAAAAAACATCCTCCAATGTGCTTAAGGCTGCACATTCCCAGTGTTCCGTGCGCTTGGTTTATTATGAGCGTAATATATAGAAGCTATCCTGTGGGAGTTTTGGAAACTGTAAATGGTCTCTCCTGATTAAATGCTCTGTGGTTTCTGCCTCTCACACTTAAGTGCATCTGTATATTACTTTTATGTCTGTCACATAAATGACACTGCAAAAGCTAAACAAAAAATATAAGACATAAAATGGATCTATATCCATGTATAGACAGAAAATGCATTCTCATCTTTTATGACTACTGTGCCACCATAAAGCACCAGATTGTTTTTTGTGTATATACTATTTAAAGGAAAATATAAGATTGGGAACAATAGAAGATGCTATTAGTGGCTTCAGGGACCAATCGGTGATCGGGTCACGGAGCTTGTGCCCGCGACCCACGGCTGGGCACTTAGAGGATGTACCTGTACGTGCTTGTGCCCAGCCGTGCCATTCTGCCGACGTATATGTGCAGGAGGCGGTCCTTGAGTGGTTAAAGCGGCGGGAAAATAACAGCTTTCATTTTAATAGCTGTGATCCCGTCGCACGCCATCATATACAGCCCCTTTCCTCTGTCCAGAGAATTTTAATACACAGATCACCCGTCCCAGGATTGGACCGGTGATCTGTCTATCAAAGTGCCCGGAAAAAGAGGAGGAGCTGTATGCAACGGTGCACGGCCGGGAACACACGGCTATTGACATTAAAGCTGTTATGTTCCTGGTTCTCTAATCAACCAGGCGGCGGCTCTCCTCTCTTCTCTGCGAGTGGAATTTGAGGGCTGCGCTATACTAATATCTCCTCGCACGCTGTGCAGTGTGCCCGCTACAGGAGCATGTCTAATAGCGCGAGGGAGGAGGAGAGGACTGGGGTGCTCCACGACGACACCCCTTTAAGGGGTGGGGGGCGGTACCCCTCCCCATTTTCAGCTCCATTATCAGCCTTTTTTTCTCTTTCGGCAATGTGCCGAAAGGGCCATTTTCAGTCGATATGTTTCGTCGGTCAAAATTTCGGTGCATCCCTAGATTGCTGTCTCCAGCATAAATGCATCACAATAAAAACATGGCAGCGGGTTTAAGTTTGTGTGTGTGTGTGTTTTCTTTCCATTTTAATGCATTTTTTTGTATTAAAGTGATTTTGTAAAGGTTTTTTTAAATACTTCTGTTGTGTAGCTCGTTTTGCACAGAGTGGCCCCGATCCTCATCTTCTCGGGTCCCACGGCGGTTGTCTCGGCACCTCTCCGCTTCAGATAGCCCCCTCTGGGAAGCGCTTTCCCAAGGGGGTTACCTTGCAGGCACCCTCCCGAGACCAGCATTTGTGCGTTATTGGATTTGATTGACAACAGCGGGAGTCAATGGCTGCGCTGCTATCAATCTATCCAATGAAGACCGAGAAGCCAGCGCGTTCTCCACATGGGACTTTCGAGGGCTCAGGTAAGTAATCCGGGGGGCTTGGGGGCCAGTAATTTTTTGGTCTCATCTGACCACAACACTTTTACCCTGTTCTCTTCTGAATCATTTAGATGTTCGTTTGCAAGCTTCAGATGGACCTGTACATGAGCTTTCTTGCGCAGGGGGAACCTTGCGGGCGCTGCAAGATTTCAGTCCTTCACGTTGTAGTGTTTTACCAATTGTTTTCTTCGCAACTATAGTCCCAGCTGCCCTGAGATAATTGACAAGATTCTTCCTTTTGTAGTTCTAGTCTGATTCCTCACCATTCTCATGATCATTAAAACTCCCTGAGGTGAGATCTTGCATGGAGCCTCAGACCAATGGAAACAGACAGTTATTATGTTTCTTCCATTTGTGAATAATTGCTCCAACTGTTGTCACCCTCACCAAGCTGCTTGGCGATGGTCTTGCAGCCCATTCCATCATTGTGTAGGTCTACAATCTTGTCCCTGACATTCTTGGACAGCTCTTTTGACTTGTCCATGGCGGAGAGATTGGAATCTGATTGATTTGCTTCTGGGGACAGGTGTCTCTTATAAAGGTAACAAGCTGAGATTGGGAGCACTACCTTTTAAGGCCGGGTTCACACTGATGCGACAAACGCTCCGACATTGGTAGGTTATTCGCTTGACATGTGAAAATCAATGCTTCCCTATGGGAGCCGTCTTAACTGGTCCAACACAAGTTTAAGTCGGAGCAAAGATGGAACGCATGCTCCGACTTTGGCATGCGCCTTGTGCTCTGATGTTGAGGGGGAATTCCACGCCAAATTTTAAACAAACATCATGGGTTCCCCTCCAAGTGCATACCAGTCCTTAGGTCTGGTATGGATTTTAGGGGGAACCCCTACACCGAACGGCCTGCCCCCCCAAAATCTTTACAAGACCCTTATCAGAGCACACAGCCCGGCCGGTCATGAAAAGGGGTGGGGACAAGCGATAGCCACCCACCCCTACTGAACCATACCAGGCCGCATGCCCTCAACATTAATTGTCTTCTCCGCACTCTCCGGTGGTTCTTTCGCTATATTTTGCCAGCTCTTTTACTAGCGGGTGCCCGGTCTTCTCCGTCATCGTCTTTCCTCTTCTCTCGATGTTGTCACCACGCTCTCTCACGATGTACTGCCGTGTGCATGGTGCGCAATGTCTTATGTAGGCATGGGGTGTGGTCACTGGGTGATGTCACCCAGTGACCCTACCTCTTATGATGTCACCACACTGGGCATGATGGGATGGCGACATAAGAGGCAGGGTCACCGGGTGACATCACCCGGTAACTGCGCCCCATGCCTATATAAGTCGTTGCGTGACTCGCACACACATCTTGGTTTTCAGGCAAGTATAACATATTTTTTTTTTCTTAAAATATAAAAACATTTACAACCGCTTTAACTGTGTATTTAATATGTAAAATGCAATTTTTAAGGCATGACTTAAAATTTAAATTTTTTTTACTTTGGGGTAAATCATATGAACAATCCTTTTATCCATGAAATGTGAGCGCACATTTAATTTAAGCAATAACACTAATGGTAGTCTCATTTTTATGGAGCCGAATCTTGGTTTTAGAATTTACCACATGAGCTTTTAAGGAGAAACAAGTAGGCTCCTAGGTCTTATTTTGGCAGGCTTCCTTAGGAGTTGGACATAGAATTAAAAATATCTGAGCCTGCATCCTGTGTGTAACCATCTTTCACTGATCTCTCTGGACTGCTGCATAATTAAAGTGGATGGGACAGTTTTAGAAGATTGAATTCCTTTGAAGCTGCATTAAATATGAAGGAGGTACCCTTTGCTTTTAGGACACAGAGTCCCTGTCATGCACTTTCTGTCTCTTCCTCCTTTTTTGTAGTAGTTATAAATCCAAAATTGTAGGCATCTGGTTGAGATGCTTGCCCAGATACTAGTTGTTTTGGCAGCAGTACATGCACCTGCATCATGTAGGAAGGATCTTGCTTGGCACAGATCTAAAAGTATAGCTATAACCTCTACAAAACTAGAACTGTGGTAAGCACTCTTGCCTTGAAGCACTGGAATACTAGGTGCATGGAGCCTATACATTACATCTTTTATTTAGGTGAGTTTTCTCCTACAACTCAGAAACCATTGGCAGAACTACCATGGTCATGACCAGGCCCTTGCGTTTCACCAGCAAGCCCCCCTCCTGCCATCTTGCGACCCCCCGCCAATGGTCAAGGGGTTACAACTAAGGCCTTGTTGGCTGAAATGTGTCAACTGTTATTTCTGTTTTGTTCACTGTATCTTGTCAATAAAAACAAAGATAGAGATAAATTCCGACCACCGCACTAATGTCATCAGAATGGCACGGACAGGCAAATGGACGTATATTTACCTCCCCTTAAAATTGCTGGCGTGTGGTTGCGCGCGCCGCTGGTGGAGCGCTTGCCATCCTGCCGCAAGCTGAAGAACTGGGAGATGTCGGTGTAAAGCAACATCTGACCGTTCTTTCTAGTGACGTGTCACTGATTGTCTGTTCCCTGTCATCGGGAACAGCGATCAGTGACGTGTCATGGCAAGCCACACCCCCTAACAGAAGCTCTTCCTAGGTCACGCTTCATTGCCCCCTACAGGTTAACCACTTCACTGCCAGTGAAATCTTTACAGTAATGGGTGCATTTTTATAGCACTGATCGCTGTAAAAATGACAATGGTCCCAAAATGTCAAGTGTCCCATGTGTCCATCGTAATGTCGCAGTCACGATAAAAATCGCCGATCGCCGCCATTACTAGTAAAATATAAATAAAAAAAAAAATAATAAAAAAAATATACATTTCTGACATTCAAAAACAAATCAGTGACCAATATAGCCACCTTTCTTTGCAAGGACACTCATGCAGCCTGCCATCCATGGATTCTGTCAGTGTTTTGATCTGTTCACCATCAACATTGCGTGCAGCAGCAACCACAGCCTCCCAGACACTGTTCAGAGAGGTGTACTGTTTTCCCTCCTTGTAAATCTCACATTTGATGATGGACCACAGGTTCTCAATGGGGTTCAGATCAGGTGAACAAGGAGGCCATGTCATTAGTTTTTCTCCCTTTATACCCTTTCTTGCCAGCCACGCTGTGGAGTACTTGGACACGTGTGATGGAGCATTGTCCTGCATGAAAATCATGTTTTTCTTGAAGGATGCAGACTTCTTCCTGTACCACTGCTTGAAGAAGGTGTCTTCCAGAAACTGGCAGTAGGACTGGGAGTTGAACTTCACTCCATCCTCAACCCGAAAAGGCCCCACAAGCTCATCTTTGATGATACCAGCCCAAACCAGTACTCCACCTTGCTGGCGTCTTGAGTCGGACTGGAGCTCTCTGCCCTTTACCAATCCAGCCACGGGCCCATCCATCCGGCCCATCAAGACTCACTCATTTCATCAGTCCATAAAACCTTAGAAAAATCAGTCTTGAGATATTTCTTGGCCCAGTCTTGACGTTTCAGCTTGTGTGTCTTGTTCAGTGGTGGTCGTCTTTCAGCCTTTCTTACCTTGGCCATGTCTCTGAGTATTGCACACCTTGTGCTTTTGGGCACTCCAGTGATGTTGCAGCTCTGAAATATGGCCAAACTGGTGGCAAGTGGCATCTTGGCAGCTGCACACTTGACTTTTCTCAGTTCATGGGCAGTTAATTTGCGCATTGGTTTTTCCACACGCTTCTTGCGACCATGTTGACTATTTTGAATGAAACGCTTGATTGTTCGATGATCACACTTCAGAAGCCTTTCAGTTTTAAGAGCGCTGCATCCCTCTGCAAGATATCTCACTATTTTTGACTTTTCTGAGCCTGTCAAGTCCTTCTTTTGACCCATTTTGCCAAAGGAAAGGAAGTTGCCTAATAATTATGCATACCTGATATAGGGTGTTGATGTCATTAGACCACATCCCTTCTCATTACAGAGATGCACATCACCTAATATGCTTAATTGGTAGTAGGCTTTCGAGCCTATACAGCTTGGAGTAAGACAACATGCATAAAGAGGATGATGTGAATGAATGAATGAATGAATGAATGAAAACTTATATAGCGCAGCACATGCGAACTGAATCGCCTCTGGGCGCTTGTTGTTCCAGTCTCCTTTGATATCAAAAGAGAAAAGTCTTGACCTTTTTCCTAAATGCTAGGTGGTTCTCCTCCAACCGAATGCTGGTTGGTAAAGCGTTCCATAGTCTGGGACCTTGGATCGCAAATCTTCTCTCTCCTTTGGACTTGAAGTTGGCTTTCGGAACCTGGAGCAGGTTCTGATTCGTGGATCGCAAAACGCGATTTGGATTATGCGCTTTTATTAATTCGCATAAGTAAAGGGGGGCACTCTCATGGACACATCTATGGGTAAGACAGAGAGCTTTAAAAGCAATTCTGTCTTTGACTGGCAGCCAATGAAGGGATCTCAGTGAAGGTGAGATGGATTCCCAGGGTTTTTTCCCAGTCACAAGTCTGGCGGCCGTATTCTGAACGACTTGCAGACGAGCGATTTGGTACTTGGGGAGGCCGAGGTAAAGGGCATTTGCATAATCCAGCCTGGAGTTTACAATAGCTCCCACCACGACCGCTAGGTCTTCTTTAGGGATGAACGGAGTGAGTCTGCGTAGTAGGCGCAGTAGATGGTGAGATCCGCTGACCACTGACCCTATTTGTGCGTCCATTGTCATAAAGGAGTCAAAAATGACCCCTAGGCTTTTGACTTTGGCGCTAGGGGTGATGAGTTTGCCCAAAATAGGCGGGGGGGTCCACGCTGTTGAAAGTTGATTCCTACGCTTGGCGTGAAACAGCAGAAGTTCTGTTTTCGCTCCATTGAGTTTAAGATAACTCTTTGTCATCCAATCCTCTATCAAAGAGAGGCATGTCTCTAGATTGAGGTGGTGATCCTGTCTGTTGCAGATGCGGAAATACAGTTGCGTGTCATCTGCATAAGAGTGATAAAGCAGTTTTTGGCTGCTAATAATCTCAAAAAGAGGACGAAGGTAGATGTTAAATAGCACTGGTGACAGCGGCGATCCTTGAGGGACTCCGCATGTTACTGTGCGTTTTTCAGACGTAAATGGTCCTAGCTTCACTGTTTGCGATCGGTTTTCCAAAAAAGAGGAGAACCAAGATAAATCGCCTTCTGCGACCCTGGCTACTTCAGTAAGCCGAGTCAGTAACAGATTGTGGTCTACAGTGTCAAAAACTGCACTTAGGTCCAACAGAACCAGGAGACAAGATTCTCCTTCGTCTGCGGCCTTGAGAACATCGTCCCATACTTTTAGCAATGCTGTTTCCGTCCCATGTCCGGGACGGAAGCCTGATTGCAATGGATCAAGTAGCTTGTGGGTATCTAGATGCTGTTGTACCACTACTTTTTCCATTATCTTAGAGAATACGTTGAGGCTTGTTATGGGACGGCGGTGGAGTGGGTCCTTGGGGTCCAGGGAGGGTTTCTTCAGGATGGGTTGGATTATACCCTCTTTCAACTGTGAGGGCACTATGCCCTCCAGGAAAGACTGGTTGATAAGCTGCGTAATGGGAGGAGCCAGGATGTCGGCGCATTCCTTCAGCAGTTTTGTGGGGACAATGTCATTTGGCGCTGCGCCATTGCGCAGAGTACAAATGACATTTTTAGTGGACTCAACGGAGATGGGTTCTAGGGTAAACTTACCTGATATCGAAGAATTACTATGGGTGCTGTGTGAGAGGCTACAGGGGGGGCTGAGGGGAGAATAGTTTTGCTGAATGCTTTCACGGATTGCCTCGATTTTATCAACGAAATAATCCGATAGCTCATTGCAAAATTCTTGTGTGTCAGAACTGGGGGCTTAAATACATCCTGGTTTCATGGTCTGGGTGACCATCTTGAAGAGTTCGCGGGGGCGGTTAAGGGCCCCGTTGATAGCCTCCGAGAAATAATTCTTCTTGGCTTGGAAAATTCCTTTGTGGTATTTTCTTGTTGTCGCCTTGTAGATGGATAGGTTTAGCTCTGAAGAACATCTTTTCCAGGCAGATTCTGCCCTTCTGCGTTCTTGCTTCAGTAACGACAGCTGGTTGTTAAACCAGCTGCGGTTGTTTTTCCGAATGCGGGTTCTTCGTTTCGGCGCTACCAAATCGGCTGATTGTAGCATGGCCGAGTTGATGGCTTTCAATGTTTCAACAGCCGTTTGATGCGGCTGAGTTGTTTCTATTTTTTTCCTTAAAGTCGTTCTGAAGAGTTCCGAGTGGAGCTTCTTCTGACATCTAGTCCAGTGTGTTGTCACTGGATTTGATGTTTTTGTTGTGGGGGGGATTGTGGAAATGAATTTAATTGCATGGTGGTCTGTCCATGGCAACTTTTCATTTTTCAAAATTTTTATTTCCAGATCTTGTCTGAAAATAAGATCAAGTGTGTGGCCTGAAGCATGTGTGGGCCCACATACTAGTTGCTGTAACCCTAAATCTTCCAGGTGGTCAATACAGGCATCCGCAACGATGTCTTGTGAGGAGTTGGCCCAAAGATTGAAATCCCCCAACAGCAACAGGTGTTTGCTGTTGAGGGTATAAGTGGAGAAGAAATCCGTCCATGATGATAGCAGCTGCGATTTTGGGCCCGGTGGCCTATAGCAGAGCAGAACGTGGATGGTCTCCTTTGAATTTGCTTGCAGTTGCAGAGTAAGGGTTTCCATGAATGGAAGAGGGTTTTGAAGGGCTGGTTTTGTGATTGCAAGATGAATCTTGTGGATCACCGCCAGGCCTCCCCCTCTTTGCCCTATTCTGTTTTCTGTGATAATACGGTAGTTTTCTGGCACCAGTTCTCCTAGAATGGTGTTAGTCGGCTGTGAGCCAGCTCTCTGTAATAAAGAGGCAGTCTAAATCGTGTTGTAGAATGAAGTCATGGATTTCAAGTCTATGTTTTACTGCCGATCTTGTGTTGATCAAAGCACATAAAATGTGCTTGGGCTGGGGTAAACGGCTAAAATTTTTGATGGTCGATCGTCGATCGATCCTCAAAAGTTGCTCCATTCTTAGGGTCTTTTTGGTGATGGCTGGCAGTATTGCGGCGCAACTCCTCAGATCCCAAATGGTTTCTGCGGAGTACCGCAGATTAGCCATGGTAGCCAATCACCGGGCAAAGTAGTTATTTTTTGGAGACGATGGGGGGGAGGATTCAGTGAATCCTCCCAGCTTGATCCAGAGGAAGGCAAAAAAACCCTAGCCGTGCTGTGCCAATTTGCTTTGGTAGGGGAAAAAATTCCTTCCTGATCCCTGAATGGCGATCGGGCGAAGCCCCTGGATCAAGTATTAAATTATGAAACAGGGGGGTGAGAGCTGTCACTGCTGCTGGGGTGTACCAAGATGGCCGCCGACTGAGAGCAGGACCAGGGACCCAGGCTGATGTATAGTCAGCTGGAAGGACTGGGATGGGGGGGGACTGGTTGTTGAGGGGTGGATGAGTCCTGCAGGGGGCTGGGGGCGAACTCCTGGGAGGTTTCTGGTGGCTTGGAGGGGATTCTGTGTGTGAAATTGCTGCGCGGAGTTAGGCCGCAGGTGAAGCCGCGGACTTTCCTGGATCGCGGCCCCGCGTATGCGAGAGGCCTGGCGCGGAGGTCCCGAAAAACGACCTGGAATGGCAAAAAATTGCCGTGGAGAGGAGGCAAGTAGGTGCCTCTGAATGGTGATGGCTGTATGGGGGGCGTATGGACCAGAGTGAAGGAGCGGGGGAGCGGCTGGTTGTTGGGGGGGGGGGGGGGGGGGGGCCGAAGCTGGAGGAAGCGGATCGCGGGGGGGGGTTGTATCTCCGCTGGGGGAGATTAGGCTGCCGGCGTGGCTGTCCTAACAAGGACGGCCACCTACAGGTCCTACAGGTCCTGGGGAGGTGTAGATCGCCCTGAGTAGCAGGGGCTTACCTGGAGGGTGAGAAGCGGCCAGAGAAGGCGGATGAGAAGGCCTGCTGGGGCGGGGGGGTGGAAAACCCTGCCTGTCTGGAGCCCAGGAGCCACACGTCCTACTGGTAGGTACGTGCGCCGATTACTACTGGGACAGTTCTCGCCCTGGGGGAGGGTCACTCTTTCAGACCCAACAGGAAGAGCTCCTGGAACAATGATCCTTCTGTCAGCAAGGTCTGCACCCGAAACTCCATGGTCAAAATACTCATTTGCCTAATAATTCTGCACTCCGTGTGTGTGTGTGTGTGTGTGTGTGTGTGTGTGTGTGTGTGTGTGTGTGTGTGTGTGTATATATATATATATATATATATATATATATATATATATATATATATATTTATATATATATATATTTTCTATAAATTAAAAATGCCATAAACTGTCCCCTATTTTGTAGATGCTATAACTTTTGCACAAACCAAACGCTTATTGCGAAAACTTTTTTTTTATTTTATGTAGAATACGTATCGACCTAAACAGTTTTTTTTTTTTTTTTTTTTTTTCAGTTTTTTTTACATAATTTTTGCGGGGTATTTATTATAGTACAAAATTGCATTTTTTTTTTTTAAATTGTTGCACCTTTTTGTTAATAGCTCAAAAATAAAAACCGCAGAGGTGCTTAAATACTACCATAAGAAAGCTCTATTTGAGGGGGAAAAGAGAGAACGCCAATTTTGTTTGGGAGCCACATCGCACGACTGCGCAATTGTCGGTTGAAGCGTCGCAGTGCCGAACCGCAAAAAGTGACCTGGTCTTTGGCCAGCCAAATGGTCCGGGACTGAAGCGGTTAACCACTTTAGCCCCGGACCATATTGCTGCCCAAAGACCAGAGCACTTTTTGCGATTCGGCAGTGCATCGCTTTAACTGACAATTGCGCAGTCGTGCGACGTGGCTCCCAAACAAAATTGATGTCCTTTTTTTCCCACAAATAGAGCTTTCTTTTGGTGGTATTTGATCATCTCTGCGATTTTTTTTTTTTTTTTTTTTTTTTTTTTTTTTTTTTTTTTTTGCGCTATAAACAAAAAGAGCGTCAATTTAAAAAAAAATGCAATATTTACTTTTTGCTGTAATAAATATCCCCCAAAAATATATAAAAAAGCATTTTTTCCTCGGTTTAGGCCGATACGTATTCTTCTACATATTTTTTGTAAAAAAATCGCAATTGGCGTTTTATTGATTGGTTTGCGCAAAAGTTATAGCGTTTACAAAATAGGGGGTAGTTTTTATTGCATTTTTATTATTTTATTTTTTTTACTAGTAATGGCGGCGATCGTTTTTTTTTTTTATTTTCAGTACTGCGACCTTATGGCGGACACTTCGGACACTTTTGACACATTTTTGGGGCCATTGGCATTTTTATAGTGATCAATGCTATAAAAATGCATTGGATTACTATAAAAATGCCATTGGCAGTGAAGGGGTTAACACTAGGGGGCAGGGAAGGGGTTAAGTGTGTTCCTGGTGTGTTCTAACTGTATGGGGGGGGGTGGACTCACTAGGGGAAATCACTGATCTTCTGTTTATACATTGTATGACCAGAAGATCAGCGTTTCCCCCGCTGACACGAACGAGAGCTATGTGTTTACACACATACCTCCCGTTCCCCGCTCTGTAACGAGCAATCGCGGGTGCGGGCCGCAGAAGTCTCGACGTAGAGCTACGGGCTCTCGCCCAGGGGAGCCGACCTGCCGCCGTATAACTGCGGCAGCTGGTCGGCAAGCGGTTAAAGACTAACGACCGGAGTGCGGAGCATCTTTTCCTTGTTAATCTACACAGCCAGCGACTGTGGATCGAGCATCCCGGAGCTCTGCTCTCTATGTGGTGTATCGGTAGTAGCACTGACTTTTCTGTTTATACCATGCTGAAGGGGGCCTGTGTGGCCTCCTGGTCACTGTGACAGGGCAAGTGGAATCCAGGGACAGAGTGTGATGTCAGTAGCCAGGCAATTACTCCCTGCCCGAACACTAACAAATTTGAATGTAAAGCTTTTGACGCCCTTCTGCAAGTCCTAGTGGAGAGCCAGAGAGGATCTAACAGAGGAAGGACAGGGTGAGGACAGCCCAGGAGGAAAGTGTCAATTCTGACTACCTGGCTTTAGCCGCCTGACAAGTTGCGCTCCATTCTGTACTATGGAACCGTTCTAATGGCACAAAACAGATTATAGCGCACACATGCAAAAATGACAGGGGGTTTGGTCATACTATATGGTCATTTGTCGCAGTAAGTGGGCTTGGCACTATATGATAACAAGAACCTGGGGAATGCCCAGGGTATAACCAAGCCTACTTACCGACCAGCTAGCAGAACAACCAATTAACCTGTCTAACAGTGTGCGTTAAAAACAGGGGTTTTGTCCGCACGCATTTGCAAACGCATGCGTGAGCCACAGAGCCGCGCAAAGGCACCCCATAATTCTGTGGTCCTAACACTAAACAGTGAGTGTCCTCACAATGGAGGCACATGTATTTTAATGGAAAAAGGTTCCTGTACTACTTCGGGACGACTTCAGGGCGACTTGCATTGACTTCAATACATAAGTCATTTTGCAAGTCGCCTCCCGTCAGTCGCTCGGCAAGTCCTGCTGCCCCAGTGTGAACCAGCTCTTACAGCACCTAATGTTTGTTTACATTAAAGGGCTTCCAAGTCTTTGCCTCGAGAGAAAATTTGCCCCATGTCTCACTGTGACAGGATTGCTAAAATGTGTATTGAAATTCTTTTTGCTTGTATGTCTATTAGATTGTAAGCTCTTCTGAGCAGGGCCCTCTTAAAGTGGAGCTCCACCCAGGAAAACAACATTTTACAATGTTTAAAAAATAAAAATCAAAAAAACCTGAAAAATAAAAATACTCACCCGAAATAGCTGTTCCTATGCGGAAGTCCGTAATCTGCCTCTTCCACTCCGGTGCCTTTTCTTCTTCTCCTTGTGAATGGGGCGCGCTGCTTTCTGGGAACTGTGTGTGTTCTCAGAGAGCAGCGCGCCCATTCACAAGCCAGCGTGAGACTCACGCAGGCGCACTAGGAAATGGGCAGTGAAGCCGTACGGCTTCACTGCCTGTTTCCCATAGTGTGAATGGCGGCGCAGGACCTGGAGCGATCATGGGACCGGCATCGGGGAGGGGGGCCGTCAGCGCGGGCGCCTAGGACAGGTAAGTGTCCTTATTTAAAGTCAGCAGCTACATTGTTAGTAGCTGCTGACTTTAAAAAAAACATTTTTTCGCGGCTGGAGCTCCTCTTTAATCCTCTTGTATTTTATTGTAATGTAACTGTATTGTCTCCCTTTTATATTGTAGAGTGCTGCGTAAACTGTTGGCGCTATATAAATCCTGTATAATAATATTAGGGTTGTCCCGATACTAGTATCGGTATCGGGACCGATACCAAGCATTTCCCCGAGTACTTGTACTTGTACTCGGGCAAAATGCTCTGATACTTCATCCAAAACCTGACTTTCCCTGTATCCTCCTCCCAGTTCTCCCATCCGTTCTGCTCTCCCCCTCCACGCACCGTGTCCCTCCTCCATGCCGCTGCTATTCTCCTCCGTTCTGCTCTCCACGCTCTGTGTCCCCCCCCCCTCCGTGCCGCTGCTGTCCTCCTCTGTCCTGCTCTCCCCCTCCGTGCCGCTGCTGTCCTGCTCTCCCCCTCCGTGCCGCTGCTGTCCTCCTCTGTCCTGCTCTCCCCCTCCGTGCCGCTGCTGTCCTCCTCTGTCCTGCTCTCCCCCTCCGTGCCGCTGCTGTCCTCCTCTGTCCTGCTCTCCCCCTCCGTGTGCTGTCCTCCTCTGCTGCTCTCCCCCTCCGTCCTGCTGTCTCTCTCCCCTCCGTCCGCTGCTGTCTCCTCCCCCTCCGTGCCGCTGCTGTCCTCCTCTCCGTCCGCTGCTGTCCCTCCTCCCCTCCGTGCCGCTGCTGTCCTCTCTCCCCCTGTGCCGCTGCTTCCCCCTCCCCCCCCTCCGTGCCGCTGCTGTCCTGCTCTCCCCCTCCGTGCCGCTGCTGTCCTGCTCTCCCCCTCCGTGCCGCTGCTGTCCTGCTCTCCCCCCGCTGCCGTCCTGCTCTCCCCCTCCGTGCCGCTGCTGTCCTGCTCTCCCCCTCCGTGCCGCTGCTGTCCTGCTCTCCCCCCGTCCGTGCCGCTGCTGTCCTGCTCTCCCCCTCCGTGCCGCTGCTGTCTCCCCCTCCGTGCCTGCTCTCCCCCTCCGTGCCGCTGCTGTCCTGCTCTCCCCCTCCGTGCCGCTGCTGTCCTGCTCTCCCCCTCCGTGCCGCTGCTGTGTCCTGCTCTCCCCCTCCGTGCCGCTGCTGTCCTGCTCTCCCCCTCCGTGCCGCTGCTGTCCTGCTCTCCCCCTCCGTGCCGCTGCTGTCCTGCTCTCCCCCCTCCGTCCGCTGCTGTCCTGCTCTCCCCCTCCGTGCCGCTGCTGTCCTGCTCTCCCCCTCCGTGCCGCTGCTGTCCTGCTCTCCCCCTCCGTGCCGCTGCTGTCCTGCTCTCCCCCTCCGTGCCGCTGCCTGCTCGCTGCTCCTGCTCTCCCCCTCCGTGCCGCTGCTGTCCTGCTCTCCCCCTCCGTGCCGCTGCTGTCCTGCTCTCCCCCTCCGTGCCGCTGCTGTCCTGCTCTCCCCCTCCGTGCCGCCTGTCCTGCTCTCCCCCTCCGTGCCGCTGCTGTCCTGCTCTCCCCCCCCCTGCCCTGCTGCCGCTGCTGTCCTGCTCTCCCCCCCCCCCCCCTCTCCCCCTCCGTGCCCTGCTGTCCTGCCCGTGCCGCCTGTCCTCTCCCCCTCCCCCCCGTGCCGCTGCTGTCCTCTCTCGTTCTGCTGCTCTCCCCCCCCCCCCCCCCCGTGCCGCTGCTGTCCTCTCGTTCTGCTCTCCTCCGCCCCCCCCCCCCCCCCGTGCCGCTGCTGTCCTCCTCCGTTCTGCTCTCCGCCCCCCCCCCCCCCCGTGCCGCTGCTGTCCTCCTCCGTTCTGCTCTCCCTGAAGCTTTACAAAGCTTCACACAAAAAACACACTGACACCATCCATTCCCCCCTCCCAAGAGAGCATTGTAAAAAAACAAAAACAAAATGTGAAAAATTTAAATTGTAAAAAATAAATAAAAAATACTGATACATGACATAAAAAAAGTATCGGTAATCGGTATCGGCAAGTACTTATACTCGATCTTTAACCACTTAAGGACCCCCGCACGCACATATACGGCCACAACATGGCTCGTACAGGCACAAGGGCGTAAATTTACGCCCCCGCCTTCGTGCGGTTCGGGGGTCCCATCGGGACCCCCTCCGCAGCGTGCGGGTTCCCCCTGGCTCCGGGAGCGATCCGGGACGAGCGGGCGGATGTCAGTGTTTACCCGCCCCCCCGCGATCGCTCCCAGCCAATGCGCGCGCTCCCCCTTTGTGTCACTTCCACCTCCTGTGTAAACACAGGAAGGGGGAAGTGATGTAATCTCCCATCGCATCGGTATTTCCCACCGCTGCGATGGGAGAAACACCTCACAGTAAGTCCTGCACCAACACTACACTGACACACACATACACATACACACACATACACACACACACACACACACACACACACACACACACACACACGCATACTTAACCCCTTGCGATCTGCCCCCCCACCCCCCCTGTCAGTGTCACTGAATGCAGTGATCTAATCACTGCATTTAGTGTCAGTGTGACAGGCAGTGTAAAATCAGTTTAGTGTTAAGTTCAGGATAGCCCCCCCACCCCCCCTAATAAAGTTTTAACCCCCTGATCACCGCCCTAGTTAACCCTTTCACTCCCTATTGCCAGCGTCACTAAGCGATCATTTTTCTGATCGCTGTATTAGTGTCGCTGTTCCCGCTAGGTAGCTATTTTTTTTATTGCGATTTTTTTTTTTTTTTTTTTTTTACTAAAGACATGTGGCTAAATCAATTTTGTTTGACTAAAATTTAGTTTATTTGATTTTTTTTTTTAACAAAAAGTAAAAAATAGTGTTTTTTTTCAAAAATGTCGCTCTATTTTTGTATATAGCGCAAAAAATAAAAATTGCAGAGGTGATCAAATACCACCAAAAGAAAGCTCTATTTGTGGGAAGAAAAGGACGCAAATTTTGTTTGGGAGCCACGTCGCACGACCGCGCAATTGTCTGTTAAAGCGACGCAGTGCCGAATAGCAAAAACACCTTGGGTCATTTACCAGCGTATTGGTCCGGGTCTTAAGTGGTTAGAAAAGTGGTATCGGGACAAACCCTAATGTATTCACTTTCTCATTAGCTGGATGATGGTGGCGTTGTTTCCCTGTTAGCAAAAACATTGCAGAATGTAGGTGAAACAGCAATGCGGGCAAGCAGGGGTTATTATGTCATTTCCCGCAATGTCTAGCATGGCAATCTTACTGTTGGCAGCTACAAGATCTATAGTCTGACATGGGCCTTTCAGAAAATTAGCTTTTTATTGCTTCTGTTGTGAACTTTTAAAGGCAGATGTATATAATGGTGTAATGTGTATTTTTAGAATTTGGATAACCTACCTGTTAAATATGCATTTAATGGTTTAAAGCATGAACCTCCGAGTGAATAAATAAAACACCAGTACTAACTGCCTTTTTATTTATTCTTTGCTTCATCTTAGGAAAGATGACCGTGATTATGCTCTGAAACAAATAGAAGGTACTGGAATTTCTATGTCTGCATGCAGAGAAATAGCTGTAAGTAAAATTTTACTTTTACATTGGTAAATTTTCCTTTCTACTAATACAAAACATAGATCGAAATTCGGCCTGTCCCTGCTGAACTGGCTGAATTTTGATCCATGTATGGTCGGCTTAACCGAGTTCAGTTTTATTATAGTCGGGCAGCTGGTTATTTCAAATCTATTCAGGTGCACAAAGCACAGTGTGTTTTCAAATTGATCAACCCTCTGGATGTGCTGCAAATATATGCAATACCACTGTGTGCTTGTTGTTTTGGCCATAATACTCTAACAACCATATATTCAGTCCATATACATAAAACAAAGAAAATATAGTTCCAAACACAATGGTGAACTTTTCACACTACACGTGCTTGTTTGATCAAACAAGTGGTCCAAACATAATGTGCCACACTTCCCACCTAAAGGTAACGGCTCTCTGGTGTTATTGTGACCCTCCATCTAATGCCGGTCAAATTGCACTCAGTTACGTGGATCAAAGACTTTCTGGCATATTTCACCCCTTGCCAGCCCAGCACTCCAGGTGCCTCCTCACCACAGCTCAGTACATCACCTAGGGAAGTCACAAACAAAAGATCACTGCACACACCACACTTATTTTCCCCATTTAAAACATTCATATGTAAACTCGCATGAGAATTTTAACACTTGGGCTCCATTCACACCTAGGCAACCTGAATTGCAGGCGTAATTGCCGTGATTCTACCTGCGAGGCGCTATCGCAGGAGGCTTGAGGGGTCGTTACATCTAAATGGCACCCCCAATTGCAGCACGATTGTTGTGCGGCAAAACGCACGATGCTGTCGCTCAAAAGCTCCTGCTCCTTTTTGAATGACAAGTGGCACGCATTACGATTTGCCCAGATTGCAGCGCGATTTATCGCAGCAAAATTGTGGTGCCATTAAGAAGTAATGGCATAGCACAAGCATCCTGCGATTTGCCACGTTTTAGAATCGCGCGTTTCCGCCCGTGATTCGTAAGGCTCAGGTGTGAATGGAGCCTTAGAATTCTGCAGACTCTTCTGCCATTGCTCTCTTCACTATTGTTTAGGTTTTTGAGAAATGGACATAGTATAGTATTGTACAGTTTTTTATTTTAGTGTACAAGTGAGTTTAATACTGCTGTTATGGAATAGTTTCATTTAGTGTACCTGTTTGTGACCCCCCAAATGCCTGTCCTTGTTCATATTTTTTTCCTTTTTACTCTATTTTAGAGCCGCATGATTTATCGTTAAGAATTGAGAATTTTTTTTCCCGTTGCGATCTTAAAGGGGTGTTCCAGCCGCAATTTTTTTTTTTAAAGTCAGCAGCTACTAACAGTGTAGCTGCTGACTTTAAATAAGGACACTTACCTTGTCCTACTTCCCCGTGCTGATGGCCCCCCCGATGCCGGTCCCACGATCGATCCAGGTCCCGCGCCGCCATTCACACTATGGGAAACGGGCAGTGAAGCGTACGGCTTCACTGCCCATTTCCTACTGCGCCTGCGTGAGTCTCGCGCTGGCTTGTGAATTGGCGGCTGCTCTCTGAGAACACACACAGTTCCCAGAAAGCAGCGCGCCCCATTCACAAGGAGAAGAAAAGACACTGCGGTGTGGAAGAGGCAGATTACGGACTTCCGCATAGCAACAGGTATTTCGTTTTTTTTTTTTAAGCTAGATGGGCAAATGTGGTTTTCCTGGGTGGAACTCCGCTTTAAAGCATTTTCTCGATTCCTTCTATGAAGAGAATTCTCTTCTCAAGTCAACAGCTAACCAAAAAAAGGCAGTCTGTCAAGTATCGCAACATTCCCCTGCCCTGAGCTAGCTATAAACATTGTCACCTTTTTGTTCTTAAAGCGGAGGTTCACCCTAAATATACTCTTTCCCATGTGATCCAGCATACTGGCGTCGGCATGCTTTTTTTTTTTTTTTTTTTTAAATCCCCCACTTACTGTGTAATCTTTAATTTTTGATTTTATTTCCCCTGCGGTGGATGGCGCCTGTATAGCCCGTCACGGCTTCCAAAAATACCCGATTTAGGACGCGGGTATTTCCGGCGCAATACGGCACCTGCGCACAGACCTAGGAGTTGACTGCGCAGGCGCCGTATTTCTCCGAGTCCTATTTCGGCGGGCCATAGCAATAGGACTCGGAGAAATACGTCGCCTGCTAGGTCTGGGAGTCTTAAATCGGGTATTTTCGGAAGCCTATAGGGCTATAGAGGCGCCATCCACCGTGGGGGAAATAAATCAAAATTAAAGATTGCACAGTAAGTGGGGCATTTAAAAAAAAAAAAAAAAACAGCATACTGGCGCTGACGCCAGTATGCTGGATCACATGGGAAAGAGTATATTTAGGGTGAACCTCCTCTTTAGGGGCAAAGGAATGAACTTCGGTCTGTAAATTAAGGAAGTTTAACCACTTAAAGACTAAACCTTTTTCTGACACTTGACGTTAAAATCCTTATTTTTTGCTAGAAATTTTCTTAGAGCCCCCAAACAATATATATTTCTTTTAGCAGTGACCCTAGAGAATAAACTGGTGGTTGTTGCAATATTTTATGTCTCGCTGTATTTGCGCAGTGGTCTTTAAAATGCAGTTTTTCTTTTTTGAGGGTAAAAAAATACACTTTAATGAATAAAAAAAAACAAGTAAAGTTGGCCCTATTTTTTTTGTATAATGTGAAAGATGAGCGAGATTAGTGATTTTTATTCTAAGCAAAAAAATTGCTCGCTTTGGCCAGAATCGTAAAGCTGTACTTTTTATGGGTTATTTTATTTGTTTTAGAACTGTAAACTACTTGCTGACCATTCCATGAAAGTGTTGACGCATTTGAAGTACACTTGGCAGTCATCTATGGGGTGCTCTAATTTCAAGCAGACATAGCATAAGTAGTTGAGTAATATTTGGTGTGAAGAGGCCCCAAAGGTTAATGATTAAATTTAAGCCACCCCTTCCTGTAATGCTACCAAGAAGTCTTCTGTAGCCACACCGCATGAAACATACTGGTAATTTTTGTTATGCTCGACACTTGCTGGTTAAAATTATTTCTTACCGTTACTGATATAGCATTGTCAATGTAAGCAGCGCTTTACATATATATTGTACATTTACATCAGTCCCTTCCCTCAAGGTGCTTACAATCTAAGTTCCCTAACTCGCATTCATACATATGCTAGCGCCAATTTCGACAAGAGCTAAGAAACCTACCAGTATTTCTCTTAAGTGTGGGAGGAAACCCACACAGGCACCGGGAGAGCATGAAAACTCCAGGCAGGTAGTGCTGTGGTTGGGGTAGCAAAACGGTCAACACTAGTGCTGCTAGACGGAAGTGCTAACCACTTAGCCACTGTTCTGTTCTAGATAGGTGTTTGCTCACAGTCACAGACCTAAAATGCAAGTTGTATTCTACAGTTTGGGCAACTTGGCCCGTCACTGACTGATAAAGCGGTATATGTGGTCGGAAAAAACTGTGCTTATCTGCATTATGAGCACTCTGGAGCTCAGAGCTCCCAAGGGTAGTCTGTAAACTATGTGAAATTACATGCTTGCTTTTCTTGTTTACTGCCTGTATGTTTATTTCAAATTATGAAGTTCATATTGTGATAAATACTAATGCTGGCCATACACTCCACAAAAAATCGTCCGAACGAACTTTCGAAAAACGAAAGTTCTTTCGTGAGTGTAAACGATAGTGCCATCATGTAATGGCCGATAAATCGTTCAGTGGACATAAAAAAAAAAAAAATACATATACCTAGTGCAGAAAGTTCGGACGGGAAACACATTAACCTTCCGATTTATTGTTCGTTCGTCAGAAAATTTCCAAACTTGTCCTTCGTTTTTTCGGCTCAAACGATTTTCGATTTTGTGCCCATTAACTGGCCGAAAAACGAAAGATCTTTCTTTACGACCGATTTTCGGCCGAATTTTCGTATAGTGTATGGCCAGCATAAGTCTATGACGGCTTTTCTCAAATATGTATCTTTAATTTCTTGTAATGTCCCAACATTGATCCTTGAATTTACATATTTTAAGAGGGAGCAAGTTTATAACTGAATTTCATTATGTTTGGCCTCATGTCTCGCTGTATAGAGTTTTCTGAAGCAAATATTTTGGTAAATCCGTGGCAAACCTTTTATTTTTATTTGTGTTTTCCTTGGCCAGCTTGCTCTGCTCCTGGCTAATAACTTCTGCTAATTATGAGGCAGTTGCTTGGCTTAAGGGCCCTTTCACGTCGAACACAGATGGATGCAGTTTGAACTGCACTCCACTGCCTAGACAGCCCAAAATCAAGGTAATAATTTACATCAGTGCAGTTCAGCGCAGTTAAAGCGGGATTCCACCTGCAACTTTTTTATTTTAAAGTCAGCAGCTACTAACACTGTAGCTGCTGACTTTTAAAAGGAAAATTACCTGTCCTACTCACCCGCACTGATTGGACCCCCCCGGTGCCGATCCCTCGATCGGTGCAGGTCCCGCGCCACCATCCACATTAAGGGAAACGGGCACTGAAGCCTTACAGCTTCAGTGCCTGTTTCCTACTGTGCATGCACGAGTCTCGCGCCGACTTATGAATGGGTGGCTGCTCTCTGGGATTACACACAGTAACCAGAAAGCAGCGCGCCCCATTCACTAGAAGAGGATGCAGAAGAAGACAGATTGGTTACGGGAGAGGCAGATTACGGACTTTGCATAGCAACAGATGACAGGTCTGACTCTGCTCACTGTGCAGGGATGGACCTGTCAGAGCCCCGCTCTCCTCTGAGGGAGCGGATGAAAATGAACTGCCTGCCCGTTTTCATCCGATCTGCCAGACGGATGGAAAATAGGGTTTCCATCCATCTGCATTTAGTGGATCGGAGTGCATTGGATGTTAGCGGACGTGTCAATCCATAAAGGTACATGGAGCATCTGTTCAGATCCGTCTGAGAAACTGACAGACAGACCTGAGCACTCTGCTTGTGGGAAAGAGCCGTTGGGGTTTACACACATATTCATATTTAACGTCACGTGTTCAGAGTTAGACTGAGCACGGCTCTGAGCATCAGGGGGCACTTGCTGCATTTCAGAAATATATGCGTCCTTACCATTTTAGTATGTTGTACTGAGTTTCTCATAATGTTTAGTAATAGTCCTTTCATTAAATTAAACATCTTGGTTGGATGAATGGCCTTTCAAGTGAAGCTTTTAACTCTTTCATATCCCTTATTTGCAGCTTCTGCGAGAATTGAAACATCCAAATGTCATTTCTCTACAAAAAGTGTTTCTCTCCCATGCAGACAGGAAGGTCTATCTTTTATTTGATTTTGCGGAGCACGATCTATGGGTAAGATTGTTTTTTATCTTAACTTTGTTTTTTGTTTGTTTTTGCTTCCAAAAATTAGCAGTGTCAGCTCAGCAATTAATTTGTTATATGTAAGCAATGTACCAACAAAACTAATAAAACCACTCGATAGTCATATTGATCAACAACATTATCCTACACTGGGACAATACATATTAAATACATCTTGATAAAATTTCCACAACAGCCCTGCCTGTCCTCACCCAAATTACATACTGAAGGCACTCACTGCTGTCTTCTTGCCTGACATGGGATGACTCTTTCCTTTTTTGTCTGTTTGTTTGTTTTCCAACATATTGTAGGGTCCTCTGCCATTGATTTAAATCACTTCTGAAATCGATCTCATCACTTGCAGAAATAATCTGTTTATGACCACCCTATTGCTGTTTCACATTTGGCATCTAATGGCAGTCTTGCTTAAAAATGACTACAGTACATAACTATGTGTTTTGTTGTCCCTTGTCATCTGGAAAAGTACAAATGTCAAAATGTTTGGACTCTGGCTTGGCATGCTGTGCTGGGTGAAGAATGCCAGTGCTTACATATGTATGTCTAAGAAGCAAAAGCTTACTGTACCCTGTTACTACAGTCAAAGCAAGCTCATGGATTGCATATATTGCCCTAAGCAGTCCTGCTGCATAGAAATATACTCCCCAGTGTTTCTGTATGTTTCTCACTATAGAGAAGACATTGGAAATCCTATTCTTACAATGCAAGAAAACGGTTTGCTTGTGGCCACACTTTGATCTTGTCTCTTGCTGATATTGTGCAGTCGGTTTGTACAGGATGATGCCATATATGGCTTGTGCCAACAGGGTAAAAGCTGATTAATATGCAGTCTAGAGACTTGAAACTCGTGTTTTCAGTAAAAAAAAGTTTTTTTTCTTTAGAGGGGGGCTTCATATAAAAGTGAAACTAAGCATTATGAAATAAGATTGGCATAGGTCGACTTTGGTGAAAAACAGCCATCAGAATTACCAGTGGAACCAGAAATGGCTAAAGTTGTATGCTAGTCTTAATTTTTAAAGCAGGGCTCATCTGCCTTTTAGTAATGACCATAGAAGTACCACAAGTCGTCTCCCAGTTCCACAGTCTTTGAACATTTTGATTGACCAGCCAGGGAAGACTTTACACAGATGTTAGTTTTCATGGCACCGAGATGTGCTGAGATGCACATGCATGACTTTGGGTACATTTAGGCTCCTTGCATACTGGTCATCTATCTTCTGTGTCTGCAATCTTGGCCGTTTATTGTGCCCAGGAGGTACATGGCGGGTTGTGTAATTTGGTGTGGCTGAATGCTGTATCGGGTGAAACTCACATTTTAGGGTCCTTTTTTTTGTGTTCACAAATAATTCTGTTCACCAAACCGTGATCTCTGAACACATAGGGCTCTAAACATGAGTAGCATCTGGTACAACGTTCAGCTTGCCCATAGTCTTTGATCGACTGCAGCAGTGAGGCTGGATGCTGCAACTTTACTTCCCTGGGGCACCAAAATCTCAGGATTGTATGCACCGGAAGTAGAAGCCCCGTATGCAAGGGGTCTTCTTAAAAAAAAAAAAAAGCAGGCAGAGGAGAAATTCTACAATAAAAGCCTGCCAAATAGCAGGCCTTATTTCTGTGCTAGATTTCTGCTTTAAAGCATGGATAATTGCATTACTATTTTAACTGGCCTCGGGTCCAGCAATAATGCTTTAATAAATGTTTGTGTGTACTGAGCTAAACATGCTCACATTTTTTTTTCCTTTATTGGAACCAGTTGTTATAGGTGTCTCTATCATACTTTGATTAAACAGAATCCCATTCTTTTTGCTGTTAAAAATCCAAGTAATGCCCACATCTTTCCTAATGTGGTTTCTATTTTATCGAAAGAACATTTTTTTTTTTTTTTTTTCTCTTTTCATTGGCCTTTTCCATCCATTTGTTTTACTTTGCTCTGTATAAACATCCCAGATAAAGATAGCGGCATAGGCGCATTGACGGAACTCAATGGATCCAGCTCCCCTTTCAGCCAAGTATACTGAAGCCCTGTGTTACCATATCAAATGCAGTGTCCAGGCTTCCGGCCCTGGCTGAAATTCTTGGCAAAGGCATTTTGGAAGTGCACTTTTTAGTCGGCAGTGTTCCAGCGTCTAGCTTTTCATTAGCCTGACTACAACTAAAATGCATTCACATTGCTGGCACAGGGTGTTAAATCAAGAACTCTGCTTCTCAGCAACTCTTCTCTCTTTCTGTCTTCCTGTTATGAAAGATTGGAAAGAAAGATAGACGTGCGGGAGATTATAAGGTCTGTGGTGGGATCAATCCCCTACAAAGTATATATATATATATTTTTTTTCTGAAACGCCTAAAGAGACCTTAAAGGGGTTGTAAAGTTTTGTCTTTTATTCTCTAAATTGGTTCCTTAAGCTAGTGCGTTGTTGGTTCACTTACCTTTTTTTCTTTTGATTTCCCTTCTAAAAAAAAAATTCTTTGAATTTCTCACTTCCTGTTTCTCTTCATTAAGCTTTCCACCATCATCCAAGCGGTGGAAAGTCATTTAGAACAGCTTACTGAGGAGGAACAGGAAGTGAGAAATTCAGACAAAGAAAACAAAGGGGGGAAAAAAAACATTTAGAAGGGAAACCGAAGGAAACGATAGGTGAACCTGCAATGCACTAGCTTAAAGGAACCCATTTAGAAAATAAAAAATGAACCTTTACAACCCCTTTGGCCGTGTACACACGATCGGTCAAAACTGATGAAAACGGACTGAAGGTCCGTTTCATCAGTCGAAACCGATTGTGTGCGGGCGCCATCGGTCGGTCATAACCGATCGCTAGTATGCAAAAGCATCGGTTAAAAAGCCGCGCATGCCTGGAAGCATTGAACTTCGGTATTTTTTCAGCACGTCATTGTTTTACGTCACCGCGTTCTGACACGATCGTTTTTTTAACCAATGGTGTGTAGGCACATCAGACCATCAGTCAGCTTCATCGGAACGTTCTCATCGGATGGATTGATTGTGTGTACGTGGCCTTTAAGGGCTAACCACACAGAAGACTAGTAATGGTAACCAGTGAAATAACTGAAGATACAGTAATTGGTATTATCAATAAAAGCACTGTACTTTGTTGCCCATAGTAACCTTCCTGATCCGGTTTTCTTTCCCCCCCAATACTGAATGGAAACATGAATGGGAGAATATGTTTGGTTAGAGTGATACAGTTTTTCTGTCAAACCCGTTCATCCTCCTAGGACTGTAAGTTACTATGGAAGTAAGGAGATTAACATTTTAAATGGTAGATGACTGGAACCATGTGCAATATCCCTACCAGTTACAGGTCCAAGAAATGCAATTGGTATCTCCTTTATATATGAAATTCACAGCCTGATGCCCTGTTTTTTTTTTTTTTTTCCCTCATGGGTTTTTGCACATTGATTGCTTATAGGGTTCTGGCTGTTGGAGCTTCAGTCAGCAGGTAATCCTATATTTCACGTTCATGCATACCAATCGCACTTCTTGAGCCTGTAACTTGTAGGGTTATTGCACATGATTCCAGCCATCTTCCAATTTGACATGTTGATAATCTTTTGTAGCAACGTACTGTCCTGAAGGATTCCTGGAAAAGCAGTTATCAGATAATAACTTGTGTTTCTTTTATTTAAAAAAAAACTGCAATATTCTCAGCCCATGATCACTTTTCCAGGCAAGTCTCTAACGTTTTCCATGAACAGTGGAACCTCTTGCTAATGCTAATTGCATCTTTCTCAGTTAAAGGACAACATAACGTTTTCCTTGCCTGTTTGCCCAAATCACGTCTATGGCTGGGGCTTCAATAAGTACAGGCCCAGCCATAGGAATGAATTGAAAGGGCAGTGTACACGTGCTATGAGAATTGGACTTTTTCCGGTACATTTAGACAGCAATTTAAGAGACTTCATCAAGCTCTGTGTAGCTACAGCCCTGCGCCCCCTCCCTACCACTTATAGGGTTCATTTAGCTGTGTTGCTAAGTGCTGTGCATCTCATTGGGGTAACTCCTATTCATTTTGCTTTAAACTGTATAGCAAAACAATTTGGCTCCCCATAATGCAGGCATTTCTAGTATAGGTAAACATGTAAAAGAGGTGTGTACTGTGCTAATTCGATAAATAGTAAAGTGGAAACTAAAAATGTTATTCAACACCAATAATGATGGTCAAAGAAAGAGCTGCGCTGTTGTAAGCTACAATGTGACACTAGTGACAATGAAGTGCTAGATAAATATTACAATTATGAAATACCGACTGAATGAAAAAAAAATATGTAAATGGGTCTGTGAGACTTCAAAAAGATAAGGGGTTAATTCCTAAATTGGGTAGAAACCTGAAAAATATCAAGTGACTAAATGGCAGTCCGTGTGAACATACCAAAAAAATCCTTAGGAATAACATTAACAGAAGCGTCAAAGGTAAAAAAAAAATAATATAATAAAAAAATACTAATGCAGAGTGTCCATATAAACTTAAATATCCCCAGTGTTCAACGAATCCAATGGTCCAGGAAAAAGTGCTGACAGGATAGTGCCTCCACCAAACAATAACACTGCCGCTTACCAGATGGATGTGATCTCTAATTATAGGAGATCAATATGTGCATATGGTTGATGTCCCAGCCTGGGGTCTCTATTGTAGGCATAAATACCTCAGTGTGGTTCAATATTGCATAGAAGATGTCTCAAACATGGCAATTCAGGATGCACCGCATAAAAAAAGGAAGGCACTGGCATAGTGTAAAACCCTTTTAATGTTATAAGTAAAATAAAAATGCACTCTTACATCGAAGATGTGAGATAAGGCATATAAAATACAATCAAGCCGGCCGGCTCTTCGATTCAGCAGTCACTATCTTCCGGTTCTGGTGCACAACGCGTCAGACACACGTTTACCTACCTTAACGACGTTCTGACGTCCTGAGGTGTTCAGCAGTGTGTGTAATCTGTCCTCTTCGGCTCTGCTGTGTTGGTTTTGACTGTAAAATGCCAACTACCGGTACTTGCTGTAAAGTAAAAGTGAAATGTGTTGTTTTCGTATATAAAAAATTAAAAATAATAATTGTTTTGATGTCCTGAACCTACATATCTTATCTGTGTAAATTTTAGATGCAGAAAATGTTATGTACTTATATAAAGGGTGCTGTGCACAGCAGTGCCCATAAAACTTAAACTGCAGAATTGTCCTGGGGCCAAGCCCAGTGCTATGATAGACAATATGAACCTATTAATTCTTTATCTATGATCAGCATTCAGTGTTTCTATTTCTGCTGCTAGGAAAATAAATCTTGGGTTATACAAGAGTGCTCATTATGCATGTTTGTTTTCTTTCCTCCCAACAGTAAATTATCTTGGTTCCCTTCTATTTTTTTTTTTCCTATTGCCCTACAGCCTTTTTTTTTTTTTTTTTTTTTATTGAATGAAATTTCCAGGAATAAAGGGAGGCTTGCATTGAATGGAATTGACCTTTTTTTTCCCATGTCTCTCTCTCCTCACTGCCAAATGTGTTTTTGCTTTTTTCAGCACATAATCAAATTTCACAGAGCTTCTAAAGCCAACAAAAAACCAGTGCAGTTACCTCGGGGAATGGTGAAGTCGCTACTGTATCAGATCTTGGATGGCATTCACTACCTGCACGCCAACTGGGTTTTACATAGAGATTTGGTAAGTTGATCAGTGGCTGGACATTACTAACATGCACGTTTTTCTTTATTTTTTTATTTTTTCAAAGTTTATAAACACATGTTGGATGACTTACAAGTAGTCATCATTTGTTTCTTGTCAAAATACTTTCAAGACTCTTTCCTCCAAAATCAGATCTTGCATCCGTAAGATTAGTAAATGGCAACGTGACTATCATAACTTGCATACGAAGAATTAGGCGTTTTTAAATACATGATTTTAAAATGGTTTTTTTTTTATTAACGGCATGGATTAGCAGAGGGAAAATGGGGGTCTTGTTTCTTGGTTTACTAAAGTAAAGCTTTGGATATTTGCAATCCCTAAATCAGGGGTCTTCAAACTATGGCCCTCCAGGTTCAGGAACTACAATTCCCATCATGCCTAGTCGTGTCTGTGAATGTCAGAGTGTTGCAATGCCTCATGGGATTTGTAGTTCTGTAACAGCTGGAGGGCCATAGTTTGAGGACCCCTGCCCTAAATAATTGAAACATTCATAATTTGTTTTTATTTTAGCCTAATTTAAAGCGGAGCTCCAGCCGCGATTTATTTATTTTTTTAAAGTCAGCAGCTACTAACAGTGTAGCTGCTGATTTTAAATAAGGACACTTACCTTGTCCTACTTGCCCGCGCTGATGGGCCCCCCGACGCCGGTCCCACGATCGCTCCGGGTCCCGCGCCGCCATCCACACTATGGGAAACGGGCAGTGAAGCCGTACGGCTTCACTGCCCATTTCCTACTGCGCCTGCGTGAGTCTCACGCTGGCTTGTGAATGGGCGCGCTGCTCTCTGAGAACACACACAGTTCCCAGAAAGCAGCGCGCCCCATTCACAAGGACAAAAAGAAAAGGCACGGCGGAGTGGAAGAGGCAGATTACGGACTTCCGCATAGCAACAGGTGAATCCCCTTTTTAATGCATGCCAATGTTCTGCTGACTTTGCTTGCAGCAGCTTGGCAATGCATTTTATCTGTTTATCCCAATTTTCTTCATATCGTTTATGAATAAATTAAATAGGACTGGTCCCAGGACAGAACTCTGGGGGGGGGCACTTTACACACCAGACCATTCAGGGTATGCATCATTAATGACCACCCTTTGGACTCTCCCCTGTAGCCTGTTGTAGTTTGTACAGTAAACGCTTGTGGGGAGCTGTACCAAATGCTTTTGCAAATTTTAGATACACCAGATCCACAGCCCTGCCTTTATCTAGATGGCAGCTCACTTCTTCATAGAGGGCTAATTGGTCTGGCAAGAACGATTTTCATGAATCCATGCTGATTACTGTTAATGATACAGTTTTCATTACTAAAATCTTGTATGTAGTCCCTTTCAGACTATTGATGTTGGGCTAACTGGTCTGTCAGGGAATATATCTTGGCCCTTTTTTAAATATTGGTGCCACAGCCTTTGCAAAAAAAGGGGATAAAGGGAGAAAATGGACTTTAAAGGTGCCACTGTGGTCTCAAATTTAAAAAGAAACGGCGTGTGTGTGTGTGTTTTATACATTTTATTTAACAAATATTTAAATTGCATATAAAAAAAAAACATGAAATGTATACATGCTGTCTATAGAGATAGAGATTTTTTTATTCCATTTGTATAATCACAAGGCTACACAGACACCTAATATGGATTGGTTTACAAGTCAATCTTGCGTGAATTAAGACGTGTGGTAATCCTGCACATGAATGTGGGGGCCAACTCCAGAGTCACTGTGATGGTACCAATAGATCGCTACGATTTCACCAGAGGCTTTTTCAGGGGATCCTATTGGTAATGCTATAATCATGACGGGAGGCATTGAGTGCCCAGTTTACTATACTTGAGAAAAGGGAGGAATGTGTAGTCGGTCAAAGAGCGGAGGTGCCCTATATTGCAGCAAGGTAGCAGGGGCCCACCCAGGGTCCAATAAATTAATGACAGAGTCCTCGCAGTCAAATTGCAAGGAGCCAATCAGGATGTGTACCACCAGGAACTAAGGCCCGGATTCACAAAGCACTTACGCCAACGTATCTCCAGATACGCCGACGTAAGTACAAATGTGTGCCGTCGTATCTATGCGCCGACCCACAAAGCTAGATACATCATAAAATAGGCTTCAGCCGCTGGACGTAACTTTCCTACGCCGGAATATAGTGGGCGCATATTTACGCTGGACGCATGTGTCGCTCCCATTCATTTTCAATGCAAATGAGGGAGATACGTCGATTCACCACCGTACTTGTGCCTACTTTAACTGACTTACGCCTACGAATAAACCCTACGCCCACTCATTGGCAAGCGAAACTTGTCAGCATCACTATGGCCAGAGGGCTGCTTCTACAGACACCCATGCTGATGTTCTAGCCGTTGGATAAGGGTTTACACTAACGGGAAATTTACAAACTGTTTATTTGGCTGGACTATCTGCTTCAACACGGAACTGATTGTGAGATGACACCTTTGATTTCACTGTCTGACCATGAGTAAAGACCTTGCCTTTCAAGGTTTGGCAATGATGGTTTTTATTCTCCTCCTGTCTTCATTGGGTGGACTTGGTGGCACCTGATCTACCCTTATATTCCCGTTCAAGAGTCGGTTGAGTTTCTTTGGGGAGGATTATATTGTTTGAATTGTCTACCTTAGTGTAGTTCTAGCCCTTTCGTTGCAGTTACCTCACTGATCCTGCAGCAGTGATCCACTCAGGCTTCAACTTTCTGTGTTACCCGCCTTAAATTATGGGCACTTCCTGTCCTTGGGGTGACCATTCAATGACGGATCCATGAACGGCAACCTATACGCGGCTTCTTGGCAGTGATTTACCCCCCCCCCCCCTTATGTCTTGGTGTGAATGAAAGACGTGCATAATTGAAAGTGTGCTGCTAGAAGCTCTATGCATCCACATTGACAACATTGTTTTTTTTGCACTGGTGGTGGTAGTGTGGTACGTTTTTTATCTTAATGTTACTTTTTTTGACGCATTGTTTTCAATGAAGTATATATTTTTCCTTTTAACCCTGGTGTCTCTACAGAAGGTCACTATGATGATCTGTTATTCTCAAATGTACAAAATCAGCAGGTGATCACATTTTCCCCCACTGTAGATGCTTAGGGCTACTACCAATGGTGTACAAAGAGTCTTCAATGCAGGTGCCGTAAGTGATGACCTTCCACTGAACTTGCTGCTGTTTCCTTTCACAATAAATGACTTTTGCTCTGCATTTCTTGTACTAGCTCTGTTTAATCCATCTCTAATACACTTCTTGGTCTCCACTTTGATTTTTGCATTTTCCTGCTAATGTTAAATTCTTGGAATTACAAACCAAGAATGGGAAAAATAATCTGCGTAAAGAACAGCTTCTGTACTATTCTGGAATACAGTGCAATAAGTTCTTGTTAATCCACACGACACTTCAAATATTTGGATGCGATTGAAGATTCAAGTACATGCAGAAGAATTTTGAGGACTGGGAATACATGTCCTTGAAATCAGAATCTACTGCACAATATTGACTTTGGATGCTTAAGTGGCAGAATATCTTTGCTTTGAACATTTGGAGAGTTCAGTGTAAGCTTTGGTCAACTGTGTATGTTAAATGTGTCCTGCGTTACACTTGAACCATAGTGAACTATTCTAAAAATGTGCTTTGGCTTTCTTTGGGTCAGTCTGATTAGCATATGAAGTGCATTTGTTATCCGATGCAATGGTGGCAGTTTTGCACTGATTGAGATCCCCAGTTGATTTTTTCAGTTCACTATAGACATCATTAAAGTGAGAGTAAACTCCCATGCACGATTTTTACCTAGCGGTAAGCCTATGTACTGTCTGTATTTTCTAAATGTGCACTGTTTTAAGAGATATTTACTGTAGAGGCAGCTGGTGGCATCAACGGCACATGCACTCTAAAGGCCAGTTCACACCAGATGCAGTTCTGTTCAGTTCCGTGCGCTTTTTTTTTCCTGCAATAAGGGCCAGTTCACACCAGATGCAGTTCCGTGTGCCTTTTTTTTTTCTGCACAAAATGCATGCAGTGTTGTCCATGTATTCCAATGGGTCTAGTTCACACCATGCAGTCAGTTTCTGCACCAGAAACTGACTGCATGGTGTGAACTAGAGCTATTGGAATTCATGAAAAACACTGTGCATGCATTTTTAGTGCAGAACAAAGTGCACGGAACTGCGTCTGGTGTGAACTGGCCCTAAGGCAATCTGGAAGCAGGCCTAATGATTGCAGGAGTGCTACTGTTCATCCTGGAATTTGATGAGGCCAGAGTGTAATTTCTATGGAAAGCTTGAATGGTTTATATTGCATAGTGTAAGGCTGGCCATAGATGGACTGAATTTTTATTTTTCAACCAGTGGGTTAAACGAATACAAATGATCTGATTTCCCCCACCCAATCTTTCCGCTGTGCCATTGTGCTTTCACTCTACTATGGTAGATATGCCTAATTGTGGGCACAATTCATCAGTTTTCAGGGTCACCTCATATCTGCTAGTTCTAGTCAAATATTTATTCTTCCTTAAACTGCTATTTTTTTGTGATGGTTGGAATCTGATTTGTAAGACCAGACACGCTTTGATAAATAAACTGGTTTTGGGTGAGTTTGATAGCCGCAAGAATTTATCAACCATATATGGAAACAATCGGTCACTTGCTATATTTTCCTCACAACGGAGGGCCAGCTTGAAGTTTTATATATTTATTTTTTTCCTCTCTGTGTTCCACCTAGAAATGCACAATCATTGACTCCCCACTGTAACACACAGCCTGATCCCTTTACATGTCTTGCCACACAGCGGCATCATGAAACATTGTGGTACTGTTCTATTGCCTTGATCAAGATCTCTGCAAGCACCCTTTGTTTATGGAGTGAAGACCACCCAACTGCAAGCTTGTCTGATCTTTGTTTAAAATTCACATAGATACTGATTAGCTTGCCCATATTTTATTTCTTGTGTGAAAGAACAAAGATTTCTCTAAACACATTGGAACTACAGACTTTCGGATTAGAAAGTTACCAGGGTCTGAGCAGTTCTTTATATGTTTTTATTCTATAATTCTTAAACCAGAGGTGCTCAGTATTCTGAAAACGGAGGCCCCAAGTATCCGTGTGCTCTATTTTGGACCCATGACTCTGTTTGCCATGGTTTTAATGCTTAAATTCTCATCAAATCATGATCAATTAATATAATCACTAACTGGGGACCCTAAACATTCACTGTAGGCCTCTGTGTGTGTATATATATATATATATATATATATATATATATATATATATATATATATATATATATATATATATATATATATATATATATATATATATATATATATATATAAATATATATATATAAAATCTTTATGTTTATATTTTGCAGTAAAACATGAAAAATCACATAATTTGTGTAGAAGAACAAAACTCCCCAGCATAACTGGGGAAGCATGGGAAGGGGGGGGGGGGGACACATTCCATTGCAATGTCATGTCGGTGACCTCAACATGGGGCCCGCGCCTCATTATGGCTCTCAACAAAGGCGTTGGGGCATAACTCCGCCCCTAGGCCAGATAGGTCTCCAATATTGGCCATATAGGCCGTGGAGGGGGTAGGCCTCTGTTTTTGATCTTGAGACACATGTTGTGCATCTAGACCTTTTTGGAAAGAGTAGTCGGATGAGGGTTTTAAACTGCATGAACAGTTCTGAACTTACTGTATGGGCAGAGGAGTGGGGAGGATGTGACTGAAAGGATTATCAGGGCACTCATTTCATCATAGACGGTGAGAATTAATGAGGATTTTGTCAAAGGCAAGGTGCACAGTATCTGAGGGCATGGCAAACCTGACGCCTGCTATATTTAGCATGAAAATCCTGGACTTCCAATTAGCTGCAGCTCTGTCAGTGTTTGAGGGCTTTCAGCTGTCTCCTGTTATCATTTTAATGGTGCACATTCTTTTTTGCTACCATTTTCTTTTATTAGCATCATTAGGGCCATCTTTTGCTAGTAAATGGTGTTATTGCTGTGATGAGTTGATGTTAAGCTCATTTAATCTCACTGTCTTAAAAGTTGTGTTGTGTTGTCTTAACTTTCCTAAAGCTTTCATCTTTTTATCCCTTCGCTTTCAGGACAGCACCTTGGAGACAGCATAGCTCCACCTCCTCACAGGAAACACTGCGTGACAACGCCCCTTTAAATTCAGCTGCTTCCGCCATGCCATCAGTTTTAGTGTTTCCTCCGCCATGGTGGAAGCACTGCTGGGGAACCAGAGGGGCTGCCCTCTGAGGTGGGGGTTTTGTGGCAGGGGGTTTTGTGGCAGGGGGTTAATCTGGTGCCCGCTGCTTCCGCTGGCTGGTAGGAGTAATGGTCCTCCTGGGAGTCGGGGGCCGCGGGTGTGCTCTGGCTAAGTGTGCGGAAACTTCTGGTGGGGCGTAGCAGCATGTGGTTCCGGCTGCTGGAACGCAGGTGGAAGGGCCAGGTCATCTGGCTGGGGCTTTCTTCCACTCCTCGAGCGTGGGGATCCCGGAAGGAGCACTAGTTTAAAAAAGGACACAGGTTGGCTGCTGTGGCGCTAGTGATAGAGGAGGCAGTCACCTGCAACAATGACTGATGCAGGAGCCCAGAATCCCAGCCAGGCTAGGTGCCTCTATCTTTTTTTTCACTAGGGCTTATATTGTTGGTGTGTGGTTAAAACCTGCAGATATCTGTTATAAGGGCACGTCCTATTGGCAGCTCAGCATGGATGAGAGAGACTATGGCATTTTGGTGGAGGTTTCTTTTGATTCTGAATTTTGAAGATCCTGAACAGAGTTATAAGGTAAAGAGTCCGGATGGACATGATTTTCTCTGTAAAAAAAACGTACCCCAAGTGTTTCATGGCATCTATCGATCTAAGTCTAAGAGATCCATATCTTCACATCCCTACCCCCACCTTCAGTTCAGGGTGCTGCCATTCGGCCTTTCCTCCTCCAAGCTTAGGTTGGCTTCTAAATCATTTTCAAAAATCAAATCTTACCCCGACTCACCATTACCCCTTTGTAAGAAAAATCGTTGTACTATAGTATGTCTCCTAACTCCTCTGTATGCAAGATGCATATCAAAATATGTAAACCATTTTCGATTTCTCAATGGCACATTGATTTAAACTGGACAAAAAAAGCTTCATTAGAAATTGAGGCCCATTTGATGAGGTAAGTAGGTGGTACTTTAGCAGAGATTTTAGTTATTATTTAAAGCTGCCACATTATCACAGTGACTGGATCACAGTGTTAGCCAATCGGAGGCTAGCACAGCGATCGGGTGCCCTGGTTCCCGATTGTTAGTACAAGACATAAGGCTCTCGTGAGTCTGGGCTGGGAGTGCGCCATGTGGTGAATGCCCAACACAGAGGTACATATATATGCGGTTCCATGGAAAAAACCTAGTTCAGTGAGGCTGCATATTTGTACCACCTGCATGAAGGGGCTTAGCATTATCCAAAACTAAGATTGATACAGTCTGTCTTTCATGTATTTGTCTCAACGTTTACTGCCCTGAGATTGTTTGTTTGAAAAAATGCATTTTACCTGGTAAAATCCCAGATGGTACACCCCCCACACTTATTTTTTCATACCTGTTGTGCGTGTTTATTTAGTAATTTCTTATTGCTGTTCTGGAAGATTGCTGCAAACTGTTTCAAGCCAACTAATTTTTGTTCGTCATTTGGTTTTACCTACTAACATGGTTAGTGGCCATAATAAACTTTCAGTGGTTTGCTGGAATTGCTGCTTTTGTCTGCTTAGTTGGGAAACCTTGGCATGCATGCTAATGTTTACAGCTAAGGGAATTCTTGCATAATGAAGACTGGCATGCTCTGGTCATCATAGCTGATCAGTATCTGATGAGTCAGTAATTTCTTAATGAATTCCTAGAAGTTCAGAACATGATAGAGTAGTGGGACCTCCAGTGTCAGCATCTGCAGCACGTTAGGAGAACCAATAGGGAGGGAACTGTGGTCGGGTTTTATTTGGTGTGCATGTGACCTGGATTTCCCTGATGTAGATTTTCATTTTAGACTGCACAATTGTTTCTGTTGAGTCATTTGGAATCACTTTCCAGACTCCAGCATATAACGCATGCCCGGGAGACTGTTGTATAGAGGTTAAAGAGTGCATTGCAATGGCTTGGTATTTTGCCTAGACTAACCTTGGGAATTTGCTATATCAGTGGATATCTGCTAACTAAATACATGCTACGTTCCCAAGCTAATAAACTATAATTATCTAAAGGACTTCAGACAGAGGTAAAAAATATATATTTATTTGTGCTCATAAGTTTATATTCCCTGGTCGGCAAGCGGTTAAAGGTAACCATTCTCGTCTGATCTGTTTGCTTGTAATTTATTGTGTCTCGGGCTGCGTTCACGCTGACGCTACATGAGTTATACAACTGTCATCCTACTTTGCTCTGCGAAATCAGTCCTACATTGGTTCTATATCCATCCAACTTGAATGAACAGGATAATACTTTGTTCCAACTTTGTGATAGACGGACTTGTCCTTTTGACCAAAACAATCCCAATGTAACATTAAGGCCCCTTTCACACTTATACGACTTCGCCGTGATTTTGCAGCTGCGATTTTGCTGTGATTTTACCGCGAATTTGCGCGATTTTGCCGCCGCGATTTGGGATCAATACAACTTCAACTTTGCCACAACTTTGGCATTAACCAATGAAAACATACATGGTGTGAGGCAATTCCTTTTCCTGCCACCGCAGGAAAAGAAATTACATTGGTGGTCAGTGGGAAGAATGCTCCTTACATTGGTTGGCAGTGGGAAGAATGCTCCTTAGACTGGTGGTCAGTGGGAAGAATGCTCCTTAGACTGGTGGTCAGTGGGAAGAATGCTCCTTAGACTGGTGGTCAGTGGGAAGAATGCTCCTTAGACTGGTGGTCAGTGGGAAGAATGCTCCTTAGACTGGTGGTCAGTGGGAAGAATGCTCCTTAGACTGGTGGTCAGTGGGAAGAATGCTCCTTAGACTGGTGGTCAGTGGGAAGAATGCTCCTTAGACTGGTGGTCAGTGGGAAGAATGCTCCTTAGACTGGTGGTCAGTGGGAAGAATGCTCCTTAGACTGGTGGTCAGTGGGAAGAATGCTCCTTAGACTGGTGGTCAGTGGGAAGAATGCTCCTTACACTGGTGGTCAGTGGGAAGAATGCTCCTTAGACTGGTGGTCAGTGGGATATTGTTTTTGTAGTTTGGGTCACACAATCATAAATAGGTGGGCGCTCACGGATGAATCTAATGATTTGCTCATTATGGAGGACGTGTGTTTTTTTTTTTTTTTTAATATATAACCTGTTTGGAGCACATTGTTCCTGAGGGAATAACCAGAAAGTGAATGTGTAGTGGAAAAATGTGCTTGAGAGGGGGGGCTACTATGCTAAAAGGATTGGGTTGAAAAGCTGCTTGTGCTTACAAAGTTGTACTGCAATCGTGTCTATATTATTCAGGTACGATTTGCATGCTACTTGAGGGTTTAACATTGAGGTCTATGGACATCAACTCGCATGGAAGTTGGACCAAAGTAGTGCAGGGACTACTTTGAAGACGGCACTACTTAACCACTTAACGCCTGCCACACGACTATGTACGTCCACAGAATGGCACGTACAGGCAGATGGGCGTATATATACGTCCCTGCCTTCTAGCGGGTCGGGGGTCCGATCGGGACCCCCTCCGGCGGGCGGCTTACCTCCAGGAACGAGCCGTCCTGAGAGGGCAGCTGTTCATTTCTGTCCGCCCCCTCGTGATCGCTCCCAGCCAATCCACGTGAGCCTCCGCCGTGTCACTTCCTCTGCCTGTGTAATGTAAACACTGGCAGAGGAAGTGATGTCTCCTCTCTGCGGTATTTCCAATCCGCCGAGAGGAGAGAACACTCACAGTAAGTCGCACCTAACACTACACTGACACCAGTACACATAGGCACATTTGGTCCGGGGCTTAAGTGGTTAAAGTCGTGCCAGTATGAATGGTGTTTATTGAAAATCATGTAGAATGACTTGTCATACGATTTTGCAGTACAAAATCCTGGGACAAGTCGCATAAGTGTGAATGGGGCCTAAGGCTGACGCCTCTCTGACATGACAGTTGTACTACTTTTTGATTTGACTTTTTAACACTTTTTTTTTTTTCAGGGGAATGAGTAGGAGTACAGTACAATGTACCCTATACTCATTCACATAAGGTGGGGGCCGGCATCCAAATGGCAACAAGTTGCTTTTGGGTTTGAGGGACGCAGGGGCCCCAAAGCACCCACCCCCCATGTTGAGGTCATGCGGCCTGGTACGGTTCAGGAGGGGGGGCACTTGCTCATCCCCACCCCTTTTTTTTGATGGGCTGCATGTCGAAAAAGGGTCTGGTATGGACTTGGGGGTTAATGCTTCATTGATGAATGAACACAGAAGTGGTTGGTACTTACTGTTCACTTTTTTTTCGTTTAGGAAAAGAAGGGGTCTCAAACACGTTCGTCCTGAAAGTGATATCCTGCCCCAGCTGCAGCGGGGGAGGGACTGGCAACAGCACTGCGAGGAGGGGTGTTTGTGAAGGAGGTGTCCATTGAGAGGGGGTAGGATGGCAATGGGGTTGCATTTGAATAATTCTAAAGCCCCTCTGGCTCCCTTGCAGCACCTAAAGCCAAGCCGATGGGAGAGCAGAGGAGGGGAACCTGGCAGCTGCAGAGTAGTATGAAACGTGGCATGTACGGGGGTGTGGAGTGGATTAAGCGGAAGTTCCATTTTTGGGTGGAACTCCGCTTTAAAGTAGTTGTAAGGTCATGTGTTCTTTTGTTTTTTTTCATATACATTTTCTCAGGCTGGCCAAAGATGGATCAGGCTGGCCAAAGATGGATCAGGCTGGCCAAAGATGGATCAGGCTGGCCAAAGATGGATCAGGCTGGCCAAAGATGGATCAGGCTGGCCAAAGATGGATCAGGCTGGCCAAAGATGGATCAGGCTGGCCAAAGATGGATCAGGCTGGCCAAAGATGGATCGAATTTCGCCCAGTAGGAACCAGACACATATATATTTTTTCTTTTTTTTTCTTCGTGCGATCACTGCCGTCGGCTATAGCTAACAGCAATGATCATTGACTGACCCCGTTGATGGAGAAATCGAGCAATTATCTTTTTCTCAGTCTGTGGTCGAAGGAAAGAAAATTGTATAAAATATAGCTGGTTTTGGACATTAGTTCTAAAAAATATTCAAAATTCTTTCCATGTCTAGGTTTAGTAGCACCCTGGATTTTTGCATATCAAATAACTTGGCGTCAGACTTTTCAGAACAGCCACCGATTTTGTATTCAACCCTTTTCACAAAGATTTGCGGCTTTAGACTTGCATCAACTTTAGAGTGAGTTGCAGGTAAAATAGATAATCCTCCATACTGTATGAGCCCATGTTACTAATTGCCACACTGGAAAGACTAAAATCCAGCTGTAGAAATCCAATGGCTCACATAGATTCATTATATGTTTGTAGTTCAAGTGGGTGTGTTTTTTAGTTTTTTGCAAGCCAAGGTAAAACCATAATGTGAGACTTGCCTGAAAACTAAGCTCTCCATTGCCTCGGTGTCACTGCTGAGAGAGGGCTGACACCTTCCTTCAGTCTTCCCCCCCCCTTTTTTTTATTATTATTATACAGGATTTATATAGCGCCAACAGTTTACGCAGCACTTTACAACTTTAGGGCAGATAGTATAAATACAGTAGGAATTGGAGAGCCCTGCTCTGCTCCTTAGAGCTTAAAATCTAAGGGATTTCTTCCAGGTTTGCGGACTCCCGCTGTGTCAGTGACGTCACTCGTGCGCGGGAGCCGCCGCTTATGGCACAGGATGGCGACTCAGAGGGCATGTGGCGGTGACGTTACTGGCTGTATGTACAGTAAAGCCTTATTATAGGTAAAAGTCAGAGATGGGAGTTTACTCCCTCTTTAAAGGGACACTAAAGTCAGGACTTTTTTTTTAAATAACAAACATGTTATACTTGCCTCCACTGTGCAGTTCGTTTTGCACAGAGTGGCCCGGAAAGCTGTCTTCTGGGGTCCCTCGGCGGCTGTCTGGGTTCCTCCTCGCAAAAGCTCTCTACCTTCATGCGAGGGCGCTCGCGTGGTGGAAAGCTTTGGCGAGCGTGCTCCTGTGATACAGCGGCGGCCATAGCCGCCGACTGTATCACTCGGCTCCGCCCCCTGGCGCGCCGCGTCATCCGTTGTGATTGACAGCAGCGCCAGCCAATGGCTGCGCTGCTATCAATTTTCCCAGCCTAGCCAATCAACGGCCAGGCTGGGAACCGAAGAGGATGATGTGGACACGCCCGGGAGTTTCGAACGGTAAGGTAAGTAAAACGGGGACATTTTATACAGCGACATTTATACAGCGATCAGTGCTATAAATATGTGTACTGTGTAAATGTCACTGGTAGGAAAGGGGGTTAACAGTAGGGGGCGATCAAGGGGTTAAATGTGGGTTCTTTCAGTGTGCTCCAATTGTATGGAAATAGGACTGACTGGGGGAGGAGACATACTGTTGTTCCTACTTGGTAGGAACAAAAACGATATGTCTCCCCTCCCCTGACAGAACAGGGATTTGTCAGAGGTGATCAAATACCACCAAAGGAAAGCTCTATTTGTGAGGGGGGAAAAAAAAGATGCAAATTTTGTTTGGGTACAGAGTTGCATGACCGAGCAATTGTTAAAGCAAAGCAGTGTCCAATTGTAAAAAGTGCTCTGGTCAGGAAGGGGGTAAAATCTTCCAGGGCCGAATTGGTTAACCACTTCAGATCCGCCCCATCGTCAAAATACGTCATTTTTTTTAAAGATAGATATCTCGGTAACGGCAGCAGCTGCTGCCACATCCGAGATATCCATCTCTTCATGGGGCGGATCTCTACACGATAATGGCGGTCTCCGCTGCGGATTCGCCGCGAGATCGCCGTTATCGGTGGCGGGAGAGGGTGCCTCCCGCCGCTCTCCCGCGCCCTCCGCCGCTTACCGTTGCCGTCGGTAGCGGCGGAGGCGATCGGGTCTGCTCGTCGTCTGTCCGGGGATGCGACTGAGGGAAAAATGTCCCTCAGCCG
>CM056050.1:92829793-93259793 GCA_029574335.1 Rana kukunoris | reverse complement strand
GCGCCCCTGTCCCCGTGTGCTTGCATGCAGAAGCTAACGCATACGTAATTCCCGCCGACATATAAAAACTAGAGGTTGTCCGATATGGGTTTTTCTCTAGCCCATGCCGATAGTCATAAATCGCGGCAGCCGATAGCCGATTTATGATGCCTATTTTTTTTTTTTTGCCCGATATGTTAGTCCGATTTCCCCCCCCCCCCCCCCCCCCCCCATCTCATAAAATCGAACAGTTAGACCCCTTTCATACTGCGGCGTTTTTCAGGCGCTTTTGGGCTAACACTAGCACCTGTAAAGTGCCTGCAAAACTGCTCCCCTGCAGTCTCAGTCTGAAAGCCCGAGTGCTTTCACATTGAGGCAGTGCACTGGCAGGACATTAAAGAAAAGTCCTGCAAGCAGCATCTTTAGAGCGGTGTATACCGCTCCTCCACCACTCCTGCCCATTGAGATGAACGCCTGCAAAGCGCTTCTGCAGTGGTGCTACATGGGAGCATTTAACCCCTTAATCAGCCGCTAGCTGGGATACAAGCACCCCGCTAGCAGCCAAATAGCACTGCTAGAATGATGGTTCAGTGTTTAGGCAGCGGAGTTCTGCGGAAAAAAAATTAAGTCAGCAGCTACAAATACTGCAGCTGTTGACTTTTAATATATGGACACTTACCTGTCGTGGGTGCCCACAATGCTGGCACCGAAGCCGATCTCTCCCTCAGGTGCTTCCGCCACCATCTTCGGTAAGGGAATCAGGAAGTGATTGGTTCCCTACTGTGCATACGCGAGACGCGCTGCGCAATCACACTGGTCCCTGCTGTCTTCTGGGACCTGTGCGTCTCCCAGATGAAAGCTGGGGGCAGATTAAAGCAGAGCTCCACCCTAAAGTGAAGTCGCGCTGATCGGCACCCTTCCCCCCCCCCCCTCCGTTGTCACATTTGACACCTTTCAGGGGGAGGGGGATGCAGATACCTGTCTAAAGACAGGTATTTGCACCCACTTCCGGACACACGTCTCGGGCAAAAGACAGTTTTTTTCTGACATCCCGCACACAGCGGGAGCCAATCAGCGGGCGCTGCGTGACTCGCGCATGCGCCGTAGGGAACCGGGCAGTGAAGCCGGAGCGCTTCACTTCCTGGTTCCCTCACTCGTCCTCTGCTGCGGACGCCGCTGGACTTAGGACAGTAAGTGTCGTAATATTAAAAGTCAGCAGCTGCAGTATTTGTAGCTGCTGGCTTTTAATATTTTTTTTTTTTTTGAGCGCACATCTGCTTTAAGCACCAGATGTGGTGTAGGTCACCACAGTCACTGCAGTGATCTATGCCTGGAAGAGGAAGCAAAAACCTGGGATTACGCAGGTATCTGCCCCCCCCTCCCCCCCTCCCCCTGAAAGGTACCAAATGTGACACCAGAGGGGGGGGGGGTATTCGGAAAAGCGGTTCCATTATTGCCCTGCTAAGTAATACAGAAAATGTCTTACATTTAAACAGAACAAGCCTCCAATCGGTGCACTTGTATGTGTAATTTAGATATAAAAAAAAAAATAATTATATTTATAATATAGATAGATTTTTATATATAATACACTAAAACAGGTAATGAAAACTTTTGGACGAAAAAAAATGGGCTAACTTTACTGTTTAGTTTTTTTTTATTTGTTAAAGCATATTTTTTCCAAAAAAAATGCGTTTGAAAAACCGCTGCGCAAATACTGTGTGACATTAAATATTGCAGCAATCACTATTTTATTTCCTAGGGTCTCTGCTAAAAAAAAATATAATGTTTGGGGGTTCCAAGTGATTTTCCAGCAGAAAATACAGGATTTTTACTTGTAAGCACCAAGTGTCAAAAAAGATTTAGCCTTTAAATGGTTAAACTGAGAACTTCTACACAAGTTCAGTTCATTGATAAGTAGCAACATTGTATATCTTTTCTCAAAACTTGGCAGACTGCCCAGGAGAGAGAAGTCTAAAGAAGCTTTTTGAAAGTCGCGCTGCTGATGTTTAAGGCTGCATTCACATCTAGGCGACAAGTAAACGCCGCGTACGTGGCTTTACTTGCCACGATTCGATTCATTTATTTTTTTTAAACAAATTCTCTCCATTGATGTCTATGGCCGAATGCCAATGTCGCCTAAAAAAAAGGGTCCGTGACTTTTTTTTTCAGGCGTACGGCGTTTCAGAGATGTGAACCATCTCTATAGACATCAATGGAAATTCGCCCCTCCAGCGACACGAGCGTCGGGCGTTTTGTCGCCTAGATGTGAATGGAGCCTAAAATCGGCTTTTTTACAGCACAAATCGGCCAATGCCGATTAATTAAACGCCAAATATCGGTCGACCTAATGAATACTGTGTTAAAACTGCAGCGAACGTTGGGGCGAGAGCAATAATTTTGGCCCTAGACCTCCTCCTAAAAACAGTAGCGAAAATTGGCCCCATTCCACGAGCATGTGCAATTTTGAAGGGTGACATGTTGGGTATCTGTTTACTCGGCGTAACCTCATATTTCATTTTATGCAAAAACATTGGGCTAAAGTTACTGTTTTTTTAAGCACAAAACTTTTTTTTTTTTTTTTTTCAAACGTGTTCGAAAAATTGCTGCGCAAATACAGTGCAAGATAAAAAAGGCTGCCATTTTATTTGCTAAAAAAAAACATATAAAATGTTTTGGGGTTCCATGTAAATTTCTAGCAAATAAATGATGATATTTACATGTAGGAGAGAAATGTCAGAATTGGTCTGGGTGTCCCAGAACGCCTGATGGTGCTCCCTGCATGTTGGGCCTCTGTATGTGGCCATGCTGTGTAAAAGTCTCACACATGGGGTATCACCATACTCGGGTGTAGTAGCAGAATTTGTTTTGTGGTGTAATTTGTGGTATGCATATGCTGTGTGTGAGAAATAACCTGATATGAAAAGTTTGTGGAAAAAAATCTTGATTTTTGCAAAGAATTGTGGGGGAAAAAAATGACAACTTCAAAAAACTCACCATGCCTCTTTCTAAATGCCTTGAAATGTCTTCTTTCCAAAAGGGGTCATTTGGGGGGTATTTGTACTTTTCTGGCATGTTAGGGTCTCAAGAAATGATAGGCCGTCAGTACTTCAGGTGTGATCAATTTTCAGATATTGGCAGCATAGCTTGTGGACTCTATAACTTTCACAAAGACCAAATAATATCCACCAATTTGTACTTATTTTTACCAAAGATATGTAGCAGTATAAAATGTAACCAAAATGTATGAAGAAAAATTACAAATTTTCCAAATTTTATAACAAACGAGAATTTTTGTCTTTTTATAGCGCACAAAATTAAAAAAAACAATGGTGATTAAATACCACCAAAAGAAGCTCTATTTGTGTGGGGGGAAAAAGGACACAACTTTCATATGGGTACAATGTTGCATGACTGAGTGATTGTCATTCAAATTTTGAGAGCACAGAAAGCTGAAAATTGAATGAATGAATGAAAACTTCTTATATAGATAGCGCAGCACATGCGAACTTAATCGCCTCTGGGCGCTTGTTGTTCTTGTCTCCTTTTGGTATCGAAAGAGATGAGTCTTGATCTTTCTCCTGAACGCTAAGTGTTTCTCCTCCAACCGAATGCTGGTTGGTAAAGCGTTCCATAGTCTGGGACCTTGGACTGCGAATCTCCTTTCTCCTTTGGACTTGTACTTGGCTTTCGGTATCTGGAGGACATTTTGATTGGTGGATCGCAAAACGCGATTGGGATTATGAGCTTTTTTCGCATAGATAATGGGGGGCATTCCCATGGATACATCTATGCGTTAGAGTGCTTTAAAAGTGATTCTGTCTTGTACTGGTAACCAGTGAAGGGTTCTCAGTGAAGGTGAGATGGATTCCCAAGGTTTTTTTCCAGTCACAAGTCTAGCGGCCGTATTTTGAACAACTTGTAGATGAGCGATTTGGTACTTGGGGAGTCCGAGGTAAAGGGCATTTGCATAGTCCAATCTTGAGTTTACAATTGCTCCCACCACGACCGCTATGTCTTCCTTGGGAATAAAAGGAGTAAGTCTGGAAGGGGGTTTGGATCTGATCTGGTTTGGAAGGGGCTTTAAGTTCCCAGTGGTTAAACTAGTGCATTGTTGGTTCTCTTACCTTTTTTTTTTTTTTCTTCGATTTCCCTTCTAAATGTTTTTTGTCTGTGTCTGAATTTCTCGCTTCCTGTTCCTCCTCAGTAAGCTTACTCCATCATCCGAGCCATTCTGGCTGGGGGTTAGTCAACATTCTCACCCCTCCCTTGGGACTACATCGTTCACGCTGACCAACCCCCAGCCAGAATGGCTCGGATGATGGGGGCAAGCTTACCGAGGAAGAACAAAAAGTGAGAAATCCAGACAAAGAACAAAAAAACATTTAGACCCCTTTCAAACTGGAGCGTTTTTACAGTGTTTTGGTTTTTAAAAAAACGCTATTAAAACGCTCTCCATGCATCTCAATGGACCCTTTCACACTAAGGCGTTGCGCTGGCGGGGCGTTTGAGAAAAGTCCTGCAAGCAGCATCTTTGGAGCAGATTTTGGGTGCTGAAAAAAAAGCTCCAAAAACGCCCCTCTCCATTTGAAATGAATTGAAAGTGCTGTAAAAACGCCTGAATAGCACCTATAATCTGCTCTGAGCTGTAGAAAAGTCACATGTTCTCCCAAAAAATTAAACATACATGCAGCAAAAAAGCATCTACAACAGCAGGACTGAAATTGCCCATGCTTCAATAACGCTTAAAAAAACTGTTAAAATGTCCCGCAGCGTTAATTTTACTACTAGCGCCCTAAAAACACGGTAATAGTACTAAAGACGTTTTACGGCGTTTTTGCAGCTCCTCAGTGTAAAAGGGCTCTTGGGTAAGTGAACTAACAATGCACTATAAGGGACACAGATCGGTGGCAAGTGTCCACCATAGTGTCACAGTCGTGATAAAAATCGATGAAAGCCGCTATTATTAGTAAAATATTTTTTAGAAAAATGCCATAAAACTATCTATTTTTTAGACGCTATATCTTTTGCGCAAACCAACAAACTCTTATTGCGTGTTTTAATTATTTTTGTATGTAGAATACATATCGGCCTAAACTGAATTTTATTTATTTCATATATATTTTGTGGGCATATTATAGCAAAAAGTCTCTCTCATAAATATAGCAATTTTTTTAAATTGTCGCTCTAATTTTGTTTCTACTGCAAAAAATAAAAACCACAGAGGCGATAAAATACCACCAAAAGAAAGATCTCTTTGTGGGGAAAAAGGACGTCAATTTTGTTTGCAAGCCACTCCGCACGACCGCGCAATTGTCAGTTAAACAGCCGCAGTGCAGAATCGCAAAAAGTGGCCTGGTCTTTGGCCAGCCAAATGGTCTGGGGCTTAACCACTTGCCCACCAAGCCTGTTTTTCAGATTCGGTGTTTACAAGACTAAAACAGTTTTTTTTGCTAGAAAATTACTTAAAACCCCCAAACATTATAGAGCGAATAAAATGGCAGTCATTGCAATACTTTTTGTCACATTGTATTTCTGCAGCGGTCTTACAAGCGCACTTTTTTTGGAAAAAAATCACTTTTTTGGAAAAAAATCACTTTTTTGGAAAAAAATCACTTTTTTGGAAAAAAATCACTTTTTTGGAAAAAATCACTTTTTTGGAAAAAAATCACTTTTTTGGGAAGAAAAAAATCACTTTTTTTGGGAAGAAAAAATCACTTTTTTTGGGAAGAAAAAATCACTTTTTTGGGAAGAAAAAATCACTTTTTTTGGGAAGAAAAAATCACTTTTTTTGGGAAGAAAAAATCACTTTTTTTTGGGAAGAAAAAATCACTTTTTTTGGGAAGAAAAAATCACTTTTTTTGGGAAGAAAAAATCACTTTTTTTGGGAAGAAAAAATCACTTTTTTTGGGAAGAAAAAATCACTTTTTTTGGGAAGAAAAAATCACTTTTTTTTGGGAAGAAAAAATCACTTTTTTTGGGAAGAAAAAATCACTTTTTTTTTGGGAAGAAAAAATCACTTTTTTTTTGGGAAGAAAAAATCACTTTTTTTGGGAAAATCACTTTTTTTGGGAAAATCACTTTTTTTGGGAAAATCACTTTTTTTGGGAAAATCACTTTTTTTGGGAAAATCACTTTTTTTGGGAAAATCACTTTTTTTGGAAAATTCACTTTTTTAAATAAAAAAATTCACTTTTTTAAATAAAAAAATTCACTTTTTTAAATAAAAAAATTCACTTTTTTAAATAAAAAAATTCACTTTTTTAAATAAAAAAATTCACTTTTTTAAATAAAAAAAACTTTTTTAAATAAAAAAATTCACTTTTTTAAATAAAAAAATTCACTTTTTTAAATTCACTTTTTTAAATAAAAAAATTCACTTTTTTAAATAAAAAAATTCACTTTTTTAAATAAAAAAATTCACTTTTTTAAATAAAAAAAATTCACTTTTTTAAATAAAAAAAATTCACTTTTTTAAATAAAAAAAATTCACTTTTTTAAATAAAAAAAATTCACTTTTTTAAATAAAAAAAATTCACTTTTTTAAATAAAAAAAATTTTTTAAATAAAAAAATTCACTTTTTTAAATAAAAAAAATTCACTTTTTTAAATAAAAAAAATTCACTTTTTTAAATAAAAAAAATTCACTTTTTTAAATAAAAAAAATTCACTTTTTTAAATAAAAAAAATCACTTTTTTAAATAAAAAAAATCACTTTTTTAAATAAAAAAAATTTTTTAAATAAAAAAAATCACTTTTTTAAATAAAAAAAATCACTTTTTTAAATAAAAAAAATCACTTTTTTAAATAAAAAAAATCACTTTTTTAAATAAAAAAAATCACTTTTTTAAATAAAAAAAATCACTTTTTTAAATAAAAAAAATCACTTTTTTAAATAAAAAAAATCACTTTTTTAAATAAAAAAATCACTTTTTTAAATAAAAAAATAAGACAATAAATTTGGGCCAATTTTTTTATATATTGTGAAAGATAATGTTACGCCGAGTAAAATGATACCCAACATGTCACGCTTAAAAATTGCGCCCGCTCGTGGCATGGCGTCAAACTTTTACCCTTAAAAATCTTGATAGGCGACGTTTAAAAAATTCTGCAGGTTGCATTTTTTGAGATACAGAGGAGGTCTATTGCTCTAAAGATCGCGGCGATACCTCACTTGTGTGGTTTGAACACCGTTTTCATATGCGGGCACTACTCGCGTATGCGTTCGCTTCTGTGCGCGAGCTCGTCGGGATGGGGCGTTTTAAAAAAAAAATGATGTTTTCTTATTTATTTTAAATTAGTTTATAATTTTATACACCAAAATAAAAATAAAAAAATTATCACTTTTATTCCTATTACAAGGAATGTAAACATCCCTTGTAATAGAAAAAAGCATGACAGGTCCTCTTAAATATGAGATCTGGGGTCAAAAAGACCTCCGATCTCATATTTATGGTTAAAATGCAAAAAAAATAAAAAATTTAAATGTCATTTTTTCAAAACTTAAAAAAAAATGTCTCTTTAAGACGCTGGGCGGGACTGACGTTTTGACGTCACTTCTGCCCAGCAGAGCTCTGGGGACGGGTGGGGGCGATTCTTCCCTCACTCGTATCCCCGCTGAGGAGCCGAACGGACCTGATCGCCTCCGCCGCTACCGACGGCAACGGTAAGCGGCGGAGGGCACGGGAGAGCGGCGGGAGGGGGGGGCCCTCTCCCGCCACCGATAACGGCGATCTCGCGGAGACTGCCATTATCCTTAACAGAACCGCCCACAGAAGAGATGGATATCTCGGTTGTGGCAGCAGCTGCTGCCGTTACTGAGATATCCATCTTTCAAAACATGACGTCTTTTTACAATGAGGGCAAGTGGTAAAATGTAACCATATTGCTACACTTGGAGGCACCTCTTTTCTCTTTTATACTCCGGAGCTACTTGTATATCAAGACATCGCTTGTATATCGAGTCAAAATGTATTAAATGTTGATTGTCTTGCAAAACGCTCTCAAACCAAGGTTTTAGTGAAAACAAAATCCTTCCCAAATGTGGGTAAAAGTAAAACGGACTTCTTTAATGTAGGGGCCAATTCATTTCAAACCTTTGTTTCATATTTTGTATCTGCTGTTTGCAGCTGTAAACTTTCAAATGATATTTTGTCAAATTTTTAAATGCACTGATATATAAAAATGTATGAAGTCATTGAAGCATTCACTGTTCCTGGTCAAAGGCTGGACTTTTCAGCTGGTATAGTGTCTACCTGTATTACTGTTGGGAATCCACTAGAGGCAGTGTTTCAGCATTTCTGTATAGCACAGTTTTGTGTGGGCTCTGTGTTGGAGAATGCACAAATTTGGCCATGTTCGGGTTTAGGGGGAATTTTCTCCTGTAAAGTCCTGGTGTGGGAGCAGACCCTGTTCCATGTTACCCAAAGTGAATATTCTTTTGAAAAGAGGTACTCTTTCAGGTCATTATATCGCAAAGAATTGTCTGCAGGTGGACACGTATAAAGATAAAAATATTTTATGGTTGCGTTGTAATCCTGTTGGTTTGAAAAATCATTGGATTTAAGAACTATGTGATAATTCTTTTTTTTCTGTTATGCAGAAACCCGCTAATATTTTAGTCATGGGTGAAGGTCCAGAGCGAGGACGAGTAAAAATAGGTTTGTATAGACATTATACGCTTTTAATATCCTTTTATATGGCAGTACCCCTGTATGGATAAGGAGATGTTCTCACACAAGTTTTTGTATTGTCTCACTCCACCCAGAGTGGTTACGTCATATTTAAGTGGTGATTTTATTTAAAGTATAATTAACCCAATAAAAAATTATATTTTGCAGTTTATATTCCTTAGCGTGAAAAAAAAAATACATCCAAGAACAATTTTGACAAGTGCGGACAATGCGTGTTGATCTTTCCAGAAATGCCCTTATCACTACTGTGCGCTAAACTGAAAAAACAAAACAATGTTATCCTCCTTATTTAAGCTATTTCCCCTGCATTGTGTAATAAAGGTGAAAACACCCAGACACATTTGAAGGGAAGCCTGGGTGGCATCCATTGCACCTCCATAGAGTGTTGGAATAGGCATAGCAACCCAGGCACAGGTAGTGTGGTGCGCACAGGGTTGCCAAGTAAAAATAAAAAACCTGAAAATGGATAACTAATGCAGCCACTTGTTAAAGGACTAGTATTGTAGAATATATAAAAAGAATGAAACCCAATAAAGTGGAGGGCCAGCCAACACCACCCTTCCTCTTGCCTCCTGAGCAATAGCAAGGTGCACAGCAGGTCTTTTGGCTCCTGGCCACTCTACAGCAGCAACATTCACAGGCGTTCAACCCGGGCATGTGCAGGTGAAAAGGTTTGGAAGGTTGCTTCCATTACAGTATTGTCAGGTGGCACTTTCATGCGCATGAATGTCTAAAGGAAGTGTGCAGCAGAGTAATATCCCGTCACTTTCTGTACAGTGTAGTAAAGAGAGGGCATCAGACTGAGCCCGTAGCCTGGTTTTATAGCTCTCTGACTTAAATACCTTTTCAAAAGAGGGGAAGTGCCAGCCTTTCCCTCAAGACAGGGGAATGGGTTGGCACTCCCCCTGGCCTTCGCACTCACCGCCACCGCAATTACATGCACATCTGTAACGAACACTTGCATTCATACATTTTTGTACTGGCTGATAACTGTTGCATGCATGTTTGCAGATATCGCACCAACTCCTGCAGTTGCTGACACCGTACTGTCATGCCCATTTGCATTCACCAGCACTGACAAACATTTTGCATTGCGATTATCACACAAATTTCTGCACACAGCATTCGACACACTTTTGCTAATATCTATTTAAAATAAACAATGTTTTTTTTTTTTTTTTCAATTCGGATCAGTGGAAGCACATCAAATTGCATGTAAACACATTTTAACATGTGTTTTTAATTTTGTAATGTGCTCTGCATTGAATATTAATGCATGTTATAATGTACATCAGAGTGTGTAGTTGCAATACATGTGTGTCATGATTTACAAACTATCTTCTACACTGATTAAAACTTTTGTTTCCATACTAATTTTATTTCTCTATTCCTACATAAAGTGCTGTAAAATGCCATAAACTGATAAAACAATGCATTGAGAATAATTTTCTAAGATTGGCGCAGACAGAATTGAGAGCAGCTGTGCATGGCAACCAATATAGCTTCTAGCTGTAATTTTCAACGCTTCTGCTTTTTTAATTTTTTTGTTTTTACATGGCTACATTGGTCCAAAGCTCCAAATCACTGAAGTAGACGGCACTACTCACGTGATCTTCACTTACTTCTGGGGCCTCATGCCTGCCCTTCTACTTTGTGAACACAAGATTTTCTAAATACGGTAGATGCAAAGCATTGTTTTATCAGACAAGGTGGGTGGTGTTGTGATTTTTGTATTTCCCCCATCTATTCTGATGGGGGGGCAGCGATTTTTATTTTTTTTATAGAACTTGGCAGTTATTTATTGCCGTATTTTCCAATAAATTATAGAAGCTCGTCAAATCCTGCAGCCAGAATATTATGTTTGCTAATAAATCTTTCCTTATGACCTGTGCTTAAGGTAATGTATGTTTTTTGTTTTTCAGCGGACATGGGATTTGCACGATTATTTAATTCACCTTTAAAGCCTTTAGCAGATTTAGATCCTGTAGTTGTTACATTCTGGTATCGAGCTCCAGAGCTGCTCCTAGGGGCCAGGCATTATACCAAAGCTATTGGTGAGTGAACAGTGGTATTTTGTTGGGTGTGTGTGTCCGCTGCCTTTTTTATTTTGTGACTGTTAATATCCTGGAATGGTTCTATCTTACTTGTGCCCAAAGACTTTAATTAAAGTCGGCTCCAAGTCACATCCTCATCTATATATTGTGATTTGGATCCGACGTTACAGGAAGATTACCTAGGCATTCCCTCAATCACCTCGGTCACCTCAGGCTCTGTTCACACTGCTGGGACCTTAAAGTCACACCTTATGGTGCGACTTGAAGCAACTTCATAGAATGGGTAATCTTCCTGTCGTGTTCAAATCACATCAATTACTTGGAGGCGACATCTTTTAAAGTCTATAAGCACAAGTTGGATGGAAGTCGCCTTAAAGTAGTACAGAAACCTTTTCTAAAGTCCGCGCGACCTTAGTAGTGCTAATTAAGACGGCTCTCATTGATTAAATGGGATTTCACATGTCACGCAAGTTGGGTCTTACAAGTCTGATCCCAAGTCGCGGCAGTGTGAACCGAGTCTCAAAGTCGCATCAAGTCACCTCAAGTAGTACTCAAGTCGCTAGCAAATCACGTGGCAAAATTGCACAGTAAGTCATGCAACTTTCAAATTTTACGGTTGTGGCAGTGTGAACCGAGCCTAAGGCCCCTTTCACACGGAGCGGTCCATTTTTCGGTCCGCTCCGTGTGTGTCCGGTCGGCTCAGCGGGGGGTCCAGCTCAGCTGTCGGCGGACAGGGCGGTCCCCCCACACTGTGCAGTCTCTCCTTCGCTATCCCCTATGGGGAATCGGATGAAAACGGACCGTCTGTCCGTTTGCATAGGGTTTTCTTCCGTCCGCAAAATGGATCCAGACGGACGCGGATCTTAGACGGACGTTAGCGGATGCATCATCCGCTAACGGACGCGATCCCATAGGGGACTTGTAATTAGCGGACGAACGGTCCGCTCATGTGAAAGGGGCCTAACTTGGTCTAGATTTGAATCCAGTAGAGAATTTGTGGCTGACTTGAAAAAAAAAAAGCTGTTGGCAATCCCTATGCAACATGGCAGAAATTGGGGAAAATGTTACTGTCCAGATGAGTTTGTGTATATAATATTCTCTCCCCCTCTCTCTCCATAGAGAGAGAGAATTGTTGCAAAACTCTCCCCCTCCTGCCGCGCTCTTCTCCGCAGGTCATTTCCATTTATTTAATTACAAGTACCAATGGTTGATAATCATTGTGCTTTTATCCTTGTATGGAAGGATAGCTGTGTGATAGCAGTGTGACACAGGAAAAATTATGCGTGTGTGTGTTGAAATGTGACCACTGATTTTTATTTTTTTATTTTCAAAGTAGCAAACTATCATTGCATGCTTTTTTTTCCCCCCTCAGATATTTGGGCTATAGGATGTATATTTGCAGAGCTTCTAACGTCAGAGCCAATATTTCACTGTCGTCAAGAAGACATAAAGACTAGCAACCCTTACCACCACGACCAGCTTGATAGAATATTTAATGTCATGGGCTTTCCAGCAGGTGGGTGATATAACTTTTTAATTATAAACCAACACCACCAATGTAGAATTGGAGCAATTGCAGTTTTGAAGTAATGTGTCTTCTGGAAGGCTCAGCCCAAAGTTCCATACAGATTTACTTCATATTAAATTTGTAGGCATTGTGCAGGTGTATTCACCAATTCAACTGATGTAGGATGGGTTATAAATGTATTGTAAACTACACCTAAGATAACATATGGTGGCCTAAATTAATTACTCACTAATACAAAATATCATCCTTTGGATAGAATGGCACAACTTTTTCATTGAATTCATTTGGAAGCAGAATTGTCTCCTATTAATTTTTAAACTATATTGTAAGACCACACAAATTTACACAAAGCAGCATTCAGTCCTAACTTTTCAAATTAAAGCTTTAACAGTATAATGTATCTTTTATTTTATTTTTATCTCTAAAAAATAAATTTGTATATAAATATTTATACATTTTTTTTTTTTTTTATCTATAATTTTGGCGTGTCCTATTTTTTTTTTTTTCCTGTTCTGGTGACAGCTGGTAATAAAGAGCTATTTAAGAGACAGAGATTTCCGCTCCAGGCAGGTCTTGTTGGGTGAAATTTTTTCTCAGGAACTGAGGGTGCTAGCAATGCACATGGCAATTAAGAACAAAAGATGATCAGGACAGCCGCACTCCAATCCAACCTAACATAGTTACGTTGGATTGGCGTGCGACTGTCCTGATCATCTTTTGTTGTTAATGGTAATAAAGAGCATCTTTGACTTGTGTGAGGCGGGCCAAGCCTGATGGAGAACAAAGACTAGGCTAAATTGACTAAGGCCGCGTACACACGATCAAATCTATCTGCTAGAAACGGTCTGACAGACCGTTTCAGCAGACAGACTTGATCGTGTGTACGGGCGGACAGACCGATTTTTCCAGCAGACAGATTTTAAAGCATGCTTTAAAATCTGTCTGCTGGGAACCCGTCCATCCGACATGTCTGCTGGTTAGTACGCTAACCAGCAGACATATCTGCCCGCACATGTGTCGAATGGATTTGACGCATGCGCGGAAGTGTTTTACTTCCTGGTGCGGTGACGTGGCGGCATCATCGCCACGTCACCGCGATGTCTGCTGGCGGGGATTTTGGTTTGATCGTGTGTACAGCGATCAAACTAAAACAGCCCAGCAGACAAATCCGATCAAAACGGTCTGTCAGACCGATTCCATCCGATTTTATTTGGTCGTGTGTACGCGGCCTAAGCGTCAAATACCGCATGAGTGAACACCCGCTCATTCCCAACAACCCCCCCCCCCCCCCCTTCCTGGCCCTTCCGAGCTGCATGCTGGGATAAGGGTCGAGTATGTTTTTTGGGGGGTGGGGGCTGCACGTCAGGTTTCTTGTCGTGGTATATACCATGTGTTTTTTTTTTTTTTTTTTTTTTACGTTAACCACTTAAGCCCCAGGCCAATATGCTGCTAAATGCCCAGAGGCGTTTTTACAATTCGGCACTGCATCGCTTTAACAGACAATTGCGCGGTTGTGTGACGTGGTTCCCAAACAAAATTTGCGTCCTTTTCTTCCCAAAAATAGAGCTTTCTTTTGATGGTATTTGATTGCCTCTGCTTTTTTTTTTTTTTTTGTGCTATAAACAAAAATAGAGCGACATTTTTGAAACAAAATCAATATTTTTTACTTTTTGTTATAAGAAAAATCGAATAAACAAAATGTTAGTCAAACATTTAGGCCAAAATGTATTCAGCCACATGTCTTTAGTAAAAAAAAATCGCAATAAAAAAAAATTAGCTACCTAGCGACACTAATGCAGCGATCAGAAAAACGATCGCTTAGTGACGCTGGCAATAGGGGTTGAAAGGGTTAACTAGGGCGGTGATCAAGGGGTTAAACCTTTATTTGGGGGGGTAGGGGGCTACCCTGGACCTAACACTAACTGCCTGTCACACTAACTGTCACACTGACACTAAATGCAGTGATCAGTAAATATATGATCACTGCAATCTGTGACAGGGGGCTGGGGGTGATCGAAAGGGGTAAAGTGTGCCTATGTGTGTGGTGTCAGTGTAGTGTTAGTGCGACTTACTGTGATGTCTTCTCTCCTCTCGGCGAATTGAAAATACCAACGAGAGGAAAGCTGACATCGCTTCCTCTGCCTGTGTTTACATTAGACAGGCAGAGGAAGTGACACGGCGGAGGCTTAGGGGATTGGCTGGGAGCGATCACGAGGGGGCGGACAAAAACGAACAGCCTCCCCCTCATCCCGGATTGCTCCCGGAGGTAAGACGCCCGTCAAAAAATGTTTTATTGCTGTCACCAGAATCCCTTATGACAGTGACCACTACTCTTTATGGAGGGATTGGGGGCTCAAAACCCTCCTCTGCACTTGAAAGTATTCAAAACTCCAAGATATGCGTTTTTGAATAGTTTATATATATTTTTAACTGGCGCCTTTAAGATGCTAGCAATCCGGGATGTGATGTCATGACATCACTTCCGGGTTACTGGATCAGAGAACCAAACAAAGCTTTGGCTTTGTTCGGGTCTTTTGCCAGCTGGCGGATGTGCCGGCTGGTTGCTTGGGCCTCCAGGTGGGACAGGCGAGTGGCAGGTGGGACGTCTCCACATCCCCTCCCGCTGCTTGTAATAACAGAGCGGCTCCTGAAGCGCATTGGTTACTACAATAAAGCCGACTGTCTGCTCTAAACGGTACCGGGGTGATGCCTACAGCTGCAAGGCAATCATTACCCCGGTGAAACCCCTTGAGGCAATATCTGTAATATTCGGGTTTGTGCCTGATCCTTTAAAAAAAAAAAAGGAAATTTCGGTCGCCGATAATCTCCTCCTAATCGGTCAATCCCTTTTAGAGCTGCAGGATTAATTAAGAATCGTTATCGCAATTTTTTTTTCCCAATTGCAATCTTGACAAAGTATTTCCTGATTCTTTTTATGCAGAGAATTAAAGGCGTTTTGAAAAATTATTGCACAAATACCGTGCAAGATAAAGTTGAAATTCCCTAGGGTGTCTGCTAAAAAAAACATATATAGTGTTTGGGGGTTCTGAGTAATTTTCTAGCAAAAGAATGATGATTTGTACATGTAGGAGAGAAGTGCCAGAATAGGCTCGGTATGGAAATGGGTATAAAAGCCCTGTATTGAAGTGGTTAAAAAATAATAAATAATAAAAAATATAATTTTTTTATTAGAGACTATAGCGACTAAAATGGTGGTTGTTGCAATATTTTGTTGGCCTAACCAGTAAAATTAGCCCAATTTTATTTTTGTATAATGCGAAAGATTTTATGCCTCGAGAATCGTGATCTTTATTCTAAGCAAAAAAATTGTGATTCTAATTTTTGGCCAGAATCGTGCAGCTCTAATCCCTACACATGGCCCAAATCCTCTCATATGATATCCTTTCGTGAATTGAGCCCTAGTTCCTCATCAGGTCCATTTTTACTTGTGATTGGCCGCACATGGCAGTGGGCATATTCCATAGCTACTGCTATAAACTCCACACTCTGCTGTACGCTGTTGATCAAAAGGAAAGGCTGGTCTAGTCTTTATCAGGTCCCCCTCCCATGTGACTTGTGATTTCCCAAATATGTGCATTGCGATGTTTGGGTAATGACATTACATTATAAATATAATAAGAAATAAAAGAAATGTGTTTTATCTGCTCACTCATGTTTAAAAATTGTACATACTGTATATTACCAATTCTCCAAGGGGAAGTCAACATTTTCGCACATCTGTATATACTCTATCCAAAGATGCTAGCTCTGTTGGACCGAAATGAAGGACCTCACTATGCAATATGGTTTTGCGATATTTTTAGTCATCCCTCCAACTTTCCACCACTCTGCGTCACTCTTTATTCTAGGTTTCCTTGTCCTTCATAGCAAAGCCACATTCTTCACTGCACCTCTGGCTGACATCACTTGATGACCAATTCCACTGAAAATTAATATTGCGGTTTTAAGTTGTTGCTGGCAGGATACATTATACATGCTGGCTTCTATATATTGAGTTGAATCCAGTGGTGAGATAACCATACTTAAATTAATTCCTAGTTCACTCTGCTGTGTGATGGTCTTTTAAAAGCCATATGATGGTGTCAGACTCCCCCTAGAGGATTTTCCAGAATTCAAAAAATAAATGCAGTCCTCCTAACTGTTAGAGAGTGGCACCCTCATTGTGTCCTTATTGGCGGTAGTGACATAGACTACACTTCCACTCCTGTTTACTTTCCTAGTTCAAAATCAGCGTTTTTTATAGCTGCAAACAAAAACATTTTGTGCTGACAAAACACTTGTTTTTGCCCAGGCAAATCCCCTTTTGGATATTTACAGTGCACTGTAGGGGGAATAGGGCAGGATTGCTGGTGTGAGTAATGAGAACATTTTGTCCTACACATTGATAAATCTATCTGTTTAATAAATGAGCGCCCAATATATCTGACTTTTCTCCGTTCCTTTGTTTAGAAAAAGATTGGGAGGACATCAAAAAGATGCCAGAGCACTCTACATTAATGAAGGATTTCCGCAGAAACACGTAAGTGATCGCAGTCTACCCCCATTGAATGTCTGAAATATGTTTTGTGCAGAAGATATTCTGAGCATAATACTGCCTAGGCTTTTGGGTATCTGTAGAGCTGTTAGCCCTGGAATATTAGAACTTTGTACCATTCCTAGCACATCGTGTTATCCAAATAAAGTCTTTATTGTAAGCTGCTCTATCTGAGCTCAATTGAGCAATGGGAGTAAAATAGTCTAAAGAGGTGGCTTTTACCCAACTTCATTGATGGAAATACATTTGTCTTGTGTCAGAGGATGCCTTCAACCCCCAATGACTGACTGCTTAACAAATTCTAGACTGGTCAGGATCAACGCATTTGATAATTTTTCCTCTTTTCTAATGAGGTGTGTGTGTGTGTGTGTGTGTGTGTGTGTGTGTGTGTGTGTGTGTGTGTGTACACACACACAGCGCCCTAAGAACTGTTAGAGGCCTAATATTAGGACACTTGCCTGTCCAGGGTTCCAGCGATGTCCGCACCCCAGGATTTTAGTACGGGTACCCTACTGCGCACGTTTCTAATTAGCCTGGGGGAGGAGGTGGGGGGGCGAACTTCCAAGAGGCAGTGCAGTCTCTAAAAGTGGAACACCCCCGAAAGTGGAGAGGAGAGATATAAGCTGAAGCACTGATCACTGTATTTGTGTTGCTGGTCCCCAGAAAATAGCAGATTTGTCCACTGCAATGTCACCCTCCCACTAAAAATCACTGAATGGTGGATTACTAGTAAAACATATATATATATCTCGTAGTTTGTAGATGTGCTAACCAATTAATATATGCTTATTGGGGTTTTGTTACAAAAAACATGTAGCAGAATACACATTGGCCTAAATAGATGTAGATTTTTTTTTTACATTTATTTAATTTTTATTGGAAATGTTTTATAGCAGAAAGTATGGAAAAAAAACACACATTTTTTAATTGTCGGTCTTTTTTTGTTTATAGCGCAAAAAATAAAAACCATAGAGGTGATCAAATACCACCAAAATAATAATAATAATTTTGATTTGGGTACAGTGTCGCATGACTGCGCAATTGTCAGTTAAAGTAGCATAGCGGTGTGTTTGGAAGAGCATTGGAACCACTCATCACAAATACATATTCTCTCTGTAAATCTAAATAAAAATAAACTGCATCGAATGCATAAGTTGGCATTGGCATGTGTTGTAGTATTTTTTGTGATTTTATTTTTCTTCAATTCAATCTGGGAGCAGTTAATTATTGTGATTTATTTTTTACAGTGTGATTCAATAAAAAGGTGTGGTGGAAGCAGGAAAGATTAAAAAACATTTTTCAAATTTTTCTACATTTTTGCTGCAGATTTAAATTGCACCGCAGTGTATTTGATGAGAATGAGACCCAAAAATCGCGTGTATAAGATATTAAATAATGCAACGTGTGTGTGTGTGTGTACTGTGCTGTTAGACCGCTCTCAAAGTATAAACGTGGTTAACTTTTTTTTTTTATAGGTATACCAACTGCAGCCTTATTAAATACATGGAAAAGCATAAAGTAAAACCAGACAGCAAAACATTCCACTTGGTAAGTTTTTCCTCTTGTTCTGATTTTTATAGCATAACTTTTAAGGTCAGGTCAGAGTCTTGCTAAAGGACCACAACTGTTTGTCAGCATTGCTTTGCTGTGGTGAAAAAAAGTCCAATGGTTGAACATGCCACAATAACTTCTTTCTTGCTGTCCTAAACTTAAAGGATAAGTTCACCTTTTAAGGCAGAATTGCACTTTCACTAAATAGACACTTTTTGAAATTACATTTTCTGCCCAAACCATCCCATGGCTCTGACGTACCTCATCTATAGAAGCGTCCAATTTTTATCCATCTATTTGGATTTTTAAAATGCTTTTTGATTCCATCACTTCCTGTAGATCAATGGCATACAGGAAGCTTTGAAAGCATGCACTGCCTTGCTGAATCGCAGTAAAGTAGTGCAGGTTCACCAATTTAAACCGCACCTCCCTCATTACTATGCTATCTTCCACCCACTTTCTGTAAAATCTGTTTGCACAATCTTCTATGTAGTACATGCCTGATTTTATACAACTTGAATGGATTGTTCAGGCGTGCCCTTCTTTTCCATTATTCTGATAAATCTACAGAGAGTGTACAATCAGATTGCATAGTGTATGGCTAGCTTTACACAAGTACATAAAAAGGAGTGGCCAGAAACACCTGGCTGTCAGGCTCTTTTTTAGATCATTTTGTGAAAGTGATTTTGGATCACTTTCACACATAAGGGACAACCTATTCACTTGAATTGGCTGACCTATGTGCAAAAATTGCCTTAATGAATCTTTTGGAGCTGAGCGTGGTGCATTTCTCTTTACGTCCATGGATAGACACAGCTCCTTAAATCTGGACTTGTGGGTTATGTTCCTGTTCTATATGCATAACCACTTGACAAGATTTAAGCAGCTGTGTCCGTCCATGGACGACGGAGAAAAGGATTTTACGGTGAGTACAAAAAAATCTAATTTTTTACCACGCTTTAAGGTGCATTTGTCGCATGGCAAGCGCATGCCTATCTGCGCTTGGGGTGCCATTTTCTGTGTAATTTGTAATTGCACAGATGTGAATGGGGCCTCATTGTTCTTGTGTAAACACACCAATTTCACAATGGGGTCCCATTCACACCTAGTGTATTGGGAGTGCATTTCTTTTTTTTTTTTGGCTTGTTTTTCCTGTGACATAAGGCAGCCCATCGATTTCAATGGACTGCTCTACACATGGCAAAGTAGCTCATGGCACATTTTGGTGTGTTGCAGTTTGCACATTTTTTGTACTGTGTGTTTTTCTGTGTGTCACTCGGTTTTTCATGTGGGAAAAATGTGTGCGTTTCTGCGTTTTTGGAGTAACTAACACATAATGGCACCGAAAGCACAACTAGTTAATTTCTTTCTCGTACATCACGGGACACAGAGCGGCATATTCATTACTATATGGGTTATATGGAGTACCTTCAGGTGTGGACACTGGCAATCTCAAACAGGAAGTCCCCTCCCTATATAACCCCCTCCCCTAGAGGGAGTCCCTCAGTTTTTTCGCCAGTGTCTTAGGTGTTGGTCACGGAATAGCTTTGCTCCACATCCTTGGGATTAAGGGCGGGCTAACCGGATCTGTCCAAGGAGCCTCAGTGCCAAAGTGGACAGTACCCGGGCCCCAAACCGTGGGGTTTTGCCTATAATGCTCCTCTTTGGAGGGCTGGGCCCAGGACTTGGAGTTCATAAAGACCATAAGTTCCTGTTTGCCAGGGTGCTATATAGGTCCAGGACAGTGGGTACCTTCATAGGACCCCAGGGCCTGAAGGTCTATTACGCTACCCACGGAGATGGGAGAAGATTGGATCGTTTGGCTAGACAAACATCCTGCAGCATGGAGCAGGTAAGAGGGGAGCCTGCGGGACTTGGTTCGACAGCAGGCTCTCCGGGGTAACCTAAAAGGGGGGTAGCCTAAGTATGCTCTGCATTGGCAACCTTGCTCACTATGTCTGAGAAAGACAGGATGATCCCATTTCCCCCATCACTAGGTTCCCCTGTCTAAGAATTGTGTTGCTAGCTACCTGCTGCTTTCTTCCTAGGACTGGTAAGGATCCCTATGGGGCCTTTTGGAGAGTCCTACCTGGCCGGGGGTTTGAATCTGCCGCCTGGTACTGCAGTCCTGGGTCTCCAGCAGCGCGGCTCCTCCATGTTCTTCCTGCTCCGGCATACGCGCGCGCACGTCTTATGGACATTTTTCGCGCCGTTCAGAGGGGAGGGCGGGGGGGGGGCGTGCCTGCAGCGTCATACAGGGGCGCGCCTTGTGCTGTTATAGATCAGCAGGCCATTGTCAGTGCTCAGTCTGAGGCTGATCTCAAAGGGAGAGGACGCAGAGCGGCAGAACAGTGACTCCCGGTGGCGGAAGAGGGGTAGTACATGCTGGACTTTGTTCCAATGCCTTTCTGTTAAGCCAAGAAATCCCCCTTTTTGCAACAGGTTGGAGGCTGGCAAACTAAGTTTGGGGTCGCTGTATGTTTGGGAAAAAAAAAAAAAGAGACTTATATATTAAAAAAAAAAAAAAAAAAAATACGGGGCCCCATCAGTTTTTGGGCATTAGTGATCTATTGTCCCCTAAACCCTAGTTTTGTACTCCTGGCCACTACAGTCTGCTGTTGTAGGCGGAGTCCCTCGATTTTGTATTATGGCTTCCAAAGGTTCGGGGTCAAAGGGTACAAAAAAGACCAAAAAACAAAGGGGTTACCCCTCTGATTCTGATGATATGCCGATACTTTCCCCGCAGCTTATTCCCATGAAGGTCGCCTTGGATGAGCCATTAAAGGGGTCTGGTGCTGAGGCTGGCCCAGATCAGCCCAGCCCTGTGTTTATCACAGAGGAGATGCTAGCTGTATCCCTAGGGGGGCTAGAAGAGAGATTAGCAGCGTTGATCGCTAGATCTATTCCTGGCAAGAAACGGGCTAGATCCCCATCACCAAAAGGTGTATCCTCAGATGCTGAAATTCTCTCTCTGGAGGAATTGGAATCGCAGGAGGATCAACTAGACCTGAACCAAGAGGGTTCAGGGATTGAGGGATCTACCTCTGAGGAACCATTTTCAGACTCCCAGACAGAGAGACTGTGGGTGCAGTCTTTGACGGACATGGTCCGCTCGGCATTTAATTTACCATTGCCAGAGCCTCAGGTTCCTGCGGTATCCTCTCTGGGCTCTTTGAAAGCTCCTTTAAGCAACGCGGTTTTTCCGGTCCATCCTCTCTTGGAGGAATTGATCTTTCAGGATTGGGTACGACCGGACAGGATTTTTCTGCCGCCGAAGAGATTTGCGGTCATTTACCCTATGGAGGAAAAATTCTCGAAGAGGTGGATGCTCCCAGTGGTGGATGCAGCCATCTCATGTGTGAATAAATCACTAACTTGCCCGGTGGAAAACATACATATGTTTAAAGATCCGGTTGATAAACGGTTAGAGACACTTTTAAAAGCATCCTTTGCTACGGCAGGAGCAGTGGTACAGCCAGCTGTGGCTGCGATTGGAGTTTGTCAGGCGTTAAAGGACCAGACAAAAGAAATGCTAAAAGACATGCCTACCCAACAGGCAGAAGAGTTTTCTGACATTCCCAGAGCTCTGTGTTTTGCGGTAGATGCTATAAAGGATTCCATCCAGCAGGCCTCTCGTTTATCACTATTTTTGGTACACATGAGAAGGCTCTTATGGTTGAACAACTGGGCGGCGGAGCCCCCATGCAAAAAGCTTCTGGCAGGGTTTCCCTTCCATGGAGGACGACTCTTCGGAGAGGATCTGGATAAATACATTCAGACTATTTCAAGTGGCAAAAGTACCCTTTTACCAGTCAAAAAGACATTCCGGGGTCCTACATTTAAAAGGCAGCTCTTTCCTGTCTCAGGGCCCTCAAATTCCAGGCAGTATCGACGGCCGCCTGCGCGATCCAACTTTAACAGTAGATCACAGGGACAGGCCCCTGGGGGTAAGAGACCATGGTATCGCAAGCCGACAAAACCAGCCCCTAAGTCTGCCTTATGAAGGGGCGCCCCCACTCTCGCGGGTGGGGGGAAGGCTTTGTTTCTTCTCAGAAGTTTGGGAAGCCAAGATCCCCGACAAATGGGTCCGGGCGTCTGTAACCACAGGCTACAGACTGGAGTTTCTAAACTTTCCTCAGCCTCATTTTCAAGAGTCAAGGCTACCAAAGGATCCAGCAAAGAAGGCCTCGATGCTGGCAGCTTTGGATCACCTGCTTTGCCAGGACGTAATAATAGAGGTGCCAGCCCAAGAGCAAGGGCTAGGTTTCTATTCCAATCTCTTTGTCATACCAAAGCCCAACGGCGATGTCAGGCCAATCTTGGACCTAAAGAGGTTAAACGGTTACCTAAGGGTTCGTTCCTTCCGGATGGAATCCATCCGGTCAGCAGTCGCCACGCTCCAGAGGGACGATTTTCTGGCTTCCATAGACATAAAGGATGCTTACCTTCATGTACCAATCTTTCAGTCGCGTCAAAGATTTTTACGCTTCGCGGTGGGGCAGCGACACTTCCAATTCAGGGCGCTCCCCTTCGGGCTGGCCACGGCCCCCCGGGTATTCACGAAGATCCTAGCCCCAGTTCTGGCCAATCTAAGGATCCAAGGGGTCACAGTCCTAGCATACTTGGACGACCTTTTAATCATAGATCACTCACGGCCGTGTCTGCAACAGGCAGTAAACCTCACGGTTCAGTACCTCGAAGGGTTCGGCTGGGTCCTAAACCGGGAAAAGTCAGCGTTCCAGCCTACAAAGCAGTTGGAATACCTCGGCCTGAGGTTAGACACAGAACAGCAAAGGGTGTTCCTGCCCCTTGTAAAGATCGAGGCTATCAAGGGGTTGGTTCAGTTGGTTCTAAGCAAGAAAAAACCAACTATTCGCCTGTGTATGCGATTACTAGGCAGGCTAGTGGCCACGTTCGAGGCAGTACCATACGCTCAGATCCACACTCGCGTCCTACAGGCAGCCATTCTAGCAGCCTGGGGCAAGAGCACATGCCTTAGAGTCCCCTTTGACGCTATCATCAAGGGTCCGACAAAGCCTGGCCTGGTGGTTGAACCCTCAGAATCTTCTAAAGGGAAGATCCTTCAGCCCTGTTGTCTGGAAGGTAGTTACCACAGACGCCAGCCTGGCAGGCTGGGGGGCGGTCTTGGAGGGGTTCTCTCGCCAGGGAACTTGGGTGGAAAACAGAGAGGCAGCTCCCCATCAATATCTTGGAGATCAGAGCTGCTCGCCTAGCCCTTCTGGCATGGACCTCCAGATTACAGGGGTCCCCGGTGAGAATCCAGTCAGACAATGCCACAGCGGTGGCATACATAAACCACCAAGGGGGAACCAGGAGTCAGGCCGCTCAGAGGGAGGTGAGCTTGATTTTTCAGTGGGCAGAGGTTCATGTACCCTGCATTTCGGCGATATTCATTCCCGGAGTGGACAACCTGCAGGCAGACTTCTTAAGTCGCCAGATTCTGTCGCCAGGGGAGTGGTCTCTGCATCCCCAGGTCTTTCAGACAATCTGCCAGAAGTGGGGAATGCCAGACGTAGATATAATGGCATCCAGGTTCAACAAGAAACTAGACAGGTTCGTGTCTCGAGCGAGGGACCCTATGGCCTGCGGAACCGATGCGTTGGTTTGCCCTTGGCATCAATTCAAACTTCTATATGCATTCCCTCCGCTACAGTTACTTCCTCGCCTGTTGTGCAGGATCAGAGTGGAGCACAAGCCAGTCATTCTAGTAGCTCCAGCTTGGCCCCGGAGGACATGGTATTCACTAGTCCTGAAGATGGCAGTGGGAGACCCTTGGACTCTTCCTCTACGACCAGACCTACTCTCACAAGGCCCGATCCTCCACCCTACATTACAACGTCTAAATTTGACGGCCTGGAGGCTGAATCCCTGATTCTCAGGGGTAGAGGTCTGTCTAGGCAGGTAATTCCTACCCTGATTAGGGCTAGAAAGCCGGCCTCCAGGGTGATTTATTACAGGGTGTGGAGGAACTACGTAGGCTGGAGGCAACCTCTTCAAACCGTAGGCCTGAATGATTAATTGTCTAATCCATCTCGAGATGGTGGATTTTGCAGCTGCCTGCCCCTTCTTGGGGCCATCTGGTAGAACGAACAACACATCTGTTTTCCGGATCTTTTCTGTAGCTTTAAGATAGGCCTTCATGGCCCGGACAATATCCAAGGTATGCAGCAACCCCTCCTTTCTAGATGTGGGTTTCGGAAAGAAGGATGGAAGTACCAAATCCTGGTTCAAGTGAAAATTGGATATAACCTTTGGTAGAAAGGCAGGATGGGGCCGGAGAACTGCCCTGTCCTTATGCAGAACGAGATATGGTTCCTTACACGATAAGGCTGCCAACTCTGACACTCTCCTGGCCGAAACTATGGCGACCAAGAATACCAACTTTCTTGTCAGTAAAACTAAAGGAATCTCAGCCAACGGCTCAAAGGGTTGTTTCTGTAGAGTGGACAGGACAAGATTTAAGTCCCATGGACAAATTGGTGACTTGACAGGAGGATTAATACGCAAGACCCCCTGTATGAAGGTTTTTACCAGCGAGTGGGTGGCCAGCGGCCTCTGGAATTTTAGGTGCATAAAGGTGGTGATACATAATACAATCTCCTTTTTTAGGTTTACCCAAACTATATAATAGGGCGACACACCATCTATCCATTCAGGCATATTTTTGCATTACATAGATGGTAGATTTAAGGCTGCGTATTCAGTGAGAATGTTGTTCCTTGACATTGTATGTGCACAGAGGGAGGAGGGCAAATGCAGGGTATATGTCTTGGAGATCAATGGGTGAACTCCTTCCTGTGTCTTACTGGTCTTCACAACCTAGGGGGCCAGAGAGAGCTACAATGTAAGGTATAGTTACACTTTTAAATTCAGGGCTAAAGCTTGGTCTAATGAGATTTTTAACCCTTCTAGAAATACAACTAACGTGTTTTATAAAGCTTCAGAAACTCCTCACAATGGACCCAATAAAGAGAATTTCATCTGAGCAAGCTATGCAAGATCCATATTTCCTTGAAGATCCACTTCCTACGTCAGAGTGAGTTACCAATTTACCTAGCAAAAGTATTCTAATCAGCCTGTTTACATGAGTAACCCCAATATCTTAATACGCATTGTTGCTCAAATTGTGTCCTATATCTTTTCATGTGACAACACTGAAGAAATTACACTTTGCTACAATGTAAAGTAGTGAGTGTACAGCTTGTATAACAGTGTAAATTTGCTACACACAGCTATTATCTAAACCTCTGGCAAGAAAAGTGAGTACACCCCTAAGATAAATGTCCAAACTGGGCCCCATTAGCCATTTTCCTTCCCCGGTGTCATGTGACTTGTTAGTGTTACACGGTCTCAAGCGTGAATGGGGAGCAGGTGTGTTAAATTTATCGCTCTCCCTCTCTTACTGGTCACTGGAAGTTCAACATGGCAAAGAAAATCTGAGAATCTGCATGAGTGCCGCCGGTATTGAGAAGCTACAGTTCAAGGGAACCATGAATGCCAACATGTACTGTGACATACTGAAGCAGAGCATGATCCCCCTCCCTTTGGAGACTGAAGGACTGAAGGAAAAAAATCACAAAGTTTTGTATAGTGTGCTAAAAGATTAGTAAGATTTTCATCTACTCTTGTGGTTTACACACCTCTGTTTTTCTCGGTCAGAGATAATACGATCATCCAGTGGAGTTTTATTGGACTTGGCAGAATGATCATGATTTAATTGTTCTTTTAGTACAGGGATCCTCAAACTACGGCCCTCCAGCTGTTGCGGAACTACACATCCCATGAGGCATTGTAAAACTCTGACATTCACAGACATGACTAGGCATGATGGGAATTGTAGTTCCTGAACAACTGGAGGGCCGTAGTTTGAAGACCCATGTTTTAGTATATTGGAGGCAGAGAAGCGAAAGGAAAGCAGAACCAGAGTATTGGAGTCTTAGTCTGCATCATCAGAGAGGCGGAAGTGTATGGATTACAAGACTAGCTGAACAGAATCACAAAAACCATGACAGCTTAAACAGTTTACATACAGTCTAAGTATTTAAACTTTGTATCTACTAGTTGGTAGTGAAGTTGGGCATTAGCTGAACCTTATATTTTTGTCGCGGCATTCTAACACACTATTGTGCTGATATGGTGCACATTGATCAGTTCACACTTGTTCAATAGAATGAAATTGCTCACACTGGTCTCATAGTGTCTAAAAGCTCTGACCGTGAAGTGAAAGATATTCTTTTGGTACTTTTCATTATTCCCTTTGGACAACACGCTGAAAGTGTACTTTTAGCACCAGTCGGCCTAAGTGTCGCCCACTGTCCCTAGTGTATGCACAGTTTAGTGCTGTTTTCTGTATGTGTGAAAACCTACTACTATAACAAATGCTTTCTTTGTAGTGTGTTTGCAGGCTGTCAGATACCATACCCTAAACGGGAGTTCTTGACAGAAGAGGAGCCTGAGGATAAGGGAGACAAAGTATGTATTGCTCTTATTTCTTTGTTATATATACATTACATTACATGTATACAAATTTCAGATATTTGCATTGCATTTTTAAAATGACGTTTGGTATTCCTTAGTGCCAATCAGTGGCTTCCGAATTCTTTTTAGATAAATAGTTTATTATAATAATAAAAAAGTCCTTCCTGCATGTGGTGTTTTTGGGCAATCTTCATTAGACAATTCATACTTTTTACTCTCCTGAGGTTTATAAACCGAATATTCAGAATCCGGTAACATTAGGTGGAACTGAATCTGTTACCTAATCTTTTTGTCCCAGAGCTGTTCAACTATACTTCAAGTAATTTTTACATGTCTAATGAAAACCTACCAATACTCTCCCTTGGCTCACAGCTGGCCCAGCATGAGCTAGGCATGCCTCTTTTACATTGTATTGGTTTTATACTAAACCCACAACAGTAAAATCGGTCTGTATCTGTATATGCAGTAAAACATGCTTGTTTACTAACTGTAATCTAAGGGGTTAATCATCTATATTGTGTAAAAAGGCTGTTTGATCCCGTCTTCTGGTCCTCCCCTTCCTTCCACTGTCCCCAGTCCATCCCCTGATAAGACCGAGTCACTGCACATGCTCAGTTTGGTGTGTATTGCTTGAGAGATTTTTTTTCTTGGTAGAGTTCATGCGATCAGCACTAGGGGTGTTGAAATTAATCGTAGCATCGATGCATCGGGATTCGGCTACCCACGATGCAATTACGATGCTACGACTTGCATTAATCGATTTTTGATGACGTCATCTCACCTGCGCGCCGCTATGTCTTTTGAGTCAAAGCAGAAGCCGAAAGCCGAAGGAAGCCGTGGGCGTTAACCGCGCCTCTTTTCCCGCCCCCCCTGCTGATGCAGCCGAAGACGCCGTGCCTCTTACTGCCCCCCTGCTGATGTAATGAAGACGCCGCGCCTCTTTTCCCACCCCCACTGCTGATGCAGCCGAAGACGCCGCGCCTCCTTTCCCGCCCCCCCCCCGCTGACGGCATTCCCAGTTCAGCGAGTGTCCCCGGTCCCGCTCCCGACTCCCCAGAGCCTTCCTCCTTGGCTTAACTCACGCTGCTGTGGGAGAACCGAGACAGCCGAGTACTGAAGGCAGCAGTGACATGAGTCAGATTTATCATCATCAGGTACTCGGGGCATGCACACTGGCAGAAATTGATGGGCACAGTTAGAATGGGCAGCAATTTGTGGCACACTGGCAGCAATTTGTGGCACACTGGCAGCAATTTGTGGCACACTGGCAGCAATTGATGGCACACTGGCACTAATTGATGGCACACTGGCAGCAATTGATGGCATTGGCACACTGGCAGCAATTGATGGCATTGGCACACTGGCAGCAATTGATGGCATTGGCACACTGGCAGCAATTGATGGCATTGGCACACTGGCAGCAATTGATGGCATTGGCACACTGGCAGCAATTGATGGCATTGGCACACTGGCAGCAATTGATGGCATTGGCACACTGGCAGCAATTGATGGCATTGGCACACTGGCAGCAATTGATGGCATTGGCACACTGGCAGCAATTGATGGCATTGGCACACTGGCAGCAATTGATGGCATTGGCACACTGGCAGCAATTGATGGCATTGGCACACTGGCAGCAATTGATGGCATTGGCACACTGGCAGCAATTGATGGCATTGGCACACTGGCAGCAATTGATGGCATTGGCACACTGAGGGCACACTGGCAGCAATTGATGGCATTTGCACACTGGCAGCAATTGACGGCACACTGGCAGCAATTGACGGCACACTGGCAGCAATTGATGGCACACTGGCAGCAATTGATGGCATTTGCACACTGGCAGCAATTGACGGCACACTGGCAGCAATTGACGGCACACTGGCAGCAATTGACGCCATTGGCACACTGGCAGCAATTGATGGCACACTAGTTTATGTATGTCTTATTGTCTTAGTGATTGATTAACATCACAACTTCATTGATTTGAAATTGATACCCTTTTTTTGTATGATTTTTGCTTTTGCTCATCACTGCCACACACATGCAGCCATGCATTGCACGTGTGGTAGTAATGAGCAAAACTAAAAATCGTACAAAAAAAAGGTATCAATGAAGTTGTGATGTGAATCAATCACTAAGACAATAAGCATGGCATACATTGTCCCCATAAAGTCCTGCCAAACGACAATGTCCGCAGTCTCTGACCCTCTCTAGTATCATGTCCGCAGTCTCTGACCCTCTCTAGTATCATGTCCGCAGTCTCTGACCCTCTCTAGTATCATGTCCGCAGTCTCTGACCCTCTCTAGTATCATGTCCGCAGTCTCTGACCCTCTCTAGTATCATGTCCGCAGTCTCTGACCCTCTCTAGTATCATGTCCGCAGTCTCTGACCCTCTCTAGTATCATGTCCGCAGTCTCTGACCCTCTCTAGTATCATGTCCGCAGTCTCTGACCCTCTCTAGTATCATGTCCGCAGTCTCTGACCCTCTCTAGTATCATGTCCGCAGTCTCTGACCCTCTCTAGTATCATGTCCGCAGTCTCTGACCCTCTCTAGTATCATGTCCGCAGTCTCTGACCCTCTCTAGTATCATGTCCGCAGTCTCTGACCCTCTCTAGTATCATGTCCGCAGTCTCTGACCCTCTCTAGTATCATGTCCGCAGTCTCTGACCCTCTCTAGTATCATGTCCGCAGTCTCTGACCCTCTCTAGTATCATGTCCGCAGTCTCTGACCCTCTCTAGTATCATGTCCGCAGTCTCTGACCCTCTCTAGTATCATGTCCGCAGTCTCTGACCCTCTCTAGTATCATGTCCGCAGTCTCTGACCCTCTCTAGTATCATGTCCGCAGTCTCTGACCCTCTCTAGTATCATGTCCGCAGTCTCTGACCCTCTCTAGTATCATGTCCGCAGTCTCTGACCCTCTCTAGTATCATGTCCGCAGTCTCTGACCCTCTCTAGTATCATGTCCGCAGTCTCTGACCCTCTCTAGTATCATGTCCGCAGTCTCTGACCCTCTCTAGTATCATGTCCGCAGTCTCTGACCCTCTCTAGTATCATGTCCGCAGTCTCTGACCCTCTCTAGTATCATGTCCGCAGTCTCTGACCCTCTCTAGTATCATGTCCGCAGTCTCTGACCCTCTCTAGTATCATGTCCGCAGTCTCTGACCCTCTCTAGTATCATGTCCGCAGTCTCTGACCCTCTCTAGTATCATGTCCGCAGTCTCTGACCCTCTCTAGTATCATGTCCGCAGTCTCTGACCCTCTCTAGTATCATGTCCGCAGTCTCTGACCCTCTCTAGTATCATGTCCGCAGTCTCTGACCCTCTCTAGTATCATGTCCGCAGTCTCTGACCCTCTCTAGTATCATGTCCGCAGTCTCTGACCCTCTCTAGTATCATGTCCGCAGTCTCTGACCCTCTCTAGTATCATGTCCGCAGTCTCTGACCCTCTCTAGTATCATGTCCGCAGTCTCTGACCCTCTCTAGTATCATGTCCGCAGTCTCTGACCCTCTCTGTATCATGTCCGCAGTCTCTGACCCTCTCTAGTATCATGTCCGCAGTCTCTGACCCTCTCTAGTATCATGTCCGCAGTCTCTGACCCTCTCTAGTATCATGTCCGCAGTCTCTGACCCTCTCTAGTATCATGTCCGCAGTCTCTGACCCTCTCTAGTATCATGTCCGCAGTCTCTGACCCTCTCTAGTATCATGTCCGCAGTCTCTGACCCTCTCTAGTATCATGTCCGCAGTCTCTGACCCTCTCTAGTATCATGTCCGCATCTCTGACCCTCTCTAGTATCATGTCCGCAGTCTCGACCCTCTCTAGTATCATGTCCGCAGCTCCAGTCTTTCTCTGACCCTCTCTAGTTCATGTCTCTCTGCTGTGTCCGCAGTTGACCCTCTCTAGTATCATGTCCGCAGTCCTCGACCCTCTCTAGTATCATGTCCGCAGTCTCTGACCCTCTCTATATCAGTCCCAGTCTCTCTCTCTTAATGTCCGCAGTCTCTGACCCTCTCTAGTATCATGTCCGCAGTCCTGACCCTCTCTAGTATCATGTCCGCAGTCTCTGACCCTCTCTAGTATCATGTCCGCAATCTTGATCATGCCGCAGTCTCTGTCTCTAGATCATGCCGCAGTCTCTGCCCTCTCTAGGTCCGCAATCGTAATCGAATCGTATCATGGATCTTGATCTCTAGTATCATGTCCGCAGTCTCTGACCCCTCTAGTATCATGTCCGCAGTCTCTGACCCTCTCTAGTATCATGTCCGCAGTCTCTGACCCTCTCTAGTATCATGTCCGCAGTCTCTGACCCTCTCTAGTATCATGTCCGCAGTCTCTGACCCTCTCTAGTATCATGTCCGCAGTCTCTGATCGTATCATGCATCTCTGACCCTCTCTAGTATCATGTCCGCAGTCTCTGACCCTCTCTAGTCCGGGTCCTGCCGCAGTCTCATCCTCTCTACTATCATGTCCGCAGTCTCTGATCCTTTCTAGTCAGTCTGCAGTCTCTGTCCAGTAGTATTTTGGGGTCAGTCTGGAGCTCCTCTTTAATCTCTGTGTTTACAGTTTGCTACATGCTTTTTTTACAGAGCTTCTTGAATCGTGATGCAGTTACTGGACTTGATAATCGCAAATCGTGTGACACGCAGCCCTAATCTGGGCCAATCGGCACTGTTAAGTCTCATAGGATGGTCGTGTGAAAACTAAGCAGTTACTATATCACCAGACTGTACTAAGTTTATATTACTTGCCCTTTTCATGTTGTGTACTGTGGAGTCCAAATATAGTGCACGCAGGGTCCTGGGTTTAGTAAAGTTTTAAGCTATCATCCTTATTAAAAGGGGGGAGGGTTAAAGTATTACCTATAGAATCCAGATTTCCCTTGTCCGTTGGATCAAATTTGAAAAAAAAAAAGGGGGACTTGTTTTTGATTTGTTTTTCCTTCACACCTCCTTCACACCTCCTTCACACCACCTTCCTAAAGTTATCTTACCTTTTTTTGTCAGCTGATGCCTTCAATGTTTTGACGATAGTTTGCAGCTGTACAGCACTTGCATATCGATATTGCATTATTCCGTTTATGACATTGTGTTTTTTTGTTTTACTCCGTAAAGAAAAACCAACAGCAGCAGCAAGGCAATAATCATACCAATGGGACTGGGCACCCGGGAAACCAAGACAACAGCCACGCACAAGGACCGCCGCTGAAGAAAGTGAGAGTTGTCCCCCCTACCACTACCTCAGGTGGACTCATCATGACCTCAGATTATCAGGTACAAAGAAGGAAACTGGGGCTGCAAACTAATTCTTTACATCACATTGGAGTAACGGCATGAATAGTGTATCTGTACTTTGAACTGACACTGAACAGCAAATACTTACATAAGGTTTTTAATGACAGAAGAATAATTCACTTGCCTCTCATACATGCTGCGGGTGCATAGGGAAGTTAAAGCAGTGTGTGTTTGCCATTAAAATTAAAATGTGCATTTAATGCTTTTTTGAAAATTAGAGGTCACATTAACCTAGAGAATCGATCACGGAGAGATGGTGTGCAGGTTACCCCAACCCTTTAAGATATGAAAACCTATATACTGTAGTGGCAAGTATTCAGCTCAACTCCATCCTCCCACCCCCATGTTTTTTTTTCTCTGTTTTGTTTCATTAATATACGGTAAGTATTCACCCCCCCCACCCCGAAAAAAAACCTATTTTGCAGAGCCACCATTTTCTGCAATTATATCTCTTGAGGTGCAATATATCACTATTGGCTTGACACATCTAGCCAATGCTCATTCTTTAGGACAAAACTGCTCGACGTTAGATGGGTTGTGTTGCTGTACAGCAGTCTTCAAGTTAATCCACAGGTTCTCGGTTGGATTGAGGACTGAGCTTACACTGAGCCAATCTAAATAAGTGTTTCCTTTTTAACCACGTCAGTTTAGCTTTAGCAGTATATTTGGGATCATTGTCTTTCTGTAAGGTTAATCTCTATTCCCGTCTCAAATCTCTGGCAGATTGAAAAGGTTTTCTTCAAGAATTGCCCTGTATTTAGTGTATCCATCTTTCTTTTAACCCTGATCCGTTTTCCAGTCTGTGTGGATGAAAAGCATCTCCACAGCACAATTCTGTAACCACCATGCTTGATTGTGGAAACCGTGTTCTTGGGGTAATGGGAGGTTATAGTGTTCCACTACATATAGCATTTCCCAAGGTAGCCAGAAAAAATATATTTAGTCTCAACCAGCAAACCACATTCCATGTGTTTCTTTGTGTCCTAATTAAAAAAAAAAAAGAAAAAAATCGTATTCATACAGAACAAGGCTTGATAATTTACAGACCTGGTACCTGCAGGTGTTTTGGGCACTAACGAACCTTTTTGAGGTCACACCAACTAAACACCATTTTATAACCTTATTCCATTCACTTTTTTGGTAGTGTCCGAAGGTGAGGGACCTCTTCTCCCTTGTGAGAAATCAATCTTGACTAGTTTTTTATTTTACTTTGGATTGTAAGTGAGTAACTTGTATAGCGCAACAAATGCACACTTAATCGCCTCAAGGCGCTTTGCATCCAGTGTTGTCTTGATCCTTTAGAAGAGATGGGTCTATATTATTTTTTTCCTAAAACCCCAATGGTTTTCTTCCAAGCGGATGGTCGTGGGTAGAGCATTCCAAAGCCGGGGTAAGCAGAACTACAATGTATCTGAGCACCACCAACCAAAAAATTAGATTATTTATTTTTAACATAAAAGGCAAACTCTTCCATCCATGTCTCCATGCTTTGAGAAGACGCGCCCTAGCATTTCTGGCCGTGGCCATCTTGAGAAAGGGCGGATGATTTGTGTAGTATTTACTTACAGGAATTCATCTGCCTTTAGCTCAGGGATGTGGACAGAAGGGTGTGTTTTGCTGAGAAAACCCCTCCTCCCCTCCGGAAGACTCCTGGGATGTATGACGACATTGGTCTGGAAACCAAAAAGTAACTGAAGAAATGTAAATAGAAAAAAGTTTAAAACAAATTAGATAATTTACAAACGCTAAGCAGTATAGGGATTAAAAAAAGTCAATGTTGATTTGAGCGGGTGATGTTACACTTTGAAGCAGTCCTTCAATGAACTCTTCACTGTCTCTTAAAGCCACAATAGAAGTGTTGCATCTGGATCCGCACAACATCTGTAAAGCCTTGGGTGCTGCACCTTACCCCACACTGCTTTTAATGTTGATACGTGCACTAGATCCTATGTGGGCGGTCATCCCACTTGGTCTGTAGCTAGGAAGAGGTTGATCTACAGGTCCAGCTCTGTGGCCTATCACTGTGGAGCCCAGACCCTAAAAAAAACTTTCTTTCTCGTACATCACGGGACACAGAGCGGCATATTCATTACTATGTGGGTTATATGGAGTACCTTCAGGTGTGGACATGGCAATCTCAAACAGAAAAGTCCCCTCCCTATATGCCCCCCCCCTAGAGGGAAGTCCCTTCAGTTTTTTCGCCAGTGTCTTAGTGTGTTGGTCACGGAATAGCTTTGCTCCACATCCTTGGGATTAGGGCGGGCTAACCGGATCTGTCCAAGGAGCCTCAGTGCCAAAGTGGACAGTACCCGGGCCCCAAGCCGTGGGGTTTTGCCTATAATGCTCCTCTTTGGAGGGCTGGACCCTGGGCCCAGGACTTGGAGTTTGTAAAAACCATAAGTTCCTGTTTGCCAGGGTGCTATATAGGTCCAGGACAGTGGGTACCTTCATAGGACCCCAGGGCCTGAAGGTCTACTACGCTACCCACGGAGATGGGAGAAGATTGGATCAGTTTGCTGGACAAACATCCTGCAGCATGGAGCAGGTAAGGGGGAGCCTGCGGGACTTGGTTCGACAGCAGGCTCTCCGGGGTAACCTAAAAGGGGGGATAGCCTAAGTATGCTCTGCATGGGCAACCTTGTTCACTATGTCTAAAGAGAGACAGGATGACACCTTTTCCCCCCCATCACTAGGTCCCCCTGTCTAAATATGTGTGCTAGCTAAACCTGCTGTTTCTTCCTAGGGCTAGTAAGGATCCCTAGGGGCCTTTGGAGAGTCCTACCTGGCCGGGGGTTTGAATCTGCCGCCTGTTTCTGCGTTCCTGGATCTCCAGCAGCGCGGCTCCTCCATGTTCCTCCTGTTTCCGGCATACGGCGCGCGCGCGCGCGCGCGCACGTCTTATGGACGTTTTTCGCGCCGTTCACACAGGAGGGCGGGGGGGGGGCGTGCCTGCGGCGTCATACAGGGGCGCGCCTTTGTGCTGTTATAGACAGCAGGCATTGTCAGTGCTCAGTCTGAGGCTGATTTTCAGAGGAGAGGACGCAGAGCGGCAGAACAGTGACTCCCGGTGGCGGAAGAGGGGTAGTACATGTGGACTTTGTTCCAATACCTTTTTTGTTAAGCCAAGAAATCCCCCTTTTTTGCAGCAGGTTTGGAGGCTGGCAAACTTAGTTTTGGGGTCACTGTATGTTGTCAAAAGAAAAATATATATATATTTAAAAAAAAAAAAAAAAAAAAGGAACATACGGGATCCCATCAGTTTTTGGGCATTAGTGGTCTATTGTCCCCTAAACTCTGATTTTTGTACTCCTGCCCACTACAGTCTGTTGTGTGGGCGGAGTCCCTCGATTTTGTATTATGGCTTCCAAGGGTTCGGGGTCAAAGGGTACAAAAAAGACCAAAAACAAAAAAAAACAAAAAGGGTCCCTTTCTGATTCTGATATGCCGATACTTTCCCCCGCAACTTATTAATTTAAGAAGCGCCTTGGATGAGCCATTAGGGGGATCTGGTGCGGAGGCTGGCCCAGATCAGCCCAGCCCTGTGTTCATCACAGAGGAGATGCTAGCCGTATCCCTAGGGGCTAGAAGAGAGAATAGCAACATTGATCGCTAGAGCTATTCCTGGTAAGAAACGGGTTAGATCCCCATCACCAGGAGGTGTATCCTCAGATGCTGAGATTCTCTCTCCAGAGGAATTGGAATCACAGGAGGATCAACTAGACCTGAACCAAGAGGGTTCAGGGATTGAGGGATCTGCCTCTGAGGAACCATTTTCAGACTCCCAGACAGAAAGACTGTGGGTACAGTCTTTGACGGACATGGTCCGCTCGGGCATTTAGTTTACCATTGCCAGAGCCTCAGGTTCCTCCGGTATCCTCTCTGGGCTCTTTGAAAGCTCCGTAAACAACACAGTTTTTCCCGGTCCATCCTCTCTTGGAGGAATTGATCTTTCGGGATTGGGTACGGCCGGACAGGATTTTTCTGCCACCGAAAAGGTTTGCGGTCATTTACCCCATGGAGGAAAAGTTCTCCAAGAGGTGGAGGCTCCCCGTAGTGGATGCAGCCATCTCATGTGTGAATAAATCACTAACTTGCCCGTGGAAAACATACACATGTTTAAAGATCCAGTTGATAAAAGATTAGAGACACTTTTAAAAGCATCCTTTGCTACGGCAGGAGCAGTGGTGCAGCCAGCGGTGGCTGCAATTGGAGTTTGTCAGGCATTAAAAGACCAGACAAAGGAAATGTTAAGGGACATGCCTACCCAACAAGCAGAAGAGTTTTCTGACATTCCCAGAGCTCTGTGTTTTGCTGTAGATGCTATAAAAGATTCCATCCAGCAGGCCTCTCGTTTATCACTATGTTTGGTGCACATGAGAAGGCTCTTATGGTTGAAGAACTGGGCGGCGGAGCCCCCATGCAAAAAGCTTCTGGCAGGGTTTCCCTTCCATGGAGGACGACTCTTCGGAGAGGATCTGGATAAATATATTCAGACTATTTCAAATGGCAAAAAGTACCCTTTTACCGGTCAAAAAGACATTCCGGGCTCCTACATTTAAAAGGCAGCTCTTTCCTGTCTCGGGGCCCTCAAATTCCAGGCAGTATCGACGGCCGCCTGCACGATCCAACGTTAACAGTAGATCGCAGGGACAGACCCTGGGGGGTAAGAGGCCGTGGTATCGCAAGCCGTCAAAGACAGCCCCTAAGTCTGCCTTATGAAGGGGCGCCCCCCACTCTTGCGGGTGGGGGGAAGGCTTCGTTTCTTCGCAGAAGTTTGGGAAGCCAAGATCCCCGACAAATGGGTCCGGGCATCTGTAACCACAGGTTACAGACTGGAGTTTCTAAGGTATCCTCCGCCTCATTTTCAAGAATCAAGGCTACCAAGGGATCCAGCGAGGAAGGCCTCAATGCTGGCAGCTTTGGATCACCTGCTTTGCCAGGACGTAATTATAGAAGTGCCAGCCCAAGAGCAAGGCCTAGGTTTCTATTCCAACCTCTTTGTCATACCAAAGCCCAACGGCGATGTCAGCCAATCTTGGACCTAAAGAGGTTAAACGGTTACCTAAGGGTTCGTTCCTTCCGGATGGAATCCATCCGTTCAGCAGCCGCCGCGCTTCAGAAGGACGATTTTTCTGGCCTCCATAGACATAAAGGATGCTTACCTTCATGTACCAATCTTTCAGTCGCATCAAAGTTTTTACGCTTCGCGGTGGGGCAGCGACACTTCCAATTCAGGGCGCTCCCCTTCGGGCTGGCCACGGCCCCCCGGGTATTCACGAAGATCCTAGCCCCAATTCTGGCCAATCTAAGGATCCAAGGGGTCACAGTCCTAGCATACTTGGACGACCTTTTAATCATAGATCACTCACGCGGGTCTGCAAAAGGCAGTAAACCTCACGTTTCAGTACCTCGAAGAATTCGGCTGGGTCCTGAACCGGGGAAAGTCAGCGTTCCAGCCTACAAAGCAGTTGGAATACCTCGGCATGAGGTTAGACACAGAACATCAAAAGGTGTTCCTGCCCCTTGTAAAGATCGAGCTATCAAGGGGTTGGTTCAGTTGGTTCTAAACAAGAAAAGTCCAACTATTCGCCTGTGTAATGCGATTACTAGGCAAGCTAGTGGCCACATTCGAGGCAGTACCATACGCTCAGATCCACACTTGCGTCCTACAGGCAGCCATTCTAGCAGCCTGGGGCAAGAGGGCACATGCCTTAGAGTCCCCTTTGACGCTATCATCAAGGGTCCGACAAAGCCTGGCCTGGTGGTTGAACCCTCAGAATCTTCTAAAGGGAAAATCCTTCAGCCCTGTTGTCTGGAAGGTAGTTACCACAGACGCCAGCCTGGCAGGCTGGGGGGCGGTCTTCGAGGGGTTCTCCCGCCAGGGAACTTGGGTGAAAGCAGAGAGGCAGCTCCCCATCAATATCTTGGAAATCAGAGCTGCCCGCCTAGCCCTTCTGGCTTGGACCTCCAGATTAAAGGGGTTCCCAGTGAGAATCCAGTCAGACAATGCCACGGCGGTGGCATACATAAACCACCAAGGGGGAACCAGGAGCCAGGCCGCTCAGAGGGAGGTGAACTTGATTTTTCAATGGGCAGAGGTTCATGTACCCTGCATTTCGGCGATATTCATTCCCGGAGTGGACAACCTGCAGGCAGACTTCTTAAGTCGCCAGAGTCTGTTGCCAGGGGAGTGGTCTCTGCATCCCCAGGTCTTTCAGACAATCTGCCAGAGGTGGGGAATGCCGGACGTAGATATAATGGCATCCAGGTTCAACAAGAAACTAGACAGGTTCGTGTCGCGAGCGAGGGATCCTATGGCCTGCGGAACCGACGCGTTGGTTTGCCCTTGGCATCAATTCAGACTTCTATATGCATTCCCTCCACTACAGTTACTCCCGCGCCTGTTGCGCAAGATCAGAGTGGAGAACAAGCCAGTCATTCTAGTAGCTCCGGCTTGGCCCCGGAGGACTTGGTACTCACTAGTCCTGAAGATGGCAGTGGGAGACCCTTGGACTCTTCCTCTACAACCAGACCTACTCTCGCAAGGCCCGATCCTCCACCCTACATTACAGCGTCTAAATTTGACGGCCTGGAGGCTGAATCCCTGATTCTCAGGGATAGAGGCCTGTCTAGGCAGGTAATTCCTACCCTGATTAGGGCTAGGAAGCCGGTCTCCAGGGTGATTTATTACAGGGTGTGGAGGAACTACGTAGGCTGGTGTGAATCCAAAAGATGGAATTCCCGCAAATATACTATTGATAGGGTGTTTAAGTTTTCTCCAGCTAGGAGTGGATAAAGGCCTGGCACTAAGCACAATCAAGGGACAGATCTCAGCTCTGTCAGTGTGGTTTCAGAGGCCGCTGGCCACCCACTCGCTGGTAAAGACCTTCTTACAGGGGGTCTTGCGTATTAATCCTCCTGTCAAGTCACCAATTTGTCCATGGGACTTAAATCTTGTCCTGTCCACTCTACAGAAACAGCCTTTTGAGCCGTTGGCTGAGATTCCTTTACTCTTACTGACAAGAAAGTTGGTTTTCTTGGTCGCCATAGTTTCGGCCAGGAGAGTGTCAGAATTAGCAGCCTTATCGTGTAAGGAACCATATCTCGTTCTGCATAAGGACAGGGCAGTTCTCCGGCCCCATCCTTCCTTTCTACCAAAGGTTATATCCAAATTTCACTTGAACCAGGATTTGGTACTTCCATCCTTCTTTCCAAAACCTACATCTAGAAAGGAGGGGTTGCTGCATACCTTGGATATTGTCCGGGCCATGAAGGCCTATCTTAAAGCTACAGAAAAGATCCGGAAAACAGATGTGTTATTCGTTCTACCAGATGGCCCCAAGAAGGGGCAGGCAGCTGCAAAAATCCACCATCTCGAGATGGATTAGACAATTAATCATTCAAGCCTACGGGTTGAAGAGGTTGCCTCCTCCGTTGTCGGTAAAGGCCCATTCTACCAGGGCCATGGGCGCCTCTTGGGCAGCACACCATCAGATCTCTATGGCTCAGATATGCAAGGCGGCAACGTGGTCATCAGTCCACACGTTTACAAGGTTTTATCAACTAGACGTGAGAAGAAATGCGGATGCTGCCTTTGGTCAGGCAGTACTACAGGCTGCAGTTTGAAATCCTCGGATCAGAAGCACCCTTGGTTATAAAAAAAAAAAAAAAAAAGGTTTTTTCTTGACTAAGTTGGAATTATTATTATGATTTGAGTTTATCTCTAAATTGAATCCTTCTTTGGAAGATGTCTCCCTCCCCTCATTAAAGCATTGCTTTCGGACATCCCACATAGTAATGAATATGCCGCTCTGTGTCCCGTGATGTACGAGAAAGAAAAAGGGATTTTTAAATACAGCTTACCTGTAAAATCCTTTTCTTGGAGTACATCACGGGACACAGAGCTCCCACCCCTCTTTTGGGTGACCATTTTGGGAGGCATACTGCTTGCTACAAAACTGAGGGACTCCCTCTAGGGGAGGGGGTTATATAGGGAGGGGACTTCCTGTTTGAGATTGCCAGTGTCCACACCTGAAGGTACTCCATATAACCCACATAGTAATGAATATGCCGCTCTGTGTCCCGTGATGTACTCCAAGAAAAGGATTTTACAGGTAAGCTGTATTTAAAAATCCCTTTTTTTCAAGGATGTGTCTATCATAACAGGTGAAATTATATGCCTACATGACTGAAAAAAACTCAGGCAAGCAGATGAAATGCTCCAGTGTTTCCAGTGTTGTATAAATGCAGATTATGTCAAGGAGCAAAAAAGAAAAGGATCTGTGGTTCTTGCATGCTTTCATTATTCAAAGCATGTGACGCCTTCACCTGCCAACTGTATGCTTTGTCAGCGCTCTTCATGACATGAAATCCATGACAAAAGCATTGGTTGGCCAATTAAATGTGATTGCTGTAATCGGTTTCAAAATATTTAATTTTCACATTCTGAGGATTTTCTTCATTTAAAAAAAAAAACTGTAAACATGTATGTAAACAAGCACCCAGTTTTTGCTTTTTTTTTTTTTTTTACACTTTCTGTAAATTATGAAAGTTGGTCTCCTGGCTGAACAGAATAGTGTAAACCTCATTATTTAAATTAACCCTTTTTGTGTTTGTTTGTTTTTTCATATATACAGTACTAAACATGGTTTCATCTCTTTTCTTCTTTTTTTCTTTTCTCCTAGCGTTCCAATCCACATGCTGCCTATCCTAACCCTGGACCAAGCACATCACAACCTCAGAGCAGCATGGGATATTCGACTACCTCCCAGCAGCCTCCACAGTACTCCCATCAGACACATCGGTACTAGAGTGTACCAGGAAAAACGTAAATGCACTGTTGCTTGGGCTGCAGGATTGAGCTTGTAGCCTCCTGCCTGGAGCCTGGCTTTGGAATGTGTACTGTACAACCACACCTTTACAATGTCCAGCAGCCAAGTTACACAACATTTCTCAGAATGTAGAATCCCACGGGGAGGTTTCAAGAGAGCGCAAGTTCTAGCACAGTCCATATTGTGAATTTGCTACTTCCATAGTATACTTGAAAATGGTTCAATGCGACCAATGCATTTCTTTCAGTGATGCTAACAGTTAAAGCTGTGAAGTATGCTTGGAACAAACTGTTTTTCGTTATTGTATGTGGTGACTATTAGCATATTATCTGACCAATAATACCTTGATATTTTTCCCTTTTTTCTTAATTTTTTTTTGTTTTTTTCCCCCCCATGTTCAAGTAATGGCTCATAAACATCGCACAAAGCCCAAAAGGCTAATCCTAGTCAGATAAATACGTTTTTTTTTTTGTTTTAGTTTTTTCTCATTTTAATGCTTAGGTGATGGCAAAGAAATCACGATCAGTATTTTTGTTGACCAGAAAATTTGTTACATTTTATCCCTGTTATAAAACCTTTCTTGTATGATCCTCCCAAAGATTTTAAGGGTTAATATAGATGGACACAGAGGCTGCCATTCAGTTGATGTTTGGATGCGATAGCTGCACGGTGAGCTACATTCAGGTAATCTCCCGGTGAGTGCGTTCCTTTTTTTTTTAAAGTGTGTATCAAAGAAGCTGACCATACATGACTTGATTTCTCTCATTTAGTCCTTATTTTTCCCATCCTTGCTTGGGGTATGGATGGAAGAATCTTCGTTGCCAGATAATGGGATGCAGGCACCATTTATAAAAAAAAATGTTGAAAGCTTTAGGTCTACTCAAAAGTGCCATTGCAGTTTTAAATGGAATCTGGCAAGCTGATTTACCAACAATCCTTTTTTTTTCCTAGTCCTCTGGCAGTAACGACTCCTCCGCCAAGTTGTCATAGCTGTCACAAAGGGATCTGAATATCTTTAATGGAATTATGTTTTACAAAAAAAAAGATGGTGGAGTGAGAGCTCATGTCTTAAAAAAAAAAAAAGAAAAATTTTGTTAAATCTCAAATGAATATTGTATTCTTAGAAAAGTATGTGGTTATTGCATGTGTGTGTTATTCAGCCCAATAATTGCTTGTTTTTTATTTATATTTTTATTCTCCCATCTCACAAACCAAGCTGTCCAGTAAAAGTGATGGGTTTTGGGACAATCATGCATGTAGACGTTTGCAGGCATTTTATATGCTTAGAGCAGTGATGGCAAACCTTGACACCCCCGATGTTTTGGAACTACATTTCCCATGATGCTCACCTACACTGCATGAGCATCATGGGAAATATAGTTTCAAAACATCTGGGGTGCCAAAATTCATCATCACTGGCTTAGAGTCCTTTTTTGACATGTTCCCTCGCCCAGGGAGTCACAGCTGGTGCTTACAGCTTTCATACAAGTGAATACAAGGCTGTGTTCAGAAAAGTGAATTTTTCAAACGTGAAGTTTTCACATTTGGGAAATGCATTGCATGCACGGAAGCATCAGCGTTTACAAGACTATGGCCACATACAGCTGTTCACTTGTATGGCAGTCTGTACGAACTAGCTGCAATTACCCTGGTGTTGGAAAGTGCCAGAAATTTTCATTTGGCCTATAAAATGCCTGCAAACGTCTGTGCATGAGGCCAAACATTGCTGGGGTGCTTTAGCAGCTGCAGGAACAGATTTTTTATTTTATTTTTTTATAAATGAAGGTTTAAACCATGTGAATTAAAGGCGACAGTTGTAAGCCCCCAGACAGTGTGTAATTTGCCCTCCCCCTATCGCTCACAATTTTGCTAAACAGGCTGGTCAGAATGTAGACAAAAATGTATAGACGTGGAAATATAAAAAGGAATTTATATTCCAAATCATTACATATGTTAACCACATACATTAGAATTTTTTTTAAACGAAAGTAGAGTCCTCAGGTAGTCTAATAAAATCAGTGGTTGGATCCTAACATTGGTGTCCATGTATGCAAACTAGAAATTTTGGCAAGCTATTTTTTATATATTTAAAAATTCCCATTTAAAGTGTATATTCGGACATTTTTTTGTTTTTTATTTTGATTTGGATAAAGTGGGGAAAGGTTCGAGCCCCTGACATGGTTTTATGCTGTCCAGTGTTCTGTAAGATTTTACTCTCATTTTCTGTCCTCCTGATATTTTACCAAAGTGAGAAGGGAACTCTTAGTGTTACTAAACCCACAATTATAAAATCAGTCTGTATATGCAGTAAAGCATGCTTGTTATACTCGCTGTATAAAACCTATGCGGTTAAGCCTCCGCATTGTGTAAAATGCTGTTTAATCCTGGCTTCTTTGATCCACCCCCTTCTTTCACTGTCCCCTTAAGAGGGTGCATGTGATCAGCACAGGGCCAATTGGCACTGTCCAGGCAGGGTCAGGGGTCCTGCAGCCTCGTAGGACAGTCGGAGTAGAATGAAAACTCCTACAAGCTTTAACCAGTGCATGGCTGGACACTAATAGAAGTCACAAGACTGCTATATACTGCTGAATAGAAAGGGTATTTAGCAGTTTATATTTACTAAAATAATTGCATTCCCATGTACTGTGGGAGACCAGATCTACTGAATGCAGGGTCCTGGTGCTAGAACCCCTGTCACAGGCCTTGTTGCAGATACCCTCTCCTTTCCACTTTGGTAAATTTCAGCAAGAATAAGACCCAGACAGCAGTAAAAAACACAACACAGAGGGTTTCTAATCCTTCTGCGCTCTATCCAAAATTGGAAAAACCTTTTAAGCTCAACTGACACTTCACATATTTTACGCAAGTGTCCAATTTTATTGCCATTTTAACACAAGTGCACCAACATCCCAGAATGACATTTATTGCAAGAGTCAGGGGTGTGTTTTTTTTTGTTTTTTCCTCACAGGCAAAAGGGGGATATCTATCAAAGCTTTTCACAGGTCAAGTTATACTTTACAGATGTTAGTGTAGGTTATCAGAAGCTTTAATATATACTAAACCATGCACACGCCCTGGGAACCATGCGGATGCAGCCACTGTGCAGCAAACCTGTAACTATTACTGCCTTGTTCCTCTATACAAACCTTCTTTAAACATTTATTGTGCTTATCTTCTTAACTTGACTGGTATTAAAGCTGCTATTTGATAGTTAATAAGTCTGAAACTGATTTGAATCCGTTTGCTGCAGCAAACCCGTAAAACTGATTGAATTTTTTTTTTACTTTTTGGTGTTGCTGAATTGTGAGCATGCTATGGAGTTGTATCAATGCCGAAATAACCAGCATGATGGCTGCTGCTCACCAGAAAAATCATCTGTTCAGATATACTTATTAAGCTGGCTTGGTGTAGTGGATTTCAAATCAGTTCCTATTTGTTTTTATTTGGTCAGCACCTTATTTTAGGGTGGCTCCTGTTACAGTGGAGAATAAGGGGTAGGAAAGCCTTAGGATTTTCAAGGAAAGACAGAAGCTGTAACATAAAATGTACTGTATCAAACTATTTTACATGAATGACAAGTATTCTGATTACAAATTAATTCAACATTGTTAAAGCAAGGTGTTAAGTAATAAATTTATTTTTCATAAAAGAAAAGGTTACTTTGCGTGTCTTTGTTCATAGTGTAATCCATGTATGTTCACATTAGTCCCTGCCCTCAAGGAGCTTACAGTCTATTGTCCCTATGTCCTATGCATACATACACACACTAGGGCCAGCTCAGACAGGAGCCAAATAACGTCCTGCATGTCTTTGCTTGTGTGGGTTTCCTCCCTCACTGCAAAGGGAGAACATGCAAACTCCATGAAGATGGTGTCCTGTCCACAATTTGAACCAAGGACCCCAGTTTTGCAAAGCGAACATACTGTCCACTAAGCCGCTGTGTGTTTTAGGATGAGGCTTGTAGTGTACTGGTCTGCCTGTATCACCACCATAACATATTGACCATTAATGATGGGTTTCGATGAAAGGGAGAAGGTTGCTTGTTCTCTACAGCAAGAATGATGGGTGGAGGGGTGTGTGGCATTTCAGGAGAGCTTCCAAGTTCAGTCACTGATGCTTTAAATTTAAGAGGGGTTACTAGAGCTGGTTTGGACATATCTGTGCAGAAGGCTTATTCTGGAGCTATGCCAGGTATACGGTCTCCAACATGGACTGAACTCTCACTGAAACTTTACAGAAAACATCCATGGTAATACAGTTCTTTGAAAAAGAATGAATAGAGGACCTGCTTGTTCTAGTGTCAGCTGAACGAAATGGCATGAACATTCATATTTTTATCATCTCCACATATAATGTTGGCTTTGTGCAAACTGCTATGGCAGTTTCTGAGGTCTCCATTGCAAACAACTTTGTATCAAGTGAGGTTAGGTGCAGGAATCCCTATCGACCCTCTCACCAGGTTACCTCCTGTTCAGTACTGTGTACTAAAGATGCTGCCTGCCATTTGTTTCAAAACAAACATTTTCAGGGTGCTATATGGTGGATCTGCTGGTTTTCAACTTAAAAACATTGATGGGCTATCAGCAGGGTGCAAGTTGAGGTTCTGGCTACCCAGAAAGTTCATTCTTTTTTTTTTTGTGTTTGTACAGTAAGTGCAATGGACCAGATGTATTGTTTGAGAACATTATGATGGCAAATGTGCCACTAATTGGGTAGAGGAGAAACCATGGTGATTCCAGCATTGAGAGGAAACTATTTAGTCACAGGCCACCTAAGATGACACATGGCCACTCAATGAAGTTGGACGAGAAGTGATCCAATCTTAAACTGTGCAAGGTGTTTTCTTTCTCGTACATCACGGGACACAGAGCGGCATATTCATTACTATATGGGTTATATGGAGTACCTTCAGGTGTGGACACTGGCAATCTCAAACAAACAGGAAGTCCCTCCCTATATAACCCCCTCCCCTAGAGGGAGTCCCTCAGTTTTTTCGCCAGTGTCTTAGGTGTTGGTCACGGAATAGCTTTGCTCCACATCCTTGGGATTAAGGGCGGGCTAACCGGATCTGTCCAAGGAGCCTCAGTGCCAAAGTGGACAGTACCCGGGCCCCAAACCGTGGGGTTTTGCCTATAATGCTCCTCTTTGGAGGGCTGGACCCTGGGCCCAGGACTTGGAGTTTGTAAAAACCATAAGTTCCTGTTTGCCAGGGTGCTATATAGGTCCAGGACAGTGGGTACCTTCATAGGACCCCAGGGCCTGAAGGTCTACTACGCTACCCACGGAGATGGGAGAAGATTGGACCGTTTTGCAAAACGTCCTGCTGCATGGAGCAGGTAAGTGGGGAGCCTGCGGGACTTGGTTCGACAGCAGGCTCTCTAGGGGGATCTTAAGGGGGGTAGCCTGAGTATGCTCTGCATTGGCACCATGGTCACTATGTCTGATAGACAGGATGCCCTGAAATGTTTCCCCCCATAACTTGATCCCCCTACCTATCTATGTATGTTTGCTAGCTACCTGCTGCTCGCTGGTTGAAGATCTTTTTTTTTTTTTTTTTTTTTTTTTAAAAGATCTGTCTCTAGGCTAAAGGGACTCCTTAGGGGCCTGTGTTAGCCTTACCTTGCCGGGATTCAAATCTGCCGCCTGATGCGTCCTCCAACCTGCATTCCTGGGCTCCAGAGTGCGTCTCCTCCTGGGCTCTCCTCCCCCGACAGTCGCGCGCATGCATATAGAAAATTTTCGCGCCGTTCGGGAGGGGGGGGGAGGGGCGGGAGTGTGACTGCAGTGTAGAGTGGGCGCGCCTTTAATTGCTGTTATACACAGCAGGCGCGTTCTTAGCTCAGTTCAGAGCTGAGCTGGGGAGAGAGAGGACGTAGAGCTGGCAGCACAGTGACTCCCGGTGGCGAAAAGGGGTACTACATACTGGAGTCAGCTCCAATACTTTTTGTTAAGCCAAAATCCCCTTGGCAACAGGTTGAATGCTGGCAAACATGTTGGGGGTGGGGCTGTATGTGGTGAATAACATATAAAAGAAAACATACTGAGCCCCACCGGTTTTGGGGCATTAGTGATCCTATTGTCCCCTAAACCTTATTTTTTTGTACTCCTGGCTATAACAGTCTGTTGTTGTAAGCGGAGTCCTTCGCTTTTGTATTATGGCTTCCAAGGGTTCAGGATCAAAAAAAAAATAAAAATAAAGAGAAAAGGCAAAGACAAAGGGGTTCCTCCTCTGGTTCTGATAATATGCCAATACTTTCCCCACAGGTTATTCCTATAGGGGGTCACCCTGGATAAGCCATTAAGGGGGTCTGGTGCTGAGGCTGGCCCAGATCGGCCTAACCCTGTGTTATCACAGAGGAGATGCTAGCCGTCACCCTAGGGGGGCTAGAGAAAAGAGGTTAACAGCTATGATCGCTGGCTCTTTTTCTGGCAAGAAGCGGACTAGATCCCCATCGCCAAAAGGGACAGAACCTAGAGGATCTACCACTGTAGAATCGTTTTCAGCCTCCCAGGCGGAGAGTCTGTGGGTCCAGTCTTTGACAGACATGGCCCGCTTGGCATTCAATTTGCCATTTCCAGAGCCTCAGGTTCCTGCGGTATCCTCTTTGGGTTCTTTTAAAACGCCTTTAAGCAACGCAGCTTTTCTGGCCCATCCTCTGTTAGAGGAATTGGTTTTTCCAGGATTGGGACGACCGGACAGAATTTTTTCTGCCGCCTAAAGCTGACGAGAGGGTAGTCTTTATGCACGTCTGCCAGGAAATATTTGTGCTTGCAGGCACTCTTTCCCTGACCAAGTGCTCTTTAAAAAGGGGCCCGGATGGCTCAGTTGGTAGAGCATCGGACTTTTAATCTGAGGGTCCAGGGTTCAGGTCCCGGTTCGGGCACTGCTTTTCAACTACCCGTGAGGTCCTTGAGGCCGCATCTCCCGGAAAGCGCCCGATCTCGTCTGATCTCGGAGGCTAAGCAGGGTCGGGCCTGGTTAGTGCCTGGATGGGAGACCACCTGGAAGGTTTTCTGTTATTTACCCTATGGAAAAAAAACATTTTTCTAAGAAAGGGGGCGCTCCCAACTGTGGACGCAGCCATCTCATGGGTGAATAAATCATTAACTGGCCTAAGGGGAAACATACAAATGTTTAAGGTCCCGGTCAATAAACGTTTAGAGACACTTTTTCCAGCATCCTTGGCTACAGCCAGCAGGGGCTGCAATTGGAGTTTTGTCAGGCGTTAAAGAACCAGACAAAACAGATGCTTAAGACATCCCTGCCCAATAGGCAGAGGAGTTATTGGATATTCCCAGAGCTCTGTGCTTTGCGGTAGAGGTTATAAAAAGACTCCATCCAGCAGGCGTCTCGTTGTCACTATTTTTAGTGCATATGAGAAGGCTCTTATGGTTGAAGAACTGGGCGGCCGAGCCCATGTAAAAGACTGCTGGCAGGTTTGCCCTTCCATGGAAAGATCTGGATAAATACATTCAGACTGTTTCAAGTGGCAAAAGTACCCTTTTACCAGTCAAAAGAAGTTCCGGGGTCCTGCGTTTAAAAGGCAGTTCCCCCCCCTGTTCCGGGGCCCTCAAATTCCAGGCAGTACGGACCTCCTGCGCGATCAAACTTTTAAAATGGATCGCAAGGACAGGCCTCAGGGGATCGATCCCCGACAGAGGGGGTCCGATCATCTGTGGCCGCAGGCTACAGATTAAAATTTCTAAAATTTCCTCCACAAGGAAGGCCTCAATGCGGGCGGCGTTGGTTCATCTGCTTACCAGGGCATAATGGTAGAGGTACCAGCCCAAGAACAGGGGCTAGGTTTCTATTCCAATCTGTTTGTCATACCAAGGCCCATCGGCGATGTCAGACCAATTTTGGACCTAAAAGGTTTAAATGCTTACCTAAAGGTTCGCTCTTTCCGGACAGAATCCGTTCGGTCAGCAGCCGCCACACTCCAGAAGGATCTGGCTTCTATAGACATAAAAGATGGTTACCTTCATGTACCAAGTCTTTCAGCCACATCAAATATTTTTGTTTTTACGCTTCGCAGTGATACAGCGTCACTTCCAATTCGTGGCGCCCCCCTTCGGGCTGGCTACGGCCCTCGGGTATTCACGAAGGTCCTTGCTCCAATTCTAGTCAGTCTAAAGGATCCAAGGGATCTCGGTCCTAGCATACCTGGACGACCTCTTAATCATAGATCACTCGCTTCCTTGGTGGAATGCGTAGTAGCCCTCATGGTTCAGTACCTCGAGAGGTTCGGCTGAGTCCTAAACTGGGGAAAGATCAGCATTTCAACCTACAAAGCAGTTGGAATATCTCGGCATGAGATTAGACACAGAACAGAAGATGGGTGTTCCTGCCCCTGGTAAAGGTCGAGGCTATCAAAAGATTAATTCAGTTGGTTCTAAGCAAAAGAGAACCAACTATTCGCCTATGTATGCGATTACTAGGCAAACTAATGGCCATGTTCGAGGCGATACCACACGCTTCCACACTCGTGTCCTACAGACAGCAATTCTAGCAGCTTGGTTCTGCCCAGTGGTCTGGAAGGCTGGAGAGCGGTCTTGAACGGGTTCACTCGCCAAGTAACTTGGGCAGAGGCGGAGAGGCAGCTGCCCATCAAGGTCTGGGAGATCAGAGCGGCTCGGCTAGCCCTCCTGGCATAGACATCCAGATTACAGGGGTCCTCGGTGAGAAGTCATTCAGACAATGCCACAGCGGTGGCATATATGTGAACCACCAAGGGGGAACCAAGAGTCAAGCCACTCAGAGTGAGAGGGACTTGGTTTTTCGGTGGGCAGAGGTTTATGTACCCTGCATATCGGCGACATTCATTCCCGAGGTGGACAACCTGCAGGCGTACTTCCTAAGTCGCCGAACCCTGTCGCCGGGGGAGTGGTCTCTGCATCCACAAGTTTTTTTCAGACAATCTGCCAGAAGTGGGGAGTGCCAGACGTGGAGTTCATGGCATAAGGATTCAACAAGAAGCTAGACAGGTTCATGTCTCGAACGAGGGACCCTATGGCCTGCGGAACCGATGTGTTGGTTTGCCCTTGGCATCAATCATAGCTTCTATATGCATTTCCCCCGCTGCAGTTACTACCCCGCCTGTGGCGCAGGATCATAGCACAGGCCGGTTATCCTGGTAGCCCCAGCTTGGTACCGGAGGGCATGGTACTCACTAGTCCTGAAATTGGCAGCGGAAGGCCCTTGGACTCTTCCTCTATGGCCAGACCTACTCTCACAAGGCCCGATCCTCCACCCTGCATTACGGCGTCTAAAATTGACGGCCTGGCGGCTGAATCCCTGATTCTCAGGGTAGAGGTCTGTCTAGGCAGGTAATCCCTACCCTCATTAAGGCTAGAAAGCCGGCCTCCAGGGTAATTTTGTTACAGGGTTTGGAGGGCCTACGTAGGCTGGTGTGAGGCTAAGAGATGGGTTTCCCGCAAGTATAACCATTGATAGAGTATTACGTTTTCTCCAGCTAGGAGTGGATAAAGGCCGGGCATTAAGCACGATCTAGGGACAGATTTCAGCCTATCAGTGTGGTTTCAGAGACCGCTGGCCGCCCCACTCGCTGGTTAAGATCTTCGTACAGGGAGTCTTACGTGTTAATCCTCCGGTCAAATCACCACTTTGTCCATGGGACTTAAATCTTGTTCTGTCATCTCTACAGAAACAACCCCTTGAGCCGTTGGCTGAGGTACCTTTGGTTTTACTGACTAGAAAGTCGGTATTTCTGATCACCATAGTTTCGGCCAGGAGAGTATCGGAATTGGCAGCCTTATCTTGTAAGGAACCATATCTCATTTTTGCATAAGGATAGGGCGGGGTTCCGTCCTCATCCTTCCTTTCTACCAAAGGTTATATCCAGTTTCCACCTGAACCAGGATGTGGTACTTCCATCCTTCTTCCAAAACCCACCTCTAGAAAAGGAGGGGTTGCTGCATACGTTGGATATTGTCAGGGCCATAAAGGCCCATCTTAAAGCTACAGAGAAGGTTCGGAAAACAGATGTGGTGTTCGTTTTACCGGAAGGGCCCAAGATGGGTCAGGCAGCTGCTTGATCCACCATCGCAAGATGGATTAAACAATTAATTGTTCGGGCCTGCGGTTTGAAGAGGTTGCCTCCTCCTTTGTCGGTAAAGGCCCATTCTACCAGGGCCATGGGCACCTCCTGGGCAGCACATCATCAGATCTCTATGGCTCGAATATGCAAGGCAGCAACGTGGTCATCAGTCCACACGTTTACAAAATTTTATCAATTGGACGTAAGAAGGAATGCGGATACAGCCTTTGGGCAGTCCGTACTACAGGCCGCGATTCAAGCTCCTCAGGATCTGAGGGGGCTCCCTTGATTTGATTTGAGATTTACATTTCTTGTTTAAGTTGGATTTACTAGTATTTGAGTATACCTCCTAAATTAAATCCTTCTTTGGAAGATGTCTCCCTCCCCTCATTAAAGCATTGCTTTCGGACATCCCATATAGTAATGAATATGCCGCTCTGTGTCCCGTGATGTACGAGAAAGAAAAAGGGATTTTTAAATACAGCTTACCTGTAAAATCCTTTTCTTGGAGTACATCACGGGACACAGAGCTCCCACCCCTCTTTTTGGGAACATTTTGGGAGGCATACTGCTTGCTACAAAACTGAGGGACTCCCTCTAGGGAGGGGGTTATATAGGGAGGGACTTCCTGTTTGTTTGAGATTGCCAGTGTCCACACCTGAAGGTACTCCATATAACCCATATAGTAATGAATATGCCGCTCTGTGTCCCGTGATGTACTCCAAGAAAAGGATTTTACAGGTAAGCTGTATTTAAAAATCCCTTTTTTTTAATGTTAGAATGGTAAGGGTATGGACCGCCCCTTCCACAATCGGTGGTTTCAGTGGGAAATGTCGCCAATTTAACTCAGATGGACATCTTATTGAACATGATATACAGAGACAAGGCATGACAATTATATATATATATATATATATATATATATATATATATATATATATATATATATATATATATACACACACACACATTCAACTGGATGGACAGGTGTCTTTATTCAACCTTGGCAGCTATGTAAGGGTCTTAATCTTACTTGCAGAGGAATAGCACTATAACATCCACTCAAAATGCTCTGTCATATTCTTAACTCCTCATTTAAACGTCCTGGTATTCAATGAGTTAAAATAAGCTCGCTACTGCAGCCGTGAGCTTGGTATTGATTCATAGCCAACTCTCTGTGACAGATCTCACTTTTACAGTGACTGAACATTGCTGTTAGGTCTTCGCTTCTCAATCAATTTCTACTGTTGGTGGAAAAGGCAAACATTTACAGTCCATATATAGGAGCGTAACCTGGCTTTGCTCAGCTTCTTTAATCCATACATCCCTGTCAGGTAGCACTGCAAGGACCCTGATCTTGCATGTCTCTTCAGTTATAGACAAACAGCATTATCATGGACCCCCCCCCCCCCCAGTCTGTGATTGGCTAGTAAAGGAGCAGCATGACACCAGTAAACCCTATGATATCCTATCAGACTTCTCCTGGAATACTGTGAAATCTAATAAGATTTCTTTCTCGTACATCACGGGACACAGAGCGGCATATTCATTACTATATGGGTTATATGGAGTACCTTCAGGTGTGGACACTGGCAATCTCAAACAGGAAGTCCCCTCCCTATATAACCCCCTCCCCTAGAGGGAGTCCCTCAGTTTTTTCGCCAGTGTCTTAGGTGTTGGTCACGGAATAGCTTTGCTCCACATCCTTGGGATTAAGGGCGGGCTAACCGGATCTGTCCAAGGAGCCTCAGTGCCAAAGTGGACAGTACCCGGGCCCCAAACCGTGGGGTTTTGCCTATAATGCTCCTCTTTGGAGGGCTGGGCCCAGGACTTGGAGTTCGTAAAGACCATAAGTTCCTGTTTGCCAGGGTGCTATATAGGTCCAGGACAGTGGGTACCTTCATAGGACCCCAGGGCCTGAAGGTCTATTACGCTACCCACGGAGATGGGAGAAGATTGGAAACGCAGTTTTTCCGGTCCATCCTCTCTTGGAGGAATTGATCTTTCGGGATTGGGTACGGCCGGACAGGATTTTTCTGCCACCGAAGAGATTTGCGGTCATTTACCCTATGGAGGAAAAATTCTCCCAAGAGGTGGAAGCTCCCAGTGGTGGATGCAGCCATCTCATGTGTGAATAAATCACTAACTTGCCCGGTGGAAAACATACAAATGTTTAAAGATCCGGTTGATAAACGGTTAGAGACACTTTTAAAAGCATCCTTTGCTACGGCAGGAGCAGTGGTACAGCCAGCTGTGGCTGCAATTGGAGTTTGTCAGGCGTTAAAGGACCAGACAAAAGAAATGCTAAAAGACATGCCTACCCAACAGGCAGAAGAGTTTTCTGACATTCCCAGAGCTCTGTGTTTTGCGGTAGATGCTATAAAGGATTCCATCCAGCAGGCCTCTCGTTTATCACTATTTTTGGTGCACATGAGAAGGCTCTTATGGTTGAAGAACTGGGCGGCGGAGCCCCCATGCAAAAAGCTTCTGGCAGGGTTTCCCTTCCATGGAGGACGACTCTTCGGGGAGGATCTGGATAAATACATTCAGACTATTTCAAGTGGCAAAAGTACCCTTTTACCGGTCAAAAAGACATTCCGGGGTCCTACATTTAAGAGGCAGCTCTTCATTGTCTCAGGGCCCTCAAATTCCAGGCAGTATCGACGGCCGCCTGCACGATCCAACGTTAACAGTAGATCGCAGGGACAGGCCCCTGGGGGTAAGAGACCATGGTATCGCAAGCCGACAAAGACAGCCCCTAAGTCTGCCTTATGAAGGGGCGCCCCCACTCTCGCGGGTGGGGGGAAGGCTTTGTTTCTTCTCAGAAGTTTGGGAAGCCAAGATCCCCGACAAATGGGTCCGGGCGTCTGTAACCGCAGGCTACAGACTGGAGTTTCTAAACTTTCCTCCGCCTCATTTTCAAGAGTCAAGGCTACCAAAGGATCCAGCAAAGAAGGCCTTGATGCTGGCAGCTTTGGATCACCTGCTTTGCCAGGACGTAATAATAGAGGTGCCAGCCCAAGAGCAAGGGCTAGGTTTCTATTCCAATCTCTTTGTCATACCAAAGCCCAACGGCGATGTCAGGCCAATCTTGGACCTAAAGAATTTAAACGGTTACCTAAGGGTTCGTTCCTTCCGGATGGAATCCATCCGGTCAGCAGTCGCCACGCTCCAGAGGGACGATTTTCTGGCTTCCATAGACATAAAGGATGCTTACCTTCATGTACCAATCTTTCAGTCGCATCAAAGATTTTTACGCTTCGCGGTGGGGCAGCGACACTTCCAATTCAGGGCGCTCCCCTTCGGGCTAGCCACGGCCCCCCGGGTATTCACGAAGATCCTAGCCCCAGTTTTAGCCAATCTAAGGATCCAAGGGGTCACAGTCCTAGCATACTTGGACGACCTTTTAATCATAGATCACTCACGGCCGTGTCTGCAACAGGCAGTAAACCTCACGGTTCAGTACCTCGAAGGGTTCGGCTGGGTCCTAAACCGGGAAAAGTCAGCGTTCCAGCCTACAAAGCAGTTGGAATACCTCGGCATGAGGTTAGACACAGAACAGCAAAGGGTGTTCCTGCCCCTTGTAAAGATCGAGGCTATCAAGGGGTTGGTTCAGTTGGTTCTAAGCAAGAAAAAACCAACTATTCGCCTGTGTATGCGATTACTAGGCAAGCTAGTGGCCACGTTCGAGGCAGTACCATACGCTCAGATCCACACTCGCGTCCTACAGGCAGCCATTCTAGCAGCCTGGGGCAAGAGAGCACATGCCTTGGAGTCCCCTTTGACGCTATCATCAAGGGTCCGACAAAGCCTGGCCTGGTGGTTGAACCCTCAGAATCTTCTAAAGGGAAGATCCTTCAGCCCTGTTGTCTGGAAGGTAGTTACCACAGACGCCAGCCTGGCAGGCTGGGGGGCGGTCTTGGAGGGGTTCTCTCGCCAGGGAACTTGGGTGGAAACAGAGAGGCAGCTCCCCATCAATATCTTGGAGATCAGAGCTGCTCGCCTAGCCCTCCTGGCATGGACCTCCAGATTACAGGGGTCCCCGGTGAGAATCCAGTCAGACAATGCCACAGCGGTGGCATACATAAACCACCAAGGGGGAACCAGGAGTCAGGCCGCTCAGAGGGAGGTGAGCTTGATTTTTCAGTGGGCAGAGGTTCATGTACCCTGCATTTCGGCGATATTCATTCCCGGAGTGGACAACCTGCAGGCAGACTTCTTAAGTCGCCAGATTCTGTCGCCAGGGGAGTGGTCTCTGCATCCCCAGGTCTTTCAATCTGCCAGAAGTGGGGAATGCCAGACGTAGATATAATGGCATCCAGGTTCAACAAGAAACTAGACAGGTTCGTGTCTCGAGCGAGGGACCCTATGGCCTGCGGAACCGATGCGTTGGTTTGCCCTTGGCATCAATTCAAACTTCTATATGCATTCCCTCCGCTACAGTTACTTCCTCGCCTGTTGCGCAGGATCAGAGTGGAGCACAAGCCAGTCATTCTAGTAGCTCCAGCTTGGCCCCGGAGGACATGGTACTCACTAGTCCTGAAGATGGCAGTGGGAGACCCTTGGACTCTTCCTCTACGACCAGACCTACTCTCACAAGGCCCGATCCTCCACCCTACATTACAGCGTCTAAATTTGACGGCCTGGAGGCTGAATCCCTGATTCTCAGGGGTAGAGGTCTGTCTAGGCAGGTAATTCCTACCCTGATTAGGGCTAGAAAGCCGGCCTCCAGGGTGATTTATTACAGGGTGTGGAGGAACTACGTAGGCTGGTGTGAATCCAAAAGGTGGAATTCCCGCAAATATACCATTGATAGGGTGTTAAGTTTTCTCCAGCTAGGAGTGGATAAAGGCCTGGCATTAAGCACAATCAAGGGACAGATTTCAGCTCTGTCAGTGTGGTTTCAGAGGCCGCTGGCCACCCACTCGCTGGTAAAGACCTTCATACAGGGGGTCTTGCGTATTAATCCTCCTGTCAAGTCACCAATTTGTCCATGGGACTTAAATCTTGTCCTGTCCACTCTACAGAAACAACCCTTTGAGCCGTTGGCTGAGATTCCTTTAGTTTTACTGACAAAGTTGCTATTCTTGGTCGCCATAGTTTCGGCCAGGAGAGTGTCAGAGTTAGCAGCCTTATCGTGTAAGGAACCATATCTCGTTCTACATAAGGACAGGGCAGTTCTCCGGCCCCATCCTTCCTTTCTACCAAAGGTTATATCCAATTTTCACTTGAACCAGGATTTGGTACTTCCATCCTTCTTTCCGAAACCCACATCTAGAAAGGAGGGGTTGCTGCATACCTTGGATATTGTCCGGGCCATGAAGGCCTATCTTAAAGCTACAGAAAAGATCCGGAAAACAGATGTGTTGTTCGTTCTACCAGATGGCCCCAAGAAGGGGCAGGCAGCTGCAAAATCCACCATCTCGAGATGGATTAGACAATTAATCATTCAGGCCTACGGTTTGAAGAGGTTGCCTCCTCCTTTGTCGGTAAAGGCCCATTCTACCAGGGCCATGGGCGCCTCCTGGGCAGCACACCATCAGATCTCTATGGCTCAGATATGCAAGGCGGCGACGTGGTCATCAGTCCACACGTTTACAAAGTTTTATCAACTAGACGTGAGAAGGAATGCGGATTCTGCCTTTGGACAGGCAGTACTACAGGCTGCAGTTTAAGATCCTCGGGATCAGGGGCACCCTTGGTTGTAAAAAAGAAAAAAAAAAAAAAAAAAAGTTTTTTTCTTGACTAAGTTGGATTTATTATTATTATTTGAGTATACCTCTAAATTAAATCTCGTTTGAGAAGATGTCTCCCTCCCCTCATTAAAGCATTGCTTTCGGACATCCCATATAGTAATAAATATGCCGCTCTGTGTCCCGTGATGTACGAGAAAGAAAAAGGGATTTTTAAATGCAGCTTACCTGTAAAATCCTTTTCTTGGAGTACATCACGGGACACAGAGCTCCCACCCCTCTTTTGGGGAACATTTTTGGGAGGCATACTGCTTGCTACAAAACTGAGGGACTCCCTCTAGGGGAGGGGGTTATATAGGGAGGGGACTTCCTGTTTGAGATTGCCAGTGTCCACACCTGAAGGTACTCCATATAACCCATATAGTAATGAATATGCCGCTCTGTGTCCCGTGATGTACTCCAAGAAAAGGATTTTACAGGTAAGCTGTATTTAAAAATCCCTTTATTTCTTGCTTGGTGTCCTGTTCTTGTGCCCAGACAGTGGATCCTTAGAAATGATTGTGCTGTCTAAGGTCCCCAGCAGCAGTAATCAATATTTTGGCAGACTAGGGCTTATAAAGAGAAGGAAAAATTTAGGAAGGCTATAGCAGGTAAAACTCAAGGAGCCCTTATTTGAAAACTGATTGATTGTTATGGCAGTCTCATGTAACGTGTCTGTCTCCTGCAGCATTTTTACCTTCCTACCATTAGTGCATGTTTTTTGCCTGAGGACCAGCTACAGGAGAGGGTCAGTCCAGCATTTTGAAGCCAGGGATAGCAGCTAATCAAGCATGATCTGTGCTTTTTAGCAGTACTGCATGGCAGAGGAGACATTGGAAATCTAACAGATCTCTTTGGTCTCCATAAAGAGTATATGTCTCCTGCCCAAAGCTGTCACATTAGGGGGCTTGTTAACTCCCTTGTGATGGCAATAAAAAATAAAATGACCATGCTTAAAAAAAAAAAAAAAAGTTTAAAAGCGCCCCACACAAATGCATGCATGCATAATAAAACTGCAAATGCACCACATACAGTATGTGAGGTATTGCTGAGAACGTCCGATTGAGATATTCTAGGGCCGTCTTTTCCAACTAACTCTACACTCTATAAAGGCTTTTAAAGCCCCACCTTTTTAAAGTTTTAGGTAAAGTAGTTTGTCACCATTGTACAACTGTTCAGAATTTTGAATCTTGATATGTTTGGTATCTATTTACTCGATGGAAAAATCATCTGATTTTCAAAAAAAAATAGGGTATTATATTGTCTTTCACAGAAGTTTCCAGTATCATCCTCTTCAATAGACTCTAGCTCCTCCAAACAGGGAGCACCTCTCTGCTCTAACCAGGCATCGACTTAGTGTTACTAAAGGCAATTTTTCTCAAATTGCCTTTCAGGACAACCTTGGAAGGAGCATGGCTCAAGTTATTGTGTTTCCTCTGCCATGGTGGAAGTGCATGCTGGAACCAGGGAGCTGTGCTTTCTCCAAGGTGGAGGGTGTAGGTACCTAGTACAAGCGGGGGTGTTCCGGAGTCCCATGTCTCTCCAGCTCAAGGGATACAAGGACCCGCAGGAGGCGTCTGTGTCTGTTTACAGCGTGTTGAAATGTATGGCAGAGTTAATGAGTGGAAACATTCAATATTGGCTTACATTCAGAATCAAAGGTAAATGTGCTAAACTCTACAAACGTACCCATTTATTCTGGAATAAAATATTCCGCAGCATGTAGTGAATGAGATTTACAAATGGCCTCCATTCAATTGAGGGCACTGAAAAGTGGGGGACTGGCATAAACTAAAAAGCAAAGGGTGAGCAACTTTTACATATGCATATACACTCTGCTGCAAGCAGGAATAATATCCATATTTACCTAACTTCACTAACCATGTAGAGGCAGAAGCCAGCTTGTCGAGGCCAATTAAAAGGGCAACTTTCACCTAGTGTAACAATTGATGTCTGAACGCCTATCCTGGGGGCTTGTTCACACCATGTGCAGTGACCTACGTTAATCTGCATAGATCAGTCCAAGGGCACATTGAAGACCGTTGTTTGAAATGTGTCCAGTTCACACAACAGTGTTGAGGTGGGTTGCAGTGTGTTTAAAATTGTAGACCTGTTGCATTATTTTTCTCAGTGCACTGCTGCTTTGCTGTGATGCATTAGGCCCAGGTTCACGCTGCAGCCCATCAATGCAGCCTGATTAATGCAGTTTTTTATAACCTCATCTTCAGCCTCACCTTCTCCTTTATCAAAGTAGTCTGAAGTCAGGAAATCACTGAGCCGTCCTCTCCTGTTTACTCAGCTCTCACACACAGTCCCGCCATTGGCATTGGACCAACTCCTGTGATAGAACACTGATCTAATGCTGGTGGCGGAGGCGGAACTGTGTGTGAGAGGCGAGTAAACGAGATGGCGGCTCGTGAATTCCGGCGGCGCTCGTTCCCCGCCGAGGTACGTTGTCAGCGTATAACACGCACCTGTGATTTGCCCCCTATTTTCAGGGGAAAAAAGTGCGTTATATGCTGATAAATATGGTAATTTGCTTACAGATTTATGCGAATTGGAGAACTATAACTACCATCAGCCATTGTGGCTGATGGCATGTAGTTCTCCATGAACTACCAGGGGGCTGATGGGTGCTCTAGGTAGTTCATTGATGCTTCCTGTCCTTCAGTAACTGCCTGCAGGTACGGTATGGCCAGACAGCTACACTGACAGTCAGCAGGAGCTTGAGATTGCATTGGCAATTCTTTATATAGGCTCCTAAAAAAAAAAAAAAAAATACAAAAAGATGTGCATTTTTTTTTTTTCTAAAAGGTGAACTTATCCTTTTGGACCTGCCACACGGGGAGGGCTCCATTGCAGTCCATCCACTCGGCAGGGAATCTGTCTGCTGATTCCCACTGAGCAGGTGGGTGGCTGGTCCGTGTTGGCTCTACTTATGCAGAGCAGAGATACAGCCCACTGTTCTCTATGGGCGACCAGATCCATCAGAAGGATGGAGAACGAATGCCCATCGTTCTGTTTTTAGTGGATAGGATTGGATGTCTGAGACCTGCTGCTCCGTCAAGAGCAATGGATGGTCTGGCGGATTAGTCAACCTGTGTGAAAGGAAAATGAAGGACAACTTAACCTTTGTTTTTAAACATCAATAAAGCAGTGAGAGTCGGATCACACTAGGGCGACACGACTTTAACGCTGTTGCTAAAATCAACCCAAATGGTGACCGCTTGCGCGATCAGAAACTGATAAAGAAACAGTGTGAACCCAACATATCTAATTTCTACAGAAAGCTTAAATTGGTTCTAAAGCAGGGGTGGCCAACCAGTGGCCCGGGGGCCACATGTGGCCCGCGGAGCACTCTGATGTGGCCCGTGACCTCCTGCTCTGGAATGGGAGTTGGCAAGCCTAGATCGCAGGTTGCCAACCCACCATAACGCAGCATCAGTGTCGTGAATGAAGCTGGTGGTAGAGGATGAAAGCGGCTGCAGAGCAGAGCTCCATAAGCCGATGCTACCTCCACAGCACTGGCTTTTGCCACAGGGCGAGTCTTTGGCTAAGTTCAGCTGACCCGTAGCCCATAGACGTGGCTGTGGGTAAACCGTAGCACATCAGTGTGGAAGCAGTCTTAGGCCCTTTTCACAACGATCAGCCCAACCAAATGGGACCCTCAATTCACCTCTATAGAGCGACAGATGTCCGTTTACGCCCGCCTATCTCCAATCCGAAAAACAAAGGAATTTGTCCCCTTCCATCTGGGAGGATTGGAGGGCCTATAGAGTAGTCGTAACCATTCATTCGCCCGCTCATTGTGGCCCGCGACTGGTTACAAAGTTGCTTAAGTGGCCCTCGCGCTTCAAAAGGTTGGGCACCCCTGTTCTAAAGGCTCATCCCCACCTCTTCGCAGTTCATCATGTTGGTCGCCTCTTCAAAGGGTGACAGGATGTTGCATACATACTAAAGCATAATTCACTGACATGGTGAAAAGAACCACAATCGCACAGATCCTCACTGATGGCATGCTGCTGGTGCATAAGGATGTCGCATATCGGATAGGTGGCAGGCGACTTGTGTTACCGCTGCATTTCTGCTAGGTGAACACTTGCAGGGTATGACTGCCTAAGGTGGCTACACTCTCTTCAGGCCTAAAGCGGGTAGTTAACCAGGAAGCACTGCACCATAAGTTTGAGAACTTGTGCCAGGCAAGGTACGTGTATGAATTTCCTTGCCTACTGGGTGATAGCAGGCTGTTGTCGTTGCCGCACCCTGGAACAAGATACATGGGTCAGTTACCTCTTGGCCTGCTCCTAAGAGCTGACAGAATCTCTGGTCCAGTGTAGCTCTTGTCCCCTAGGAATACCAGCTACAGAACAAGGTGGCAGCATTTAGCCTGGGCTATTTTATATATAATATTTATATTTTAACATATAAATATATCTTCAAATCCATAAATATCCTACAGATTCCAATCAAATGAACATATTACAAATATTTTAAAACACACAATCAATAATAGTACAAATAAATCCTTGGTAATCCTAATGAATCTATTCAAAAAGCGCAAATTACGAATAAATAAGGTGCAAACAATTCTTTGTTGGTTATTACATATTTGCACTTTTTTTTTTTTTCATGATTGCACATTTTGTATATATCATATGTAATTACCAAGGAATTGGCTTGTGTTGACTATGCGCTTTATTTAGATTATGTTTAATTCTTTTTTTATTATTATTTGAGATACAGTATCCATTTTTATATATTTATTGGGTGAATAGTGCTGTGTATTTTAAAATTTTATTTTTGGAGGAGTCAAGGGCAACATGTATAATTTTATTCTGACAGGTTCCGTTCAGACAATAGCACACTATGTGGATTAGGGCTTCATTGCAGCCTAGAAAAGACAACTGAACACCTTAGAACAAGTTGTTGCACTTCATAACCAATGGGATCTTCCCTTTTGTATTCTAACCCGTAGGAGAGAAAATATATTAAAGGTGTTTAAGTGTTAACTCCACCTTTTGCGCTAAGTTACATCTGTATATATAGTGTATCAGTGGGGGAGTTTATTGTCTTTTCTGTTTTCTTGCTATAATTGGTTAATCCTACACCTGAGAGCCGCTTCACACAGGGGCGACTTGGAATCTGATTTCAAGTCGCCCGACATGAGAAAATCAATGTAATTGAATGAGACCCGTCTTAATACACACTACTGAAGTCGCTCCGATTTCAGAAAAGGTACTTCAATCCGACTTCTAGGCAACTTGTACCCATAGATTTCAATGGAAGTCTCTTCCAAAGTCGGGATCACTGTGTTAACTGAAGCAACTTTACAGGAAGAGAAAATAGTTTTCTCAGGCAAACCCCTCCCTCCCACAGAGCTAATTATTCCTGTGAGGCTGGATTCACACTTGTGTGGTGCGAATCTTGAGGGGGAACTCCATGCCAAATTTCAAATAAAACAAATGACATGGGTTCCCCCTCCAAGAGCATACCAGGCCCTTGGGTATGGATTTTAAGGGGAACCCCCTACGCCAAAAAAAAACAGCGGGCCCCAAAGCACCTACCCCCCGTGTTGAGGGCATGCGGCCTGGTATGGTTCAGGAGGGGGGGCACTCGATCATCCCCACCCCCCTTCCTGACCGTCCAGGCTGCGTGCTCGGATAAGGGTCTGGTATGGATTTTGGGGGAACCCCCACACTGTTTTTTCGGCGTAGGGGGTTACCCTTAAAATCCATACCAGACCTAAGGGCCTGGTATGCTCCTGGAGTGGGGACCCAATGCTGTGTTTTTGTTTATAATTTGGCGTGGAGTTCCCCCTCATAAGCCACTGGCAAAGTCCCCTGTCCTGGAGGCGACTTCAAGTCGCGTTGTAAGTCGTGATGTGGTTCACGCTCAAGTTGTGTCCAAGTCCGCGCACAAAGTCATGTTGCCCCTGTGTGAACCGGCTCTGACTCTAATCCTACAAAATCCTTGACTTTGTGCAAATGTAAGAATTGATGCTGGTTTAAAGCCATAGGGTAGTCACTGAAAATATTGATTTGATTAAAAAATTTCTTCTGTTCATGCATTTTGTATATTAATAAAGAGAAACAAAATATATATTTTTAAAGCATTCTTTCTTTACAGCGTTTCTTCACCCCTGCCCAAGTCTGGGTTCACACATATGCGAATTGTATGTGCATTTCCCAGTCTGCATGACTGGAGCCGGTTCACACAGCTTCAGGGTGGCCACAGCCAGCATTTTAAAAATGGTCCCGTGCCTCTTTGGCTCTGATTCAGGTGCAAATTCAAGCGAAAATTCAGACTTGAAATGTTGACCAGGGACGCACCGGACTCCATGCTGTTCACAGCATATGTGAACCCAGCCTCAAACTTTTGCACAGTACTGTAGAGCTAGAGGAATAGTCTGCAAGAGCCTGAACGTATGTGCATTTAATTTTAGCATTCCTTTTCTTAAAGCATGGACTTCGCCTTTGCATGAGCTAGAAATACCAATAATCTTTCCATTTTAGATTTGACCACCAGGTGGCATGAAATCCCACATTTTGAGTCACTGAAAATCTTGAAAATGTTTTTATAAGATTACTAGTTTGATTTTATTTATCCCTGATTTTGAGATATACCCTTTTTTTTTTTTGCATATTTCATAGAGCGTATACCCGTCCACTTCGGCCCTCCCTGATACCAACAGAGCTTACAATCAACTATTCCTGCTGTGTTCTTACAGAAACAGGGTTGCCACCTTTTTCTTAATGCCACCTTTTTTTTAAGGAGGAACGCTATGGTGTAAAGGGGAACTCTGATGTAAGGGCTTTTCTGCTCACCAAACCTCCCACTTACATCAAGTTCTCAGCATTTCACCTTAAATTAGGGTTCCCAAAGCCCTCCTCACATCAGAGTCCACAGGGCACACCTTACCTCTGAGTCCCCCTTCCCCTAGTGTTCTCACTAGCTTGGAGGCAGGAGAGAGAAGGGAGGGAGGTAGGGGTGGGAGGAGGAGCAGATAAAGCACTCTCTTCTTTCTTGACAGTGTATGGGGCTGGGGCCTGTGTGCACGCACATGTACCCGGGGCTGACGGTTATGGTATTTGGTTACTTGGGGAGCCACAGTCCATTCTGAATATTGTGTCTGGGTTTCAGGTGGTCTGGAACCTGGACACATGATTCAAAACTCGGACTGTCAGGGAAAATCCCGAATGGGTGGGAACCCTACTTGGAAGTCTACTGACCTGGCAGTAAATTTGTTATAATGTGGGAGCAGAACAGAGTGCAAAGTGCTCAGACAACTATGGGGAAAGCATGCAAACTCCATGCACATGGAGACCTGATGTGAATTAAACCTAGGGCCCTAGTTCTTACATAGTTACATAGTCGGGTTATAAATAGACACAAGTCTATCCAGTTCAACCATAAAAATAAATAAATAAACAAAATAAAAAACATAGTACAATCCCATACACCCAACTCCATACCCACAGTTGATCCAGAGGAAGGCAAAAAACCTTCCTGATCCCCCGAGAAGCAATCGAATTTTCCCCGGATCAACTTTTCCTACAAATCTTAGTACTCAGTTATATTATGTACATTTAGAAAAGTATACAGGCCTTTCTTAAAGAAATCTACTGAGCTGGCCAGAACCACCTCTGGAGCGAATCTATTCCACATTTTCACAGCTCTTACTGTGAAGAAACCTTTCCATATTTGGAGATGAAATCTCTTTTCCTCCAGATGTAAAGAATGTTCTCAGTGTTGACCGTAAAGTGAATAACAACACCAAGTTCACTATATGCACCCCTTATATATTTGTACATGTGGATCATATCCCCCCTTAATCTCCTCTTCTCAAGAGTGAATAAATTTAGTTCTTATCTTTCCTCATAGCTGAGCTCCTCCATGCCTCTTATCAGTTTGGTTGCCCTTCTCTGCACTTTCTCCAGTTTCCCGATTATCCTTTTTGAGAACTGGAGCCCAAAACTGAACTGCTTTGGAAACCGCAGCTTGGCATTGCATGCCATTATTGAGCTTATGATCTACCAAAACCCCCAGATCCTTCTCCACTACAGATCCCCCCAGTTGTACTCCCCTAGCATGTATGATGCATGCATATTCTTGGCCCCCAAGTGCATAACTTTAAATTTATCAACATTAAACCTCATCTGCCACTTAGTCCCCCAATTAGACAGAGCATTGAGGTCGGCTTGTAAATCGGCGACATCCTGTAAGGACGTTATTCCACTGCATAGCTTGGTGTCACCTGCAAAGACAGAAATGTTACTTTTGATCTCAGACCCAATATCATTTATAAAGATATTAAAAAGTAAGGGTCCCAGCACTGAACCTTGGGGTACACCGCTGATAACCTTCGACCATTCAGAGTATGAATCATTAACCACGACTCTCTGAATTCTGTCTTTCAGCCAGTTTTCTATCCATTTACAAACTGATATTTCTAATCCTGTAGACTTTACCTTACACATGAGCCGTGTGTGGGGAACTGTATCGAACGCTTTTGCAAAATCCAAGTATACCATGTCCACTGCCACACCTCTGTCCAGGGTTTTACTTGCCTATTCATAGAAAAAATTCAGGTTTGTCTGACAACTTCTGTCTTTCATAAATCCACGCTGTCTGTTGCTTAAATATTTAATCTCTCCAGTATCTTCCCAGCTATAGAAGTTAAACTATAACAGGTCTATAGTTACTTGGTAAAGACTTTTTGCCCTTTTTTAAATATGGGCACCACATTGGCCCTGCACCAATCCAGTGGTACTATTCCTGTCATTAATGAGTCCCTAAAAATTTGATACAATGGCTTTGAAATTACAGAGCTCAATTCTTTTAAGATCTCTGAGTGTATGCCATCTGGTCCAAGTGCTCTATCCACCTTTATTCTGTCTAAATATTGCTGGACCATATCACTTATGAGCCATTGTGGATTTGGGGCTGTGTCACTACCACCCCCATTATGGACGTGAGCTACCCCAATTAGCCTTCTTTGTCCCCAGTCACCCACTGTAGATTATTTTGTAAGGGGCCTACATGCTCAGACTTGACCTTTTTACTATTAATATATTTAAATAATTTTTTGGGGTTTATCCTACTATCTTTTGCAATCTACCGTTTATTTTGAATTTTTGCATCCTTGATTTCCTTTTTACATATCCTGTTATATTCTTTGTAACATTTAAACTACACTAGTGTTCCTTAATTTTTATATTTTTTAAAAGCTCTTTTCTTATTGTTTTATAGCTTTTTTAACTTTGACCGTGAGCCACATAGGTTTTATTTTTAGCCTTTTAAACGTCTTGCCCATGGGAATATACTTTGCAGTGAGTTCACTAACAGTCTTTTTGAGGATTTCCCATTTCTGTTCTGTGCCCATTGATGCCAATATTCCCTCCCAGTCTAAGTCCTGGAGAGCAGTCCCCATCCTTATAAAAACACTTAATTTCAAGAGAGCAAATTTTCCCTTTCCTGTATGTATTTCTTGCTTATAGTTAATATTAAATGAAATCATGTTATGGTCACTGCTACCCAGGTGTTCCTTTATCTGAACATTAGTAATAAGCTCTGCATGGTTTGAGATTACCAGGTCCAACAGAGCATCATTCCTAGTTGGGACTTCAATACACTGGACCATAAAATTGTCCTGTAATAGGTTTTTTAATTTGTGCCCATTAACTGTCCCAGCAGTGCCATTACTCCAGTCAATTTCTTTGTAGTTAAAATCCCCCATTATGATCACTGTTCCAGCCTTTGCAGCCCTTTCCATCTGTGCAAGGAGCCGAGTCTCCACCTCCTCGTTAACATTGGGTGGTCTATAACAAATTCCAATGATTAACTTTGAACTACGCACATCTGTATGCAGTTCCACCCTTAATGCTTCAACTTCATCACACTCTCCATCAACCAGGTCCTCTTTCACACTTGCTTTGAGGTCACTTCTCACATAGAGACAGACCCCTCCACCTTTCCTTTTTACCCTGTCTTTCCGAAAGCGAGCATAGCCAGGAATATTAAGGCTGCATTTTCGGTCGTTTTTTCCCCCCCAGCGTTTTCTCGCGCGTATTTGCGCGTTTGAATACAGTGTTGTCCGACGTTTTTGAACTTTGACGTTTTTTATTTTAGCCAATAGGAATAATGATCATCTCTTTCATCACTTGTTGCTATGTTTGTAGATATGTTTTATCTTCTGCATGGGTGAAATGTTCTATTGATTAAAGCGACAAAACGCCTGTAGAAAAGCTCATTGTCACGATAGACGCTTGAATCGAGCGTTTCCATTAATTTCTATGGGAATACAAAAGTTCTAAAATGCCCAAATCCGCCCAATTCGCAGGACAAAAAAGGGTCCAGAACTTGTTTGAGCTTCAGGCGTTTGTCTTCAAGCGTTTTGGAGTGGAGATCTCAACCATCTCTATAGAGAATAATGGATTTTTTACCCTCTGGCGTTTTGGAGCTTTAGGCGACAAAATGCTCAGGTGTGAATGCGGCCTAATAGCCCAGTCATGTGAGGATTGAAGCCAAGTTTCAGCAATACCAATTACATCATAGCTCTCCTCATGCACCAGAGCTTCCAACTCACCTATTTTGCTTGGCAGACTTCTGGCATTGGTGAACAAACACTTAAATGTATTATTACATTTTTCTTTGGTGTTTTTCATATCATTTTTAGTAATACAAATGGCACTATAGTTTCCAACGGCTGTTTACAACATGGGAACTTTTCTTGTCACCTGCCATAACCCTCCCCCCATCTAACCCCAATTCATGTCTGACCCCTAACTGACCTGTGTGCCCGATGTAATTGTACCCTCCCCATCAAGCCTATTTTAAATACTCCTCCAGCATTCCCATAAACCTCTCCCCCCAGCACAGCAGACCCCCTTCCATTCAAGTTCAAACCGTCTTTAGCATATAGGTTGCACCCCTATGAAAAGTCAGCCCAGTACTCTAGAAACCCAAATCCCTCCTTCCTACACCAGGTCTTTAGCCATGCATTCAGCTCTCTAATCTCCCCCTGCCTTTCCTGTGTTGCGCATGGCACAGGCAATATTTCAGAGAATATCACCTTGGAGTTCCTTCCCTTCATCTTGCAGCCTAGTTCTTTAAATTGATTATTAAGGAGACTTCACCTTCCATGTATACTGTCATTGGTTCCAACGTGGACCAAGACAGCTGGGTCATGCCCAGCCCCTCCCAGTAATTTATCCGCCCGGTCCACCACGTCGAACCCTGGCACCAAGGAGACAGCAAACCATTCGGTTGAGGCGATCCTGGTGACAAATTATTCTATCAGTCCTTCTGATTATAGAATCCCCTATTACCACCAACTGTCTAAGCCTACCTGCACTCCCCTCACCACCTCTATTAGATGGATTGCTCTCCCGGCTGTTAGGAGTAGCAGTGACATCTAGGGCTGCCACCTCTGTGTTTGCCACCTCTGTGTTTGCCACCTCCACATCTTCACCCAACCTGGCAAATTTGTTTTGATGCACAAATACAGGACTGGCCTTCCTTTTCTGCAAGCCCCTTCCACTCCCTCTAACTACATTAATCTATCGTTTCACCTGATAATCCTGACTTGCCCCTCCACATCAACCTTACTGACCATCTGCTCAGCGAGCAGAGGACCCCTTTCAAGGTTGTCCTTTCTGCCCAGTGTTGCAACTTGCTCCTCCAGATCTCTAATGCAAGCTTCCAGAAGGGCAACCTGCTCACATCTGTCACAGTGGTATCCATCCTGAAGCTGTTGCACCAATTTTGCATACATGTGGCACACTGTGCACTGAGCAAAACCTTCAACCCTGCTAGCACTTATTTTCCAGTTACAATATAATTACTTGTAGGAAGTTTAAGATGTTACTCACAGTTTAGAAGACTCCGGTCTTAACTCCTGTTTTTTTAACTCTCCACTTTAGTTCAAAATTCCACTTATGTTCACAAAATCCACATGCAAGCCACCATCAGCAGGGAGCCAGCTCCTATGGGAGTTTGTACAGACACTTATATACTCGCCTGTGAGCAATTAATTAGCAGAAAGAAAAAAAAAGCTGTTTAAAAACTGTCAGAGAAAGGAGGGAACAGAAAGTATTTTAAAAACTGATAGCAAAGGTATTAAATAAAGGAGGAAAAAAACAAAACAAAAACAACACTTGTAAGCAGGAGCAGTTAAAAGCATGCTCCTGTTTTTTTTTAACTCTCCACTTTAGTTCAAAATTCCACTTATGTTCACAAAATCCACATGCAAGCCACCATCAGCAGGCCAATCTGATAGCCAAGTAGGTATATCTATAGAAGTCAGGTCTTGGCTGTAGATAATTTTAAGAATTTGAAAAACAGCTGTACATCTGATAGAAATCCACATATAATAGCTATTGATGATAGGAGTTATTTAAAGAATGATTTACAGGTGGGTTTACTTGTGTTGCGTGTTATTAAAATAGTAAGATAGTTAAAATGGTTGCAAAACGTAAAAAAAAAAAAAAACAAGCATGTCATACTTACCTGCTCTATGCAATGTTTTGCACATCTGCGAGTCCGCATATGTGTGTACCTGGGTTTGTGCTTAGAGAACTCCCAGCAGAGAGATCGAGCTGTCACCAACAGTTCCAAGTCTTGTAATACCGATCGAGGACGACTGGCTCCTGGTCACATGATTGCTGCAATAGCCGATCTTTGGAGGCTTTACATATCCAACTCTTTTTACTTTATATCTGCTTAACCCATTTATGGTCCCTGACGATTTGCATTTGATTCTGGGACGAACCACCTTCAGAAGATAACCATAAACTCCCAGTTAACCACGTAACTGCCATTCACCGGGGACCCATATCTCAGATGTGTCCCAAACCTTTAGTTCCATCATTTTACTTCCAAATGCCTCCAAAGACCCAACCGCCTTTCTAAAAAGATGAAACACAAAAAGAAAACAGAAAAACAAACCAACGTTATCAATTTTCCATGCAATCAATCTCAAATAATTAGGGCGGGCGGGCGGGCAGGAGCTTTTCATATCCTTGTGTGCTAAAAGGAAGTCTGTACCTCTGACCTCCTCTCTATACTGCCTCCACCTCCCACCGCTCTGACCAATAACCTGTGAGCTCAAGTTAACTTCAGGAAATAATTTAACCCTTGCTAGCAAAGGCTTAATGAGCTAGTATGCATAGCATACTAGCTCATTATGTGGCACTTACCTTAAATCAAAGCCCCCGAATCCACACTAATCCAACATTTGTCTGCGAAAAATTTGACAACAATTGTCTGAGTGTACAAACGGTTGGATTTTCCGCCAACAGCCTGTCATCGTACAATTCCCGCCGGAAGATCCGATCGTGTGTACGAGGCTTAACAACTTAAGTCCCGGACCATTTGGCTGGCCAAAGACTTGAGCACTTTTTGCGATTCGGCACTGTGTCCCTTAAACTGACCATTGCGTGGTCGTGCGGCGTGGCTCCCAAACAAAATTATTCAGACGGGCAGACTTTTAGCGTGTAGGTGAAGCCTTTGAACGTATTATAAGATATCATATTCCTACTGAAAACTGCTGTGGGTGGTTGCCAGGCAACACAGATCTAAAAGCTGGGAAAGGAGTTTTGTAATATGGTTTTCCGGAGCCTGAGGGGGAGCTGAGCGCCCCCCCCCCCCCCCCCCCCCCATTGGATTCACCTGACTGTTGATTGACAGAGCATGACAGTGGGCAGTTCCATAGCAGCTGGTCACTTCAGTAGCAGCATCCACATTAACCAGCTGCCATGCGTTGGCAATCAAAAGTAAGAAGGATCCAATGGGGAACTAGTGTAGCCTGTGTGTGCGTGTGTGTGTGTGTGTGTGTGTGTGTTATGACAAATGGAATATTGTGCTAAACCTGTATGTAAAAAAGAGAACCAGAACCTTTACTAAGTGCAAGAGTGGGTTTGATAATAATGTTGGTTGTGTCTCCACCCAGGACAGGGCCTCTGTGAACAGAAGGAATTCTCTTCATGGGAAATTAACCAGTAACATAATCAAAGTAATTTGGAGCAGAAGAACTACTGTAACCAGCATATACTTTAATATTAACCAGAAGTATATAAATGTACACCAGTATGGAAATTATACAAGGTTTATGTAAGAAACAATTTATTGTAGTACATACAGTACATCCGAAATACAAATGGGTATTACCAGCAAAGGGCCAGATACAAGTTTGGTGGAATTGTGCACATATACCTAGATACTCTGGGCCAGATTCAGAGAGCCGTAACTCCTGTCTAACTGGTGTTAGACTGGAGTACTTTCGACTTACGGGCGATTTTTAGCTAGTCGAAATCCTCAAACCATGAAAAGACACCTGCAGGCTTCAATTCGACTGGATTACGTGTTAGTACGCCTTCAGATCTGCGCTGCAAGAAAATTGCGGCCACTGGGCGGACTTCATGTTGTTTTTCGCCGTCAGGGTATGCTAATGAGCTTTTGCCTGCAATCCAAGAAATTTCGCACTTCAAACGCAATCTCTTACGGCACCTTTAGTCATCTTTTTTTTGCGTATCACTATACCAGCCTTTTACCTCCTCTAATATTAGACAGCCCATGTTAAGTATGGCCGTCGTTCCCGCGTCGAATATCAACGTCTTCCGACGTCTTTTATTATTTTTAAACGTAAGTCGTCCGGGAATAGGAATGTTCGTAAACGCCGCTACTCAAACAACGAATGTCGTCACGACGTGATTTCGCGCAATGCACGGCGGGAAATTCCTGAACAGAGCATGCGCAGTTCGATCGCCGCGGGGATGCGCTTAATTTAAATGCTTCACGCCCCCTAATCACGTATTTCGATTGCGCGGCGAGAAATAGACTACGACACCGTAGCGTACGCGCAAAAAACTATCTGAATTCGGCGTAGAGCCTGGTGAAATACGGCAGCGTAGCGTATTTCGATTACGCAGCGGAATATTACGTCTATGTGAATCTGGCCCTCTGTGCTTAGGTCCCTAGGAGTTTCTTATCTTGCATGCAAACATATCTAACTATCAGAAGTGGTCATCAGATGCCTAAGCTGGCTCTAGCCTATGTTGGTTATTGAGCCCTGAACTTAAAATGGCTATAGAATCCGAGACCAGAAAAGACAGGGTTAAGTGAAATGAGAGAGCTGCATATAATCTCTATTGGAATAAGCCACTACACACACACACACACACCTAGCTACAGGATTGTGCACTGTGAATGTGATGTAATATCAATAGGACTGAGACTGTTACAAAAATTTTGATTCACACTATGCTATGGAGTTGCAGTTAAACTAGGAATATTTGCCTAATAGTCTCTGCTTCTGGTCTGGGTAAAAATCAAGCAGCAGTAGCAGTCCCTGTATGTAATGTCATGTGGCCCAATTCTCTGTCTCTCTCTCCACTTCCCCCTTCTGGGCCCAGACACACAGAGACAAGAAGTATTTTACATGAATAATCTCTGTGAACATTAAGCAGCAGAGCCACTTGCAGACAGTAGGCACTGCCCACCACTATCCTTGGTCCCATGGTTTAAATGTAGCAAATGTAGGGAACAATGATTGCATCTCTACATCTGATAGGATACCATCACTGTTTGGCCAATAATTTTCTACCAGACTCAAACTATTTTAAAATGGATGTTTGCTGAACAGTGTTGTGACAGACCTAACCAAGATAAGGGCTTCTGGAGAGGACTAATAGCAAGTCTCTTACCCACTGACTATGACCCAGGGAGAGAGCAGATCATTCTCTAATGATGGACCACCACTTTAGGTCTGTCACAAGTATGATGCTTACAGGGCCACCCACTTCTTGATTTTCACTAGATTCAGCAAGAGCCAAAACTTGAGCCTTAAAATCTAAACAACAATAACGTGAACCATTTGGTCAATATCACATAAATAAGGCTAGGCCTTTGCTCACAAGATCTCCAATAAAGTTGAGGCTCTGCCAACTTGAACAGTAATCCTTTTACTTTGCACAGATCATATACCCAAAATTTTGGTATGTAAACAGCACTGGAGGGAGCTGCAGCAGCATGTTCTCAGTGAAAGGTATTTAAACCCTTTTATTATTTGTTACTAGTCTATTCAGCAAGACTATAGCTTTTAATTTCCAATTGAGATTAGGTCCTCTAATAGAGAAGGATTCAGTAACCTATTCCAAAAAATATAGGCTTTTCATGCAGTAATGAGTTTCACAGAAAAGGAATTATGGAGACGAGAAAAAGTAAGAGTGTTATTCTAATAACTTTTATTATGCAGGAGGAGATCACAGTTCACTGGAATAATTGTGCTGCAGAGGACAATGCAGACTCTGATATAGAACTTTTGCACTTATTCTTACATTTTAGAAACAAATGGAATCGCTAAATTCTCGCTGTTCCTATTCGTTCTGTAACTTGCAGTTCCCCAGCTTTTAGATCAGTGTTGCCTGGCAACCACCCACAGCAGTTTTAAGTAGGAATATCATATGTTATAACCCATTCAAAGGCTTCACCTACACGCTAAAAGTCTGTCCTACTGAACAAAGTGGTAACCTGCAAATCAATCAGACGAGGAAACCGTTAATATTGGCTCTAATTGAGGCTAATAATTGCTGACGATTATTCCCCTGAGGAATTGCAGTCGCACATATCTATTATAAAACTTGACATTTCTACAAAATTGCTGACTTTATTCAATCAGGTCGTTCAAGACATCCCCTGACATTTTCTGCTATGGCATAACAAGAAAAGTCTCAACTTCTTTTTTACTGATATAAGCAGATATTTTGAAATGTGAATCTGGGGGAAAAGTAATAATCAGCAAATGGGTAACTTTACCCCAAAACTGCCACTCAGAAAAATCATTTGATTCACTTTAAGGGCATGTGCATATCGGCTCACATGCTAAAACACCGGGCCGCCGGTGTACATTGTGTAGGGGTGCTTAATAATGTTAATCTTTTTTTTTTTACTTTATTGAAATGTAAAAAAAAGACAATTCCTAGAAAAAGACAATCCAAGACATCCAATCCAGCACATCTCCACACCAATTAGAAGCCCTGTATTCATTTATATATAAAAAAGAATCAATACAAGCCAAAACTGTTTCTTTTTTAAAGCGTAGGGGAGGGTTACAAACTGTTGAGGACATTTCTCTTTACTTCCTGTCCTGGAGAACCAACAAGAATGTTGATGAAAACTCTCGAAAGTATAGAGAATTCCACCATAATAGGCATTCCTATTGGAAGGCTAAAGCTGGCTACACATTATCCAATTTTTTTATACAATTTTCCTTAAGATTTACAAAAACTACCATATATACTTATACCCCCCAAATTATCCCTTTTTGGAACGTAGACAATCCAATGTATTTAGATTTTGGCAATTTTTTGGGGAGAAATTAAGAAATTAAATCATTTTTTTCCCCACAATTTATTTTTTATTTTTTCCTACTGTCACCAGTGCAGTACAGCGTCATCATATGACTGGTGGCAGTATGTAAAAAAAAAACATTTTTTTTTTTTTTTTACATACTTTCATCAAAGTAGGGCATTGTAGTAACACTGCGCTACTCTGGGGGTTGTTTTCTAAACTGTTATTGCTTATACAGTGATTAGGGATGAGCCGAACACACCCCCGGGTTCGGTTCGCACCAGAACGTTCGAACAGACCGCGGGTTCGCACGAATATTTCGAACCCCATTGAAGTCTATGGGACCCGAACGTTCGAATTCAAAAACGGTAATTTTAAAGACCAAAATTCAATTAAATGTTGGAAAACGTCATTCAGAACCCGGGTCTTGCCCCAGGGAACATGTATCAATGGAATTTTTTTTTAAAAACGTCCGTTTTTTGCGGAGCAGCCATTTTAATGATGCTTAAAGTGAAAAAAAAATAAAAAACTCCTTTAAATATCACGCCTGCTGGGTGTCTATAGTAGTGGCTTGTGTTTAGAGATGTCCCTGCACAACATGAAAGGACAAAAAAAAAAAGTCATTAATGCTACTTGCGCAAGTTCTGTGTGGCAACATTATGTCGAATATTTTAGCGGTGGTGGGGGGCCATTATTGTTGTGTGAAAGAAAATTTTTAGAAAAAGGGCACCCTTCAAACATACTGTAATTGGAGCGCAACAAGGAGCCACGTGCAAAGTATTGCATCAAAAATTGTTATTAGGCGCCCCTGTTAAACAGGGGCTGGAAAATTGTGCCTTGGGCACAACACAACACTGCAATCCCTCACAATAACTCCAATTGGAGCGCAACAAGGAGCCACGTGCAAATGATTGCATCAAAAATTGTTATTAGGCGCCCGTGTTAAACAGGGGCAGAAAAATTGGGCCTTGGGCACAACACAACACTTGCAACCCCTCCCAATAACTCCAATTGGAGCGCAACAAGGAGCCACGTGCAAATTATTGCATCAAAAACTGTTATTAGGCGTCCCTGTTAAACAGGGGCAGAAAAATTGGGCCTTGGGCACAACACAACACTTGCAACCCCTCCCAATAACTCCAATTGGATCGCAACAAGGAGCCACGTGCAAATTATTGCATCAAAAACTGTTATTAGGCGCCCCTGTTGAACAGGGGCTGAAAAATTGTGCCTTAGGGACTGGTGGCGGAGCCCAGAAACACAACATTTCTTACTAGCTATCAGCAAGAAAAGTGAGGAGGAGAAGGATATTCCATCAGCAGCATAAGAGGACAGTCACTCAGCATCAGCAGTCTAAAAGGGATCCGACATTTCAACAAAAAGATATTATTCATTAATATCAGCATCAGGTGCTTGGTAGCTGGTGTTGATCCAAGCCTGATTCATTTTGATGAAGGTCAGTCGATCAACAGAGCCGGTAGAGAGGCGCACCCTGTGATCAGTGACAAAGCCTCCAGCAGCACTGAATGTCCGTTCTGAAAGAACACTGGATGCAGGGCAAGCTAGTAGCTTAATTGCGTACTGGGCAAGCTCTGGCAGTGATCCATCCTCAAGACCCAGTAAGCCAGAGGATTTTCAGTGGGGAAGGTGTCCAAGTCGGATCTTGCCCCTAGGTATTCCCGGACCATGTAAACCAGACGCTGGCGATGGTTGCTGGAACCGGTCAGACCTTGGGGCTGCGGACAAAAAAACTGCCTGAACGCATCGGTCAGACAGACACCTTCTCCACCGCCCCTTCTGTGACTCACCGAAGCCTCAGCAAGACGTTGTCCAGAGCCAGGTTTTGATAATCCCCCCGGTTCTGGGAACGCATTGCACAGACCCTTCTGCAAGGCCTCCTGCAGAAGTTTCATCTTCAGCTCCCTCTGCGATGGCAACATAAGGTCCGCAACCTTACTTTTGAAACGTGGATCAAGGAGAGTCGCCAGCCAGTAATGATCCCTCTCCTTAATAGCACGTACACGAGGATCCTTACGCAGGCTTTGCAGAATCAGGGAGGCCATGCAGCGTAGGTTTGCAGAGGCATTCGGGGCACAGTCCTCTGAGTCACTGAGGACGACAGGATCCACAGGCACCTCATCCCAGCCACGTAAAACTCCATGTGGTCCTTGGGACTGTAAATGATCCCTTGAAGACTGCTGCTGCTGAGTGCTAGGCTCCACCTCCATGCTGCTGATACAATCCTCCTCCTCCTCCTCCTCTTCCTGTGTGCTGGGTGGGCAAGCAGGACCACTGTCTGGGTAAAGGGGGCCTTGAGAGGTAAGGAAGTCCTCCTCTTCCTCCCTCTGTTCTGCCTCAAGGGCCCTGTCCATTATTCCACGTAGCGTGTGCTCCAACATGTGAATAAGAGGGACAGTCTCACTGATGCATGCACTGTCACTGCTCACCATCCTCGTGGCCTCCTCAAATGGTGACAGGACAGTGCATGCATCCCTGATCAAGGCCCACTGGCGTGGGGAAAAAAAACCTAGCTCCCCTGACCCAGTTCTGCTGCCATATTGGCACAGGTACTCATTGATGGCCTGCTGCTGCGTGTGCAGCCGCTGCAGCATGGCCAACGTTGAGTTCCATCTGGTGGGCATGTCACAAATTAGGCGGTTCTTGGGCAGGTTGTATTCCCTTTGGAGGTCAGTCAGCCGAGCAGTGGCATTATATGATCTCCGAAAATGCACACAGACTTTCCTGGCCTGCTTCAGGACATCCTGCAAGCAGGGCCGGACTGGGAGTAAAAACCAGCCCTGGAAAAAATGTCATACCAGCCCCATAGCGTTATTATACCAGCCCAACGTCATTATTTTCTTGTTCATAAAAGGGAAAATCATGCATTTTAAAGCACAGTTGAAGAGTGTATTATATATAGATAAGACAGATGTGAAAGCACAAAGGGCTAGGGATATATAACAGCAAATTACAGTTAAAAGTGGTAAAAGTGGAGCAATCATCAAGGGGGACACCTTACATCAATGCCCCCCCCTCAGACTGGCCAGGCGGTGCTGTCACTGACCACTGTGCAGGGCTCAGTCAGTCGGCTCCCAGTTGATGGCTCTGGGTTTCCTATTGTCTCCTCTCCACAGTCCACACACATCTGACTTCTCCCGTGACCCCCATCCTAGCAGTGCTCCCACCGTTGACTCCTCTCCAGACTGCAGACATGATATAAAACAAGAGATGGTCAGAGGTTGCAGACATGATACATGATACATGATTGGCCTGTTCATTGATTTTTCATTGACAGGCAGCCGGCCTACCGGGATTTTTCCCGGTATCCCGGTAGGCCAGTCCGGCCCTGCCTGCAAGCCCGGGTACCTGCCCAAGAACCACTGCACCACCAAATTGAGGACATGCGCAAAACAGGGCACGTGGGTGAGTTTTCCCTGTCGCAGGGCAGAGAGGAGGTTGGTGCCATTATCGCTGACCACCATTCCAGGCTTCAGCTGGCGTGGCGTCAACCACCTCTCAGCCTGACCCTGCAGAGCTGACAAAACCTCTTCCCCAGTGTGGCTCCTGTCTCCCAAGCACACCAGCTCTAGCACCGCATAGCATCTCTTGGCCTGCATTCCTGCGTATCCCCTCTTACGCCTACGGAGCACGGCTGGTTCGGAGAAAACATCCCCACAGGAAGAGGCCACAGAAGAAGAAGAAGAGGAGGGAGTGGAGGAAAAAGGTGTGTCACAAGCAGTAGTAGTGTTTTGAAGGCGTGGTGGCGGAACAACCTCCAAAACTACTGGACCTTGCCCTGTGTCCTTCCCAGCTGCAAGCAGAATCACCCAATGCGCCGTAAAAGACAAGTAACGTCCCTGTCCATGCCTGCTGGACCATGAGTCAGCGGTAATATGCACCTTACCACTGACCGCCCTGTCCAGCGAGGCATGGACATTGCCTTCCACATGCCGGTAGAGAGCCGGAATAGCCTTCTGTGAGAAAAAGTGGCGTTTTGGTACTTGCCACTGAGGTATTGCACATTGCACAAACTCATGGAAGGGGGCAGAATCTACCAACTGAAAAGGTAGCAGTTGAAGTGCTAGCAATTTCGCTAAGCTAGCATTCAACTGCTGGGCATGTGGATGGCTGGGATTGTACTTCTTTTGGCGCTGCAGCAGCTGGGGCAGGGAAATTTGCCTGGTACTATCAGTAGATTGACCGCTACTACTATCTTGTGACACACCTATTTCTACACCTTCACTGCAGGCTTCAGAGAGGACTGGGGGTCTACTGGGGTTGGAGGTCCCAGAAGGGCAAGGGGGGGTACACTTTTGTCTTTGGTGTGGGTCTTTCTGGTGTGCTTGCCAACGAGCTGCATAGCTGGTCGACATATGTCTGGACAAGCATGTGGTACCCAGGCGGTTGATGTTTTGGCCACGCGAGATACGCTTGCGACATAAGTTGCAAATAGCAAAGGTACGATCTTGTGGACATATTTCAAAAAAGGCCCACACCAAAGAACTTTTGCTGTACCGGTCAGACACAGCAGCGCCATGCACAAGCGCCATAGATGTGCGCTGTAATGCAGTGGGTGTGACCTTAAGCTGACCCTTGGAGGGCATCCTGCCTTTTTGGAGATGTGCCTGTGCCTCCTCCTCCTCCTCCTCCTCCTCCTCTCTCCTATCAGGCACCCAGGTACAGTCAGTGACCTCATCATCCCCTCCCTCCTCATCACTGTCAACAACCTGGCAGTATGCTCCAGCTGGGGGAACATCCTCACTGACAAATTGCTGTCCCTCTCGGCCACCCCCTCTCCCTGGGCTCACATCAATGCCTTCCTCTATCAGTGTTCCGTCATCGGAGTCTTCTAAACGCTGCGCATCTTCCTGTAGCATGTACCCAACACTGTGTTGAAAAGTTCGGGGGACTCCTCAGGAGGACATGGTGGTACTAGGGAAGTATTGTGTGAAGCCATCGTGCAGAGGGAAGAGGACGCCTTGGCAGCTGCTTTGCCAGAAAAACTTTGATCAGTCTGTGTGAGAGTGGATGAGGAGGATGAGGACGGCTTGGTCATCCACTCTACTAATTCCTCTGCATGTTGAGGTTCAACACGGCCAGCTCCCAAAAAGGGCGAGCGGCCACGGCCACGGACACGTGCTGAAGTGGAAGCACCACATCCACTACCATCGTTACCTCTACATGCAGAGCCTGCTTGCCCTTGTGACTCTCTGCCTCTCTTTGTTCTCCTTCCAGACATATTGGAGAGCTCAGGTGGTATGTAACAGCACAAGCGGAGTGACACGAAATGCGCTCAGGTGGTATATACCAGCACAGGTACAGTGACACTAACTGAGCTCAGGTGGTATATACCAGCACACGTGCGGTCACACTAACTGTGCTCAGGTGGTATATAGCAGCACAGGTACAGTGACACTAACTGAGCTCAGGTGGTATATAGCAGCACACGTGCTGTCACACTAACTGTGCTCAGGTGGTATATACAAGCATAGGTACAGTGACACTAACTGAGCTCAGGTGGTATATACCAGCACAGGAACAGTGACACTAACTGTGCTCAGGTGGTATATAGGAGCACACGTACAGTGGCACTATCTGTGCTCAGGTGGTATATAGGAGCACACGTACAGTGGCACTATCTGTGCTCAGGTGGTATATAGGAGCACACGTACAGTGGCACTAACTGTGCTCAGGTGGTATATACCAGCACACGTACAGTGGCACTAATATAGGAGCACACGTACAGTGGCACTCTGTGCTCAGGTGGTATATAGGAGCACACGTACAGTGGCACTAACTGTGCTCAGGTGGTATATACCAGCACACGTACAGTGGCACTAACTGTGCTCAGGTGGTATATAGGAGCACACGTACAGTGGCACTATCTGTGCTCAGGTGGTATATACCAGCACACGTACAGTGGCACTGGCTTTGGCCAATTAGGTCTCTTCGTTTTTTGGGCGCTGTGATTGGCCAAGCATGCGGGGTCATGGTGCATGCTTGGCCAATCATCAGCGCGCAACGCCACAGTGAATTATGGGCCGTTGCGCGTCATGCAAATTTTGGCGCGAAGGACCATATTTGTTCGTTTTCGACGAACGATCGAACGGCCGATGTTTGATGCGAACTTGAGTTCGCATCGAATGCGAAGCTCATCCCTAACAGTGATCACTGTTATAAGCAATAATTAACTGTCATAAATGGCTTTCAATTCATGATAGCTTGCTTACTGATGACATGCTGTGATTGACTACAACTAATCACATGGCACAGGGTGCTGTGATTGGCCCAGGTACCACGTGATAGCTGTGGGCCAATCACAGCATCAACATAGCAAGCAAAACAGTCAGGAATGGAAGCCATTCATGGGTGTTTTGTTTACATTGTTATGTGATCGCTGTCATGGTGGACACAGTGGTCACAGGATCAAGCCCATAGGTACATCGCCTACCCTGGCTGTGGCACCCCTCCGCAGTAAATGTACTGTGGGTGGGCAGCAAGTAGTTAATTGAACAAGGCTAGAACTAATTAAACATCAATGTGGAAATGAATTTAATCTTACAATGAATACATTTAACCATAGATATGCTTTAAGTGAAATGTTATTCTTGGGACTATTTCAGAATGAAACATATGTATCTACAGCAGCTGTGGGGAATTGCATATCATAAAATGCAAATGACTATCTTTCTTTTCTTATGCATTTACTGCCAAATAAAGATAAATAAACTATGAAGCTTTGTCTTGCCAGGGAAGTGTATGTTTTAGCGTGTTTTAGTAACATGAATCTATTATCCCTTTGATCATGTGGATGAAGTATTGCAAAGTAAGCATAGCACAGTCTGTTTGGAGAAATGTGCTGTTACAAGCTGATTTCCCTGTCCCTGGGGAACATTTCATTATTCCAAGTTGTTGGCTTGATCTGCCATGGTGTTTATTTAATGCAAATAGCTAAATGTCCATTACTTTAACTACAAACAGTCCAAGAAATCTTTAAAGAGACAGTTAGCCATTTTTAGAGTCAGGATAGTGGAAATCATTGAAAAATGTGTTCTGAACAGAGGCACAGATACATCATTGGGTTGCCATCTAGATTTAAAAAAGTATATTATTCTTAAGCTCTCTTGTGTACACTGTTGGAGCTAAGGTGGTACAGCGGGTAAAGCTGGGCTACAATGCCAATGGGAGCCAGGACTACATCATTCCATGAAGGAAGTGGGTTGCCATGTCCATAACATACAGAAGTTTCCAACTTATTTCCAATGTTTACCACAATCATATCACTACCACTAGAACCAGTGGTGTATTTTAGTTTTGTGCTGCCCAAGGCAAGACTAAAAACAAGCGCCCCCCCCCCCCCACATGTAAATGTGTCCCACCCCAGCCGATTTAACCACTTGCCGACCAGCCGTTATCATTATAGTGCGAATCACTGTAGCTGTACATCAGTCCCTTTAACAGCTATGGGAGGTGTGCCCGCTGCACAGGCAGGGAAGCTGATGTGCGTGGCCGGCGGCCGCAATGTCCGCCAGTCGTAAATGTCTGCCGGCCACCCACGATCGCTCCACAGAGAGCCAAAACGGGCATCTGTCAATGTAAACAAAGAGATCCCCCGTTCTGTCCGGGGAGTACAGAGTGATTGTCTGTTCCTAGTGATTAAGGAACAGCGATCTCTCTGTACTCCCAGTCAGTCCCATCCCCCACAGTTAGAAGCACCTCCCAGGGAATACATTTAACCCCTTGATTGTTCCTGGTGTTAACCCCTTCCCTGCCAGTGTCATTTATACAGTAATTAGTGCATTGCTATAGCACTGATTGCTGTATAAATATCACTGTCCCAAAAAAGTGTCAAAAGTGTCCGATCTGTCCCGCTGAAAATCGCTGATCACCACCATCACTAGTAAAAAAAAAGTAGATGCTATAACTTTTGTGCAAACCAATCAATATACGCTTATTGCAATTGTTTTTACCAATAGAATACATATTGCCCTAAACTGATAAAGAAATTCGTTTTTTTTTTTTTGGAGATATTTATTATAGCAAGTAAAAATATATATATTTTTTCAAAATTGTCTTTTTTTTTTTTGTATTTATAGTGCAAAAAATAAAAGCAGCAGAGGTTGATCAAATACCCCTAAAAGAAAGCTCTATTTGTGTGGGGGGAAAAAAACGTCAATTTTGTTTGGGTACAGCATATAAGGATTAGGAAACTCAAAAAATTGGTGGACTTTGTGGGCAATAATGAGAGGAAAGATCATTAAAAAATAAATATAGGGGGGCGTGACCGGAAGCCGACCTGCATGGATGCTTGAGCCCTCTGCTCTCTCATAGCCCACGCTTCTAGGGCACAATAGGGGACTTTCCACGACACTTACATGGGCAGATCCCGGTACACCCGGTCCACGAAACCCCGGGGTACCTCGCAGCCTCCACCCGGCGCCACAACGGACCTCAGGTCCTTCTTCACGCAGCAAGACATGCCGCTCGGCGGCGAGGGCAAGATGGCGCCGGACCGCTCAACGGCGGGCTCCCAGCCGCCTCCACAGCCTCCCCAGCCGGCTCGCTTGGATCCCTGGTCCCCGAGGGACACCCGGTGGCGGCATCTCGCTCCATGGATCCCATCCCAGCCTTCGGAGCGGTGAGTCCTCGCAGCCCTAGCCGCGCTATAGCAGCACCACGTGGGGCACAGGCCGGCGTGTCTGGCCCCCCCGCTCTCCCCCAGCTTTACACAAAATGTTCAGAGACATTCCCAAGGCTACTGAGGACCATGTCAGACCCAGTCCTCCCTGAGATTGATCCGGGCTCTCCCTCTCCCACCCCTTCCTTATCCTCGGTGGACTTCCCAGCTCTCCCAGCCCCACTATATCCAGAGGTTCGGATAATACAAGAGCCAGTGGGACTTCAAGAGCTATCCAGTCCCTATACATAGGACCAGCCCCCTACTAAGGCCCAGAGACTCTCCCAGCTGCAGCCCTCCTGCTCCCCTGGAGTTCCATCTACCCCCCTCACTTATGCCCAGACAGCAGGCTCTCCTGCCACCCCTCATCTTGGGACAGAGAATCAAGGGCCCCGTCTCCCTACCCAGGCCTCATCCTGGAGTGATCCAGGACACTCTTCCACAGACCTGGCATATCAAGCTCATGGCTATACCACGCCGCACCCTCAGCCACTGCTCCGCCATCCCCCCTCCTCCATGCACCAGCTGATACCGGCCCAAGACCACGCTGCCCCTCCTCAATGGCACTCTTATTTACAGGCGATCCCGACCAAGGAGGACTTTAAACAACTGATTGAGGAGGTTAAGTCGGCGTGCCGTTCAGAAATCCAAGTGCTCCAGTCTGGTATGAAACACCTGACGGATTGGGTGGAGATGGTTGAGGAAGAACTCCAAGAAACCAAATTGGCAGTTCACAGAGTCCAACTTCAGGGTGCAGACCATCGCACCCTTCTGTGGGATATGCAGCGCCACTTGAAGGACCCGGACAATAGGGGGCGCAGACATAACATCCGGCTGCGTGGAGTCCCCGAAACAGAGGGCCCCGAAACAGAGGATCTCCAGGACACGCTGCAGATGGTATTCAACGCCCTAAAAACGCCACCTCCAAACCGAGTGACATCATTTGCAGGATCAATTCCTATCCCCTGAAGGAGGAGATCATGCGTCAAGCTCGCCTGGCGCGGAAAGTGTCTTATCGCGATGTACCGGTGCAACTATACCCGGACCTCTCATGGATCACTCTACAAAAACGTCGCCTCTTACAACCCCTGCTCCGCGCCCTGCAAGATGAACACATAATCTATAGATGGGGCTTTCCTTTTAGCCTCACGGCCAAACATCAGGGCAAGTCTGCTATCCTGAGGTACCCGGAGGACCTCGACTCCTTCTGTGATGTCTTGGGGATTCCTGCCCCCGCCCTCCCCGACTGGGACTTGGTGGCCACACCACCCCCCCGCCAGTGGTCTGGCAGAAAGTGCCTCCGCCTAACCGCCCCCGGGGCAAGGAGGCCCCTCGTAAGTCCCCCCACCGTCGGGGCACCTGAACTTTGAAAAGCCTCCGGCTCCTGATGTTACTTCCTTGATTTTTGTGCGGTCCGATTTTTGTTTTGTTAAGACCGTTGATCCTGCCTTGGACATTTTTAACTATCCAGTCCCCTCTAGAGTGCCTCTTGCTTTATACCTAGCTTGCCTAATGGGCACGTCTCCTTTGAGACTTGAGAGATTGGGAGCTCCCAGCTCACTCACCCCTCCTATTTGGTTTAGTGACTTTGTGTTTGGTGTGTTCAGTTCTCAATGACCACTTCTGGGATCCCGGGCACCTGTCTGGCGCGCTCCTCTGAGGGGTGGCTGGCCGGGTCTTTGGGAACCCGTACTGACCTAGACCTACGGGCCTTTCAAGGTCTACTACAAATGTTAGTTCTACCTGATTGTTCTTTATTTTTTGCTGTATGTATTGGCTTCTCCTTTCTCTTTCAGTTTTACCTCTTCGCATCCCCTCCTTACGCATCGAGTGATCTTCTCCCACAGATTCTGTGGGCGCTGCCTGGAAGGCCTCCCGGGGTGCCCCCGTCCTGGTCCTCCCCTCTCCATCGGCTCCACAATGCTACAGGTAAGAGTAGATTCCCCCCTCTGCTTGACCCCATGGCTAAGATATTATCCTTGAATGTGCATGGTTTAAACTCAGACAGGAATAGGCATCTGGCATTTAGGGAGTTTAGACAGTCAGGCGCTGACGTGGTTTTTGCCCAGGAAACGCACTTCGACAAGACAGGGTCCTTCGCGTTCGCCTCTAGACTATTTCCACAGATTTACTCCTCCGCTGGTCCTCGCAAGCGGGCCGGAGTGGCAATTCTTATTCGGCACGGATCTCCGTTCACCTGATCGGGCTACTATAGCGACCCACAGGGTCACTTTGTTATCCTCCGGGGTCTCTGGCAGACTCGGGAGGTGACCTTTTGTGTGTTATACGCTCCGAATGTCCGGCAACATAGATTCCCGAATAAGGTGTTTACCCGTCTCTTTAGATCAGATAATGGGCTCCTGGTGGTGGGGGGCGACTTTAACCTGACTCACTCTGCAACTGCCGATCGTCATGTGGTGGGCCCCCAGACTCCATCGGCTCGGGCCTCTAGGGACTCGAAGCTCTTCTGACAAATCACTAGACGCTATGCTCTCTTTGACGCCTGGAGGGCCCTCCACCCAGGCGACCGGCAGTATACGTTTTACTCGGCCCCCCACAGAGCTCACTCCCGCATCGACTATTTCTTCACTAACAACTCCACACTCCGTGCGCTGCGGGAGGCGAAGATACTCCCGATCTCATGGTCGGACCACGCCCCTCTTTTGCTTACCCTGGACATAGGCTCCCCCAACCAGAGGCCCTATAATTGGAAGCTAAACGCCTTCCTCCTCCAACACTTACCGTCCAAAACGGAACTCGACTCTACCCTCCAACTGTACTTTGCGGAGAATGACACTACCGACATTTCCACCTCTACGCTCTGGGAGGCTCATAAGGCGGTCCTGCGAGGTAGATATATAGCGTTATCGGCCACCCTAAAAAAAGATGCGCTGGCAACCAAAGAGAAGGCCGAGCAGGATCTTGTGGTCCTGGAACGCCGACTGCAAAAGTCCCCTTCCATAGCCCTCCTTAAGAGGATTGTGAACCTCCGGGTGACGCTGAGAGACCTCGCCCTTGGTCGTGTGGAAAAAGCTCTAGTCAGACTACGACAGGTCTACTATGATAGAGGCAACAAGGCTCATTCACTGCTGGCAAAGAAGTTGCGTGACAACCATCTTGCGACGACGCCGCATCAAATCAAGGATAACTCAGGTTGCTTGCAGTCCCATCCCAGGGACATAGCCCACACGTTCGCCGGATTCTACAAGCACCTCTATAACGACCCTAAAATCCCCAGTGACCCTGTTCCCTTAGACGTCTCCCTTCGCATAGACCGATACTTAGGACAAAGCGGCGTTGCACGACTACAACCTTCTGACCTGACATCCCTTAATATGCCGATCACGGAAGAGGAAATTAAGCAGACTATCAAAACTATGCCACCTCATAAATCCCGGGGCCCAGATGGCCTCCCATATGAGTACTATAAAGCCTTTCTGCCCCTCCTGCTCCCTCATATGTGTAGACTCTTTAATGCCTTCCTCCGAGACACCCCTGTCCCGGCGGAAATACAGCGCTCCTTTATAACCCTCATTCCCAAGCCGTACAAGGACCCAGTTCTCTGCGGTAACTATAGACCCATTGCACTGCTGAATTCGGACCTTAAAATTTTTACAAAACTACTCTCCGTCCGCTTGAATACGGTTCTCCCTTCCCTTATCCACAAAGATCAAGTGGGCTTCGTGCCCTGTAGGCAGGCGGGCGACAATACCCGAAAGGTGATTGACTTGGTGGACGTAGCGAATAGGGGCGATACGGAGTCCCTGCTCTTAAGCCTAGATGCCGAGAAGGCCTTTGATCGGCTTGGGTGGCCATTTATGTTTGCCACATTACGCCATGTGGGGATCCGGGGCCCGTTCCTTAGAGCGATTCATCATCTCTATTCCGCTCCCTCCTCCCAAGTCAGAACACTCTTTGCCCTCTCCCCTTCTTTCCCCATCACCAATGGCACCCGACAGGGGTGCCCACTCTCACCCCTGCTATTCGCACTATGTGGTGAACCTTTGGCGGCTACTATTCGAGGCAACCCGTCCATCCGGGGGGTGGTGGTTCGGGGTAGGGAATTTAAAATCTCCCTGTTTGCAGATGACATCATCCTATCCCTGACGCAACCTAGGATTTCCCTCCCGAAACTCCATGCGGAACTGACTAGATACGGAGCCCTGTCAGGCTATAAAATTAACGCCTCCAAGTCAGAGGCTCTCCCGATTAATATCTCGGAAGCAGAGATAGCCCATCTGCGGGCTAACTTCTCATACCAGTGGAAAACATCCTCCCTGAAGTACTTGGGGATCCGCATTACCCCGAGTTTTGCCACCCTGTACCAAGAAAACTTCCCCCCCTATTCCGCTCAATACGATCCTTGCTGACGCAATGGAAAAGACACCAAATCTCCTGGCTTGAATGAATGAATGAATGAAGAACTTGTATAGCGCAGCACATGCGAAGTAAATCGCCTCTGGGCGCTTGTTGTTCCTGTCTCCTTTGAGATCAAAAGAGATGCGTCTTAATCTTTCTTCTGAAGACCAAGTAGTTCTCCTCCAGTCTAATGCTGACTGGTAAGGCGTTCCATAGTCTGGGACCTTGGACAGCAAATCTCCTGTCTCCTTTGGACTTGTATCTGGCTTTCGGTATTTGAAGCCGATTTTGATTGTTGGATCGTAGAATACGATTGGGATTGTACATTTTTAATTTTTCGCATAGATAATGGGGAGCATTCCCATGGATACATCTATGCGTTAGACAGAGTGCTTTAAAAGTGATTCTGTCATTGACTGGTAGCCAGTGAAGGGATCTCAACGAAGGTGAGATTGATTCCCAGGGTTTTTTCCCAGTCACAAGTCTGGCGGCCGTATTTTGAACGACTTGAAGACGAGCGATTTGGTACTTGGGGAGTCCGAGGTAAAGGGCATTTGCATAGTCCAATCTGGAGTTTACAATAGCTCCCACCACGACCGCTATGTCCTTCTTCGGAATAAAAGGCGTGAGTCTGCGTAGTAGGCGCAGCAGATAGTGAGATCCGCTGACTACTGCCCCAATTTGTGCGTTCATTGTCATGTCGGAGTCAAAGATGACCCCAAGACTTTTGACTTTGGCGCTAGGGGTGATGACTTTGCCCAGAATGGGCGGGGGGATCCAGGTTGTTATCGGTTGATTCCTACGCTTGGCGTGAAACAGAAGAAGTTCTGTTTTCGCTCCGTTGAGTTTGAGATAACTCTTTGCCATCCAGCCCTCTATCAAAGAGAGGCATGTCTCTAGATTGAGGTGGTGATCCTTTTTATTGCTAATGCGGAAGTACAGTTGCGTGTCGTCTGCGTAAGAGTGATATAGCAGTTTTTGGCTGCTGATGATTTCAAAAAGAGGACGCAGATAGATGTTGAATAACATCGGCGACAGGGGAGATCCCTGAGGGACCCCGCACGATAATGTGCGTTGTTCCGAAGTGAATGATCCTAGCTTGACTATTTGCGATCGGTTTTCCAAAAAAGAGGAGAACCAAGATAGATCGCTTTCTGCGACTTTGGCTATTTTAGCCAGCCGAGTCAACAACAGCTTGTGATCAACTGTATCAAAGGCTGCGCTTAGGTCCAGCAGAACCAGAAGAGAAGATTCTCCTTCGTCTGCGGCCTCAAGAACGTCGTCCCATATCTTAAGCAATGCTGTTTCCGTCCCGTGTCCGGGACGGAATCCTGATTGCAATGGGTCTAGTAAGTTGTGGGTATCTAGATGCTGTTGCAGCTGCTGTACCACTGCTTTCTCCATTATCTTGGAGAGAACATTTAGGCCTGTTATGGGGCGCCAGTTGAGTGGATCCTTAGGATCCAGGGTGGCTTTCTTCAAGATGGGTTGAATGAAGCCCTCCTTCAGCTGGGAGGGCATTATGCCCTCCCTGAAGGATTGGTTAATAAGCTGCGTGACAGGAGGTGCCAGGATGTCGGCGCATTCCTTCAGCAGTTTAGTGGGGATAATATCATTTGGCGCCGTGCTGTTGCGCAGAGTGCCGATGATATTTTTAGTGGTCTGAATGGAGATGGGTTCCAGCGTGAACTCACCAAACTGGTGAATTGTTGCCGGTGCTGTGTAAATGACTACGGGGGGAGCTGGGAAGGCAATTGTTCCGCTGAATGCTTTGCCGGATTGCCTCAATTTTGTTAATGAAGCAATCCGATAACTCATCGCAAAATTCTTGTGTATCCGAGTTGGGGGCTTCAAGACATCCTGGATTCATGGTCTGAGTGACCAGCTTGAAGAGTTTGCGGGGGCGATTTAGGGCACCGTTGATAGCCTCAGAAAAATAATTTTTCTTGGCTTCGAAGATTTGCTTGTAGTATTTTCTGGTTATTGCCTTGTAAATCGCGAGATTCTCATCTGAGGAGCTTCTCTTCCAGGCTGCTTCTGCCCTTCTGCGCTCTTGCTTCAGTAACGCCAGCTGGTTGTTGAACCAGCCGGAGTTATTTTTCCTCATCTGGGTCTTTCGTTTCGGCGCTATCAAGTCAGCTGACTGCAATAGTGCTGTGTTTATGGCCTCTAGCGTTTCTTCCGCTGTTTGGTGCGGCTGAATTGTGTTTATTTTTTCCCCTAACGTGGTTTTGAAGAGTTCCGAGTGGAGCTTCTTCTGACATCTGGTCCAGTGTGTTGTCACTGGATTTGATGTTTTTGTTAAGGGGGGGAATTCGGAAATAATGAATTTAATTGCATGGTGATCTGTCCATGGCAATGGTTCATTTTCCAAGATTTTTATTTCCAGATCTTGTCTGAAAATAAGATCGAGCGTATGACCTGAAGCATGTGTGGGCCCACATACTAGTTGCTGAAGCCCTAATCCTTCCAGGTGGTCGATGCAGGCGTCAGCAATGGGGTCTTGCGGGGAGTTGGCCCAAAGGTTGAAGTCCCCGAGCAGCAAAAGGTGTTTGCTATTCAGGGTATAGGTGGAGACAAAGTCCGTCAAAGATGGGAGCAGCTGCGACTTGGGGCCAGGTGGCCTGTAGCAGAGTAGAATCCGGACGGTCTTCTGGCCGTTTACTTGCAGTTGAAGAGTAAGGGTTTCCATGAACGGAAGAGGGTTTTGGAGGCTTGGTTTTGTGATCGCAAGACGCGTCTTATGGATCACCGCCAGTCCTCCACCTCTTTGCCCTATTCTGTTTTCCGTAATAATACGGTAGTTTTCTGGCACCAATTCTCCTAGAATGGTGTTACAGTCGGCTGTGAGCCAGCTCTCTGTAATAAAAAGGCAGTCTAGGTCGTGTTGTAGAATGAAATCATGGATTTCAAGTCGGTGTTTTACTGCCGATCTTGTGTTGATCAGAGCACATGAAATGTGCTTAGGTTGGGGTAAACGGCTAAAAATTTTGACGGTCGATCGTCGATCGATCCTCAAAAGGTGCTCAATTCTTAGGGTCTTTTTGGTGATGGCTGGCAGTATTGCGGCGAAACGCCTCAAATTCCAAATGGTTTCTGCGGAGTACCGCAGATTAGCAATGGTCGCCATTCACCGGGGAGAAAAGTCGTTCCTTTTGGTGGCGATGATCAGCTGGTGGTGGGGAGAGGAATCCTTGAATCCTCTCTCCCAGCTATTTTTTATTTGGTCCAGAGGAAGGCAAAAAACACCCTGGCCCAGCTAAGCCAATGTGCTGGGCAGGGAGAAAAAATTCCTTCCTGATCCCTAAGCGGCGATCGGCACAAACCCTGGATCAAATGCAGATACGATTGTGAGGGGCTGGGGTGAAAGGTATTGCTAAAGCTGGGGAAGGGGAGGTGTATCAAGATGGGCGCCGACAGAGGCCCCAGGCTGGGAGCTAACCCTGGCTAGAGACAGCCAGAGAGGGCTGGTTGGGTGAATCGGGGATGGCTGGGGTCTTCCAGGGGTGAGGGGGGGTATGCAGGGTGAATCTGGGGGTGATCCCGAGCGATGTTGCGGTGCGCCGGTAGGCCGCGGTTGAAGCCGCGGACTTTCCTGAGCCGTGGAAGCCGCGAACCTAGCATAGGCTGGCGCGGACCGCCGAAAAGGACAGAAATTTGCTGCGGGGGAGGGGTGGCGAGGGGGGGTGGCGAGGTTGTGGTCTGTGGTGAGGGTGGGCTGAATCCTGGCTAAAAACAAGCTGCAGCTTGTCCTGAGAAGGACGGCCGCCCTTGATTCCAGGGGGGGGGGTAGGTTTTACCTGCCAGATGGAGTCCAGAGTAGGTTTGATGGAGAGAGGCTGGAGGAGGCCCGGAGGAGGCTGAAGGAGATCCGGATCCAGATGCAGGTAGGTGGTACAGTAGGAGCTGAGGCTGGATGGACTGGGGGAGACCCTGCCTGCCTGCTGCCTACGCCTGCCTGGAGCTAAAGCAGCACGCTCCTACTCCTAGGAGCGAGTGCCGATGGGGGCTCCTGCTGCTACTCCGCTGCCTAACTAACTGACTGACTGACTGATCCAGTCTTGGTCGGGTTGCCTCGATTAAAATGACAATACTCCCAAAGCTCCTTTTATCTTTTCCAAACGTTACCTATCCCTGTCCCCTACAAGCAATTGAGACAGCTCCAGTCCGATTTACATAAATTTGCCTGGAATTACAAACGACATAGGGTTCCCCAGACGGTATTTATGGCGGCACGCTCCGACGGGGGCCTTGCGTTCCCTAACATGGTTAAGTACTATCAGGCCACTCAACTCCGTGCTATTGCTTCCTGGTTTACCCAACGGTCCTACAACAGGTGGACGGAGATCGAAAAACTGTGGCTGGCCCCGACTCATCCTAATTCCCTGTTCTGGAGCGCGAATGCGGAGGTCCCTTCGGAACGCTTGCTGGGCTCTGTGGTACACCTCCGGCGACTCTGGCGTCGGCTGGCGAAACCCTGAGGACTGTCCTCGGAGCGCTCGCTCCTGACGTCATTTATGTATAACCCCGAGGTGCCAGATAGCCTTACTCACCAAATGTCACATCCATGGACGTCCCGTGATCTGTTTCACTTTGGGAATCTGGTGGATCCCTTGTCCCGTAAGCTGCTGCCCTTCTCTAACCTCCAAGCTAAATATGAGCTCCCTCGGCAGGTGTTCTACAGTTATTTGCAAATCCGCCATTATGCCCTGTCCGTAGCACCTGACTTGCAATTCTCCCCCCCGACCCCTTTTGAACGGCTAGTCCTGGCCGGATCGGCCCAGAGGGGACTTATTTCTGATATCTACAAAATTCTCAATGCCTACCCCCTAGAAGCGCGGGGAAAACATTTGTATATGGTCCGATGGGAAAAAGCCCTTAACGAGGACATTCCCTTAGAACAGTGGAGGACTATCTGGGCCCAGGCGGCCAAGAGCTCCCTTTGTACCCTATATAAAGAAAATGCTTATAAGATCCTCCTGTTTTGGTATCTGACCCCTGATGTGCTTCACTCCATCTACCCTACTAGCTCAGACCGCTGCTGGCGCTGTCAGGGGGATAGGGGCTCCCTCTTTCACATATATTGGAGCTGTCCACTGATCACCCCCTACTGGATCATGGTGCAGGAGTTGTTGGGCCGCCCCCTGGGCGTGCAGGTCCCCCGGTCCCCCAAATTCTTCCTGCTGGGTCTATCCCCTCTGAAAACTGCCAAGCCCTACGGAAAGCTGATGCGCCATATCCTCACGGCCGCCCGATGTCTCGTGGCCCTAAATTGGAAAAGTGGCTCTCCCCCTACCCCAGAGGCACTGCACGCTAGGATTAAAGATGTGGAGCTGATGGAGAGAATGACTGCTCGTATACAGGACAGATTGGAGACCCATGATGCTGTTTGGGAGCCATGGCACCGCCGGGAGGACCCGCAGTGATCAGGTACACAAGCTCACTCGATGACCTTCCTCTCCTTTTATTTCTCTACCCCTTCTTCCTTTTCACCTCCTTTACTTCTTTCCGTCTCCCTTCTATTGGGAGTATTTTTGTAGCTTCACTCGTGCTTAGCTTTGGACAGGGTATTATTGTCAGTTGCTATATTATGGCTTCTTTGACCCTAGGTCGATATTAATTATTGTACTGGAGTGAGAAGCTGGCCCACATAGTTTATTTTCTAGTTAACCGTACTATGGGTGGACGAGTACCTTCCCTCCTTATGCTGAATCTCTTGTTACAACATGTTGTAAGCTTTCTTTGACTTTCAATAAACAGTTATTTGATTAAAAAATATATATAAATTGTATTACAACATGATTAAAAAAACATATAAAGGACTCACAAATAACACCCTGTATAGACACAGTTACCAGTTACCCAATAGTGCAGTTACAGGGGGCTTAATCGTAAGTATAAAGATTGACTTTGTAATATGTCTAATAAAGAGAATTGATCCAGTAACGCCTTTGAAAACGTGCTCGTCAACACGTTTCACTCAATTATTAGCTTCCTCAGGACAAATACTGGGTAGGTGCTGGTAAATCTGTAGCTCAGTGTATAGGGACACCTCACAACACTAAACAAACATCCAAGATGACAAAGTTTCAAATCTCATATATATGTATACGAAAATGATGCATATATACAAGCCATGTGGTCTATAGTAGACACAACTGATATATAGCAAGTATATGAATTCAGAATATAAAAATATCAAAGTGTATGCCAAAAACACAGGTAAATTGCCATAGGTTATCAATACAAACGTTTCCACCAGGATACCAACAGCACCAATTATCGCCCAAAAATGCAGTACCAATATATCAAGTGAATAACTACATAGGATGTTTGGGTACAGCATCGCACAACAGCGCAATTGCCAGTTAAAGCGGTGTAGTGCCGTATCACAAAAAATGGCCTGGTGTATACTCCATTGGACCTTTGAGGTCGGAATTTCCACCAACAAAAGATTGAGAGCTGGTTCTCAAATTTTTCGACGGAAAAAAATTCATGGTGGAAAATCATCTGTGGCAATTCCAAAGTGCAAAATTCCTTGGAAACAATTCGACGCATGCTTGGAAACAATTTGACGCATGCTCAGAAGCATTAAACTTCATTTTCTCAGCTTGTCGTAGTGTTGTACGTCACTGTGCTCTTGACGGATTGAAGTTCAGAGAACTTTTGTGTGACCGTGTGTATGCAAGCCAAGCTTGAGCGCAACTCCGTCGGAAAAACCATCCAAGATTTTTCCGACGGAAAATCTAATCGTGTTTTAAGAGTTTATGTATGTGCCCAGGTAGTGTGTATCCCATGGAGAGAGATCCTGGGTCCGCATGACTTCTTGGGTATTCTGGTCTGCTCTGGCACTCGGTGGTCTGAAGGGAGTGTCTGTTTTTTTTAATGGTTCTGGTCGTATTCATTATGTATATGAATTATGATATCCCGCTAAGAAGATCTAGACTCTTGATTGGGGCTTTCACATGGATATTGTATTTAATTTGTTTTGAAACCATAATCAACAGGATTGATGTATACTGTATGATGAATATATCATACTGGAACTATATATTTTAAGGTATCCCTTCTCATTTTTACCATGTATAAATACAATTATATTATTTAAAAAATGTTTAATGTATTGGTAGTGTGCAGCCAATAAGGGGTGCACCAAAATACCCAAATGTGTTTAAAAAAAAGTATTGGAAACGAGAGCTATCATACTGAGAATTGAGAGTGCAGGGAGCTCTGTAATTTCTTCATTTAGCGTCAGAAGTCCTGAGTAGTTCTATCTCATTTTCATTCCCAACCTGTGATTATTCAGTAGCCATCCCTTGATCTCATACTTGTTACAGTGAACACGGTGTATGCATATTTCTATGTTTGCCTGCATGTCTGAGTCTAAGGTCACATTTTCATCCATCTCTGCCCCCACTAGAATTTTATATCATTATCAAAATCAAGGTCACTGCTGGCAAATCTGCTGAACAAGGTGTCAAACTCATTCTCATGGTGCATCATAAGTAACATTGTCCCTTCCTTCTTCTTGATATCACTATCATCTCCCATTCACCTTCTCCTGTCCGATCACCAACAGCAACATTGGGGTGAGTCAGACACTAAACTTGGTCTTCTTCCTTGCTTTACTGCACAAATGTCAGCGGTTTGTCTACTATTAAGGAGGATTGTACTATTCATGGCACAGCTGTCTGTACATACTAGTAGCCTTTTCATATGTAATCTTGCACTACATATATTTTGCTATAAAATATGTTGATAGCTCAACTGCTGTTCAGGTAAATATTTAATTTATTAGAAAATGCCATGCCGCCCCCGCGCACCGCATCGATCGTAGGAAGACGTCATATGACAGCCTCCCAGAACTGATTGGCCATGCTGCAGCTGTCATTCAGTGTTTTATGGCTCAGTCAGATGCTTCCTTAACGGGCCGAATTTCGATACGTGTATACCCAGCTTTAAATATAGCCTTTTATCAAGCTTTTTTTTTTTACTTTTTAATGAATGAAACACTATGTTAATTTAGAAAACTCAATCATGGTAGGTACCATTTTTTCTGGCACATAAAAATTTAGTTTGTTATTGTTTTCTAGTACTTTCATCAATATGCTAATGAAATAGCTCACTTTATTGTTACTGAAATGCGGAGATTGTTGAAAGAGATGAGCAAGCTGTGGGTCATCAAGAATGAAGTGTGAATGTTTTAGTATTGTGATATGTTTGATGTTTCTAATAAGGGGAAAATGTGCTCACTAATAGGATGCGTTCATAATGTTACTATTAAGTCTAAGTCTATTTAACTAAGTCTAGGTTAGACTTCATTACCAACCTTTTCCTAGTTACTTGAAGTTCTGCCAGATGCAGAGCTTTTTTTCTTAGAAAATAGGTGCAGGAACTCAACCACGACCCTGTTCAGATTTCAAAAACAGTAGAAGGGTCTTAAAGGGGAATTAAATACCAGAATCGCATTGCATACAGAGTGCAGAGTTCAGGGGGTTACACACAGAGTGCAGAGGTGTCGCTTGTAAACACAGAAACCAGACTTCTGTGTTTACAAGTGATTGTGGTGATCAGGCACCAAAGGGTCTGAGCCAGAGGTGGTGGAACTGAGTTCCCCCAAGTTCCCCCTGAAAAAAAGCCCTGGCCAGATGTATCCACTTTCTATATAATTATCATTAATGCATTGCAGCATATTCCTGATAAAATTCATTGATGGAAATTTTCTTCTAACTTGTATCAGTTGGCATTGTGGAAGCCCTATAAAAACACCTAAAGGGTGCAAACTAGAATGTAACAAATCTGTACGTGAGTTTATAGTTAGTGTATAAATCAGTATTCAGACCCAGTGGTGTTTGATACTGCAAAAAAAAAAAATGAAAAGAAACAAGATCATATTCCAGAGTGAATTTCATCATGCTGTAGAAAGAGTTGACACAGCAAAAAAAGTTTTTTTTAGATCAGATTCAGAGCCAGAATTTATAAAATAATATATTATCAGAAAATCTACTTAAAACAGAAATATACAGAAGAAAATTTGAATCAACAAGGATGGGATTTGTTTCCAGAACTAATATGAAAATAATATACTGTATGCATGAATATGCATAAGAATGTAACATAAATATTGAATAAGTAACTTTAGCTTTCTGATCGATTCTCCCTGCACCTTATTTTTATCTGAGCATTGATTCTTGACCTTCCACTGGACTAGTATCATTATTGGCAATGGCCACCACTGACCCAACTCTGGGCAAATAAGCAAAACAAATACAGAAAATACATCATTTTTCCCAGTCCATTACACCCCCCTGCAGTTTTGAATATAATCTCACTGCAACACAGGTAGACATTCCTACATGCGCAACATTTTTATGTGGGGGGCTGCCTCTGTAGAGACATGATATGATAATTTGCTCTCAAGCAACCACAAGCTCTGTCTTTACCCTTTATAAAGAAAATATGTATAAGATACTTAATTATGGGTATCATACTCCAGAGCTCCTTTACACAATTTACCCATTGACTAATAATAGTAGCTGGAGATGTAAAAGGGATTTAGACTATTTCCATCACATATTTTAGCAATGTGAGCTTTTTAAATCCTACTGGGAATTGGTTGATGATCTCATTCACAAAATTTTTGACTCATGGAACCCCTTTACTCCTAAATTTTACCTGCTGGGCCTACCTCTGCCAAACTTTCTACACCCACCAAGAAATTAATATCACATATTCTCACAGCACCTAGATGTTTTACTGGAAAAAAAAACGTAACCCCCATAGGTGTGCACAGCCTATTGCATTAGGGTGTGCACCCCAAAGATTAACTCCTTAAGGACCGCCGCATGTACATTTACGTCGGCAGAATGGCACTGACAGGCACATTGGCGTACCTGTACGTCCCTGCCTAGACGTGGGTCGGGGGTCCGATCGGACCCCCCAGTACTTGCGGCGGTCCCCGTGGCTGCAGGAGCGATCTGGGATGAAGGGGCGGCTATTTCATTTCTAGCCACCCCCTCGCGATCGCTCCCTGCCAATCCGCGCACTCCCCTGCCCTCTGCCTGTGGGGGAAGTGATGGCTCTTTACTGAGATCATTGTTACTGTGTGTCAGACTGACACCCTGCACCACCGATCGCTGCACGGGTGCGCGGCGGCTATTATCCTGCAGGACGTCAATAGACGTCCAGTCAGGATAATACAACCACTACCGGACATCAATACCAGCCTCAGTCAGTCAGGCAGGTGGATTAGGACAGGAGCTCACCACGGCGCACGTCTCCTAGGAGTAGGGGCGTGTATGCTATAGCTCCAGGCAGGCTCCAGACAGGCAGGCAGGGTTTCTGTCAGCTCAGCTCAGCCAGCCTCACAGCAGCTTTCGTTTCCTGGATCAGCATCCCTCCTCCCCCCCTTGGCACTGCACTTCCAAGGTAAGTCTGGTCTGGTCTCACTGGTCTGCCCCTGGGGATTGGAAGCGGCCGTCCTTTTCAGGATAAGCCGCGGTTTTCCTCTTTAATCCCCGGGGATCGGACAACCAGACGACCAGCAGCCTCCTCCGCGCCGATCGGTGGAGATTCGCGGCAGCCGCGACTCAGGAAAGGCCGCGGCTTCATCCGCGGCCTAGCGGCGCGCCGCTCTCCACCCCCCAACAGTCAGCACTACTTCATTAATCGGGCCAGAAAGCCCCCCCCCCTACCCCAGTAGAGCCCCCTTGCCCTCCGATCATCTCCCTTAGCCCCCCTGGCGCCACTCAGCCTTATACCCCCCAGCCTGGATCCTGCTGCCAGGTCGGCGGCCATCTTGCTCCACCCTGCCCTATCCCTCTCAAATTCATTAAAACTTGATCCAGGGCTTAAACCCGATCGCCTCTTTAGGGGTCAGGAAGGAATTTTTTCCCCTACCACAGCATATTGGCGCAGCGTGGTCAGGGTTTTTTGCCTTCCTCTGGACCAAGCCAGGATCAGAGGATTCAGTTATCCTTGTGAATCCACCCCCCCCCCCCGCCCCTTGGTTCCACGGCGGCCATGGTTAATCGGCAATACTCGGCGAAGAACATTTGGGATCTGGGTCGATTTGCCGCAATTCTGCCGGCCGCCACCAAAAAAGCCCTAAGAAATCTGCGACTTTTGAGGATCGATCGACGATCGACTGCCAGAAATCGCAGCCATTTACCCCAGCCTAAGCACATATCATGTGCTTTGATCAACACTAGATCGGCAGTAAAACACCGATTAGAAATCCATGATTTCTTATTGCGACATGACTTAGACTGCCTCTTTATTACAGAGAGCTGGCTCACAGCCGACTGTGACACCATTCTAGGAGAATTGGTGCCAGAAAACTACCGTATTATAACAGAAAACAGAATAGGGCAAAGAGGAGGAGGACTGGCGGTGATCCATAAGACGCGTCTTGCGATCACAAAACCAAGCCTCCAAAACCCTCTTCCATTCATGGAAACCCTGACTCTCCAACTGCAAGTAAACGGCCAGGAGGCCAGGAGGCTTCAGGTCATACGCTCGATCTTATTTTCAGACAAGATCTGGAAATAAAAATCTTGGAAAATTAACCATTGCCATGGACAGATCACCATGCAATTAGATTCATTATTTCCGAATTCCCCCCCTTAACAAAAACATCAAATCCAGTGACAACACACTGGACCAGATGTCAGAAGAAGCTCCACTCGGAACTCTTCAAAGCCACGTTAGGGGAAAAAATAAACATAATTCAGCCGCACCAAACAGCGGAAGAAACACTTGAGGCCATAAACATAGCACTATTGCAGTCAGCTGACTTGATAGCGCCGAAACGAAAGACCCAGATCAGGAAAAATAACTCCGGCTGGTTCAACAACCAGCTGGCGTTACTGAAGCAAGAGCGCAGAAGGGCAGAAGCAGCCTGGAAAAGAAGCTCTTCAGATGAGAATCTCTCGATTTACAAGGCAATAACCAGAAAATACTACACGCAAATCTTTGAAGCCAAGAAAAACTATTTTTCTGAGGCTGTCAACGGTGCCCTAAACCGCCCCCGCGAACTCTTCAAGCTGGTCACTCAGACCATGAATCCAGGATGTCTTGAAGCCCCCAACTTGGATACACAAGAATTTTGCGATGAGTTATCGGATTGCTTCATTAACAAAATTGAGGCAATCCGGCAAAGCATTCAGCAAAACAATTGCTCTCCCCAGCCCCCCCCCCCCCCCCCGTAGTTATTTACACAGCACTGGCAGTAATTCACCACAGTTAGGTGAGTTCACGCTGGAACCCATCTCCATTCAGACCACAAAAAATATCATCGGCACTCTGCGCAACAGCACTGCGCCAAATGATATTATCCCCACCAAACTGCTGAAGGAATGCGCCGACATCCTGGCACCTCCTGTCACGCAGCTTATCAACCAATCCTTCAGGGAGGGCATAATGCCCTCCCAGCTGAAGGAGGGCTTCATTCAACCCATCTTGAAGAAAGCCACCCTGGATCCTAAGGATCCACTCAACTGGCACCCCATAACAGGCCTAAATGTTCTCTCCAAAGTAATGGAGAAAGCAGTGGTACAGCAGCTGCAACAGCATCTAGATACCCACAACTTACTCGACCCATTTCAATCAGGATTCCGTCCTGGACACGGGACGGAAACAGCATTGCTTAAGATATGGGACGATGTTCTCGAGGCCGCAGACGAAGGAGAATCTTCTCTTCTGGTTCTGCTGGACCTAAGCGCAGCCTTTGATACAGTAGATCACAAGCTGTTATTGACTCGACTGGCCAAAATAGCCAAAGTCGCAGAAAGCGATCTATCTTGGTTCTCCTCTTTTTTGGAAAACCGATCGCAAATAGTGAAGCTAGGACCCTTCACTTCTGAACAACGCACATTATCGTGCGGGGTCCCTCAAGGATCTCCCCTATCGCAAATGTTATTCAACATCTATGTGCGTCCTCTTTTCGAAATCATCAGCAGCCAAAAACTGCTTTATCATTCATATGCAGACGACACGCAACTGTACTTCCGCATTTGCAATAAAAAAGATCACCACCTCAATCTAGAGACTTGTCTCTCTTTGATTGAGGACTGGATGACAAAGAATTATCTCAAACTCAACGGAGCGAAAACAGAACTTCTTCTGTTTCACGCCAAGCGTAGGAATCAATCGGCAACAACCTGGATCCCCCCGCCCATTCTGGGCAAAATCATCACCCCTAGCGCCAAAGTCAAAAGTCTTGGGGTCATCTTTGACTCCGACATGACAATGAACGCACAAATAGGGTCAGTAGTCAGCGGATCTCACCATCTGCTGCGCCTACTACGCAGATTCACGCCTTTTATTCCCAAGAAAGACATAGCGGTCGTGGTGGGAGCGATTGTAAACTCCAGGCTGGACTATGCAAATGCCCTTTACCTCGGACTCCCCAAGTACCAAATCGCTCGTCTTCAAGTCGTTCAAAATACGGCCGCCAGACTTGTGACTGGGAAAAAACCCTGGGAATCAATCTCACCTTCACTGAGATCCCTTCACTGGCTACCAGTTAAAGACAGAATCACCTTTAAAGCTCTCTGTCTAACGCATAGATGTATCCATGGGAATTCTCCCCATTATCTATGCGAAAAATTAAAACTTCACAATCCCAATCGTATTCTACGATCCACCAATCAAAATCGGCTTCAGATACCGAAAGCCAGATACAAGTCCAAAGGAGACAGGAGATTCGCTGTCCAAGGTCCCAGACTATGGAACGCCTTACCAGCCAGCATTCGGCTGGAGGAGAACTACTTAGTCTTCAGGAGAAAGATTAAGACTCATCTCTTTTGATCTCAAAGGAGACAGGAACAACAAGCGCCCAGAGGCGATTTACTTCGCATGTGCTGCGCTATATAAGTTTTTCATTCATTCATTCATTGATGTAATCTCTCCTCGTGGCGGTTTTTTCAACTGCCGCTGAGGAGAGAAGACATCACACAGTGAGTTTGCACCAACAGCACACTGACACCAGTACACATAGGCACATAACCCCCCCCCCCCCCGATCACCCCCCCAGTCCCCTGTCACAGTTTCACTGAATGCAGTGATCATATATTTACTGATCACTGCATTTAGTGTTAGTGTGACAGGCAGTTAGTGTTAGGTCCAGGGTAGCCCCCTACCCCCTAATACAGTTTTAACCCCTTGATCACCACCCTAGTTAACCCTTTCACCCCCTATTGCCAGTGTCACTAAGCGATCGGTTTTCTGATCGCTGTATTAGTGTCACTGTTGCCGCTAGGTAGCTAATTTTTTTTTTTTTTTTATATTGTGATTTTTTTTTTACTAAAGACATGTGGCTAAATACATTTTAGCCTAAATGTTTGACTAAGATTTAGTTTATTCAATCTTTCTAATAACAAAAAGTAAAAAATATTGATTTTTTTTCAAAAATGTCGCTCTATTTTTGTATATAGCGCAAAAAATAAAAATCGCAGAGGCAATCAAATACCATCAAAAGAAAGCTCTATTTGTGGGAAGAAAAGGACGCAAATTTTGTTTGGTAGCCACGTCGCACGACTGCGCAATTGTCTGTTAAAGCGACGCAGTGCCGAATTGTAAAAACGCCTCTGGGCATTTAGCAGCATATTGGTGCGGGGCTTAAATGGTTAAACACATAGTACCAATTACTCACAATGAAAGGGAAGGGGCCGGTAAGTTACATATTTACCAGCCCCTTCCCCTACTCATCTTAAAGCATCCCAGCAGCAACAGCTGGAGGGAGAGGAGAGTAGGGAAGCCAGAAGCGCTGCGGGGGGGAAGGAGCAGGGAATCAGGCAGTAGGGGGAATCTGTGCTCCACAGGGTGATTAGGGTGTGTCTGGGCACACCCGGCACACCCTGTGCGCACGACTATGGTAACCCCCATCTCTACTAGCCTTACATGATGGAATTAGAGAGTTTTAAATAATGAAGAACCTGGCAGCACGCCTTTAGGGCATGCTGGAGCAATTTGAGAAAGCTTGGCTTCATGTGGAGGAAACACCATGATGTCATTTTTTGCACCTTGAGGTTCTTAGTTGGAATACTGGTACAGCCAGATAGAGATAGAACTGGGGATCTCCCTTTCATCTCCCTTTCTCTCTTCTTCTTCATTTGCCCTTCCTACTTCCCTTTGCATTATTCCTATTCTCTGTAAGATTCTTTATAGAGTAAAGTTTTCATGAAACCCAATGCCTAACGAGTTCCCTAACTCAAGCGTCAAATGGTCAAGGCTGTCTCTTGTTTGTATCACCTGGATCAAATCATTTCTATGGCCTACTCGTGGATATAAGACACTGATTGTACCGTATATTACTGATATTAAACTATATGTGGCTATAAATACACAACATAATTTTTAAACCTTGGTATTCAGCTCATTGTCCTTGCATCATTACATGTCACCCTGGATTATGCCGTAAGCTTCTTTGAACATTACCTCCTCTGATGGAATGCACCTCCATCTTTCTATATATCATGAATTGTGTTACTGAATTTTGAGAAAATAATGAAAAATAAAAAATAAATAGAGAGATACTTACCTCTGTTCTAATCATGTGATGTCTGAAGTTCCTTGCCAGTGCCTGCATTCTCTCACTGGCTTCTTCCAGGTGCCGGTCTTTAGCCATATTGGTTGGCCTGGTGCAGGTTGAGGTCACGCCCACTCATGTGCAGGAGAGCTGTGCTTGCGAACAGTCAGGTACAGTAAGTGTATTTTATTGCAGAATAGACATTGCATGTCTCTTCTTCGATAAAAAACAAGGGGAGAGGCGCCTCTAAGAGTAGATGTTTAGGTAATTTAATAAGTTAATATATACAGGCAACTCACGTTTAGTGAAGTAAAAACAAGCATTGTATACAAATTCTTGGGAGGGAGAAGTCCTCAGGTCGGTCACTGGTGTTCTGATGCGCTGCACTGTCTCTAGTAGTCCTTTTCCAATCACAGTTCGATAAAAAGGCCTGCCTGTTTGCAATGTTTTACTTTTTGCCTTTAGTTCCACTGTACGATATGAACTATTTCATTACATATACCTAGCAGGCACCCCTTCTGTAATATTATCGTCCATAAGTGTTATATCACATGTACATCATTACATCAGTGAAAACTTTGGCAAGAAAATAAAGCATTCCATGACATCAGATTATGTTTGTCTTAATGGAACGTTCTACTTTTCGGAACATGTCTTCCTCTGGAGCTAATGACATAACTCGTTTCATTTCAAATTATATTTACTGGTGCCAAGAGAGGAAGAGTTGCATGTATAATGTTTGGAGTCTTTCAAAAAGGAAATTAAAGGAAATAGCCCACTAAATGTGCCCTCCGTGTGAATTCATCAATTCTTAATCACTCTGCTGTGTATGTACAAACAGCTGGCAACTGAGTCTAATTACCAGCAATACTACCATCTTCAATTAGATGTCTAAATTTAACTCTGCTACCTAAATGGTGCCCAAGCTAAATGTCAACAAGTGAAGAATGATTGGATCTCTTCCTCTCCAATCAAGTATTTATTGTCTGAAATTTCCTGAGTCTTCTCAACGGCCCTGAGACAGTTCAAAAATAGATAGAATGAAAGCAAAGTTTTTATCCTCTTAGTATTTTACAACTGCAATCATGTAACTATTTATTTGTGCTTCCAAATCATCAGGAATAGATTTTCTACATGCTCCCAATAAACAATGTTGCTTTCACCTAATAACTTGGTACCTGGAAAGGGTACTTAAGGACCAGTAATACTATAATTGCACCATTTGGTCATTATACCATGTTCTATTGGAATGCAAGGACTCAACTTAAAGGCCGCGTACACACGATCAGTCCAAACCGATGAAAACGGACTGAAGTTAATTTTCATCGGTTCACAGACTGATGGTCTGATGTGCGTACACACCATCAATTCAGAAACCGATCGTGTTAGAACGCCGTGACGTAAAACACAACGACGTGCTGAAAAAAACGAAGTTCAATGCTTCCAAGCATGCGTCGACTTGATTCTGAGCATGCGCGGGTTTTTGAACCGATGCATTTGCGTACTAACCATCGGTTTTGAGCGATGGTCAGGCGTCCATCAGTCTGATTTTAAAGCAAGTTTTAAAACTTTGGACTGAAGGACAAAAGACTGATGGGCCATACACACGGTCGGTTTGGACCGATGAAACTGGACTTCAGCCCGTTTTCATCGGTTTGGACCGATCGTGTGTACACGGCCTTAGAGCCAAGCCGTCATAAAACCCCATAAAGTCTTTCAAAGATTGGAAGATTGAGAGCTATAAAACCATCACCACTTATCTTGAATGAACCACTTCCCAAGCTCAGTATGTTGTTCTCTACCTCAGTCCGCTTTTTCTTATAATATTGCATGCGTGTATATTTAAAGTGTTACTAAACCCACAACAATTAAATCAGTCTGTATATGCAGTAAAGCATGGTTCTTTTACTCACTGTGGAACTTAAGGGGTTAATCCTCTGTAATGTGGAAAAAGGCTCTTTGATCCTGTATGGACAGATCCTCCTCTCCTGCAGGGTCTCTCTTGGCAAAGCCACATAAGAAAGACACAGGCAGAGTGGTAAGGCTGCACATGCTCAGTTTGGTTTCTATTGCTGAAGAGAACATTTCTTAGGTTGATCAGAGCTAGCCAGGTCACATGGTATTAACACCACACATTTGGGCATGTATAAAGACAGCCCAGTCAGTACCTCTCTCCTCCTTCATGCCCAGTAACTAAAAAATAAAACAGTGGGTGGGATGTCACAAATTTTCGTGTGATAACATTTTCTTCATACCACTGACTACTTTTCTGCTGTGTGCCTATATATACTTCTGCCTTTATAAATGTGTTTTAAAATAAAAAGGTCTGTCCCTGCACAAAAAAAGCCCACCCACCCCCTTCTCCCGAATCTTTGTTTTTTTAACACACCCTATACGTACCTTTTTTCCTACAGTCTTCTAACCAGTCCTGGGACTTGATGGATCCTTCCTCTTGTTCCAAGGGGGAAGTGGGTTCTGGGCCTTCCTTCCTCCTGAATTAAGTGGCACTACCTTAATGATATGCAAAGACTGCTTAGTCTGGGAGTATTGTGGGCCTAGGTGGCGTAATGACACATCTCCAGAGGCTTGTCAATGACAGGCTTGGCACACAGGACACTGGTAAATTATGCTTTTAATCCAAGAGGGACTGATGGCGCTGGAAGGTGAAAGAATCTGGAAATGTCGCTGATGCTTGGGGTGGGTAAATAAAGCTTGGTCACATTTATTTATTTTTACACCGGGATTGGGGGGGGGGGTAACAGTTTAATTAGTTGAGAAAAATGATGGAGTTTTCTTTCAACTGGTGGTCCTCACATGGTTTCATCCAAGTTTATAATTTCCTGACCTCATGTTCTTTCCCTACCTGGGCCTCTATTGGATAGCACCAAGTTGCTCCAAATTCTGAATATTTCTGCTACCTACAACTTAGACATTGGATAACAGCCCTACAGGAGTTAGGGGAGTTACCGTATAATAAAATATAATTTGAACATGCTTGTTTGCATTCACTGGGATCGCCTAGATTTAGGCCGACCATACAGGGGTCCCTGCTGAACTCAGCAAATTTCAATCCATGTATGGGCACCCTGGTTGTACACAAGTTGATCTATTGATCAACTTGTGTGCAACCAGACTATCAGGTTTTTTTCCGAACTATTAGTGCTACCAGCTAACGCCAGCAACACTAATCACTGTGTTCTGTGTTCCACCCGTGGTGGAAAGAAAAAAAAAACAAGAAATTTTGGACTGCCTTATTTCTATATTATATTCTGCATTTAATACTTGGGGGAACCCCTACCTCAATTTTGTGTGTAGTGCAGTGGGAGTGTAATTTGTAAGTACCTGTGGATACAGAAAGGGAGGGGAGCCAGGGGTAACCCCAAATTGGAGAATTATATTGCTCATGGTAAATTTATGGTATAGATGTGTCAGAGTAATCCACTGGGAGAGAGCGAAATGCTCTACATCATTCACTTTCTCCCAGGGGATTACTCTGACACGTTTATACCACAAATATACCATGAGCAATATAATATGGCTTTGAAAACAGTACATTCCCTTGATTGGATAGAGCCAAGCTTATTGGTTTATTGGACAATCTAGAGTATAGTATCTGATTTATTAATTTTCCTCAGAGGGCTATCTGGTGACAGCATGAAGATATTTATACCTCTAACCTAGGAACTACTGGTTAATTTGACTTCATGTTGTAAGAAACGCACTCTTTTTCTGTGAGCCAATGCCTTTTATTTTACTGGATACATTTTCTTTAGCTATTCGCTGATCAAGACTGATTTGTTTGCAAGATAGTGTGACCATTTTCCTTGCTCTAGCAATTATTGAATCCTGAATGTGTCCTGAAGTAGACTAATGGCGAAACGCGTTGGTGCACTCAGATTCACATCATATACTATGTATTCTATGTGTGTGATTTTTTTTTTTTCATTCAACAAGGTGTTTATTGAGAAGAAAATGCAAACATGGTTAACAATGGGTTTAACATACATAGGTTACAGTATCGATACACAAGGTAGGTATGACATATCGAACAGTTACAGCAGGTCGCTTACAATGGTCCACAGCCAAGTACAATCATGTGGTCACATACAGGCAGTGTCTGAGACAATACAGAGGGGAGAAACAGCAAGCATAACCCAACTATCTATTGGAAGGTCTGTGCTTTATCCACAGGTCTCTGAGTCCCCCAACCAGCGATCCCAGGCTTTGTTATATTTGGCTGGGCAGCCTCTATTGATGTACATGCATCGCTTATAGGGTAATGAGGTATTTACCTCCGTCTTCCACTCTGAGTAACTGGGAGGCATCAGCCTCATCCACTTTCTAGCTATTACTTTTCTGGCTGAGAATAGGGACTCATGGATGAATATTTTGGTGTACTTGTCCGTCTCCTCAGGGAATATGCCAAGTAAACATAGCTTGGGGTCTAGGGTGACAGGGGAGCCCATATCATTGTGCAGGAAAGTTATTATTTGTCTCCAAAGGTCTTGGATTTTTGGGCAAGCCCAAATCTTGGCCACACATCATACACAGTGCAGACTGATCGCGTTTGTATCTGGCCACCCGAATGGGAGAAAGGTAGCTCCTATGTGTTATGAAGACCTGTGAGAGCCTGTCTGAGAGTTTGGGGGACACTGTTTTACAGGCCTCCAATGCTTCCTCCCACTGCTCATCATCCATGGGGCCCACCTCCCTCTCCCATCGTGGTTTTAAAGCAAAAGCAATTTTGGTGAAAATGGGGGTAGACAGCATATTATAGAACGCAGAGATTAATCCGCGGGGTCTATATGTTTGACGATGGACATAACAGGGTGTGGGGTAGATTGCGGGTAGTTATGAGAAAATTGCGCCTGGGCTGCGTGTCTGACCTGAAAAAACCTGAAGAGCATATGGTCGGGTAATGAGAATTCCTCTTTAAGCATTTGGTAGGTTTGGAGGTTTCCATCTGAGAATATGTGATGTAAGTAATAGACACCCTGTGCTGCCCATAACTCAGATCCCTGGATATGTACGAACTCCTGAAGTCCCCTGTTATGCCATAGTGGACATCCCAGACCCTCCTGTATTGATACAGCAAGGACTTTGTGTCTCCCACCTGTTCAACACTCCCAGACCCTGCTGATATTGCGTAGAGCGCATCTCCCGTGAACCACGTGGGGAGAGCAACAGCAGAAACCGGGTATGTGTATGATTTAATAGCTTTTTTGTCCTTCTGTCTATTTTCTATTAAAATAATTTCTCTACATCCTTATTGTTTACTGTGCCGTTAAAGTTTAATTTGGGGTTCCCTCCCTTTCTGTATTATAATTATCTATAGATGTGGCAATGTGAGTGCTGTCCTTTCATAATTCCACCAGTACCTGTGGACTTGGAGGACTGCAGAAAATGCCGGGCTTGTTAGCTAAATGTTCCTTTAATACTTCAATCCTTGAATCAGCCTACAAGGTTATTTTCTGGTGGTAATTTTGAACCCTGCTTGGATAGCCTAAACCGTCCCTAACTATAACGACATAGGGCCAGATTCAGGTAGATGGGAGCATCTTTGCTCTGGAGTAACGCTTCTCATTTACGTTAAGCTGCCGAAATTTTAGGAGCAAGTGCTGTTATTCATGAAGCACTTGCTCCTAAAGTTGCGGCAGCGCATCGCAAATGAGCCGGCGGAATTCAAATTGGGCGGGTACGGGGCGTGTATTATTTAAACTAAGCGCGATCCCGCGGCGAACGTACTGCGCATGCGTCGAGTGTCAATGCATCCCAGTGCGCATGCTCCAAATTCTGTCAGTGAACGTCAATGACGTCACATCCCCATTCATGAAAGTTTTACGCAAGCGACGCGATTTCTTTTTTTCCGACGCGATGCCGACGCCTATACTTAACATAGGATACTCCACTAGGGGGCTGCTTTATCTTTACGCCGCGTATCGCTTCCGGAAACGTCGGAAAGTCACTGCGTCGCGCCCCAATACGATCGTGAACTGCCGATTCCCGCTGATTAACATATTTTTTCATCGTAAATCAGCGGGAACGCCCCCGGCGCCATTTTTAAATTAAAGTTGCGATGCGATGGCGAAATTCAATTGCGCTGATCGCATCGGAACTCCAACCCGGCGTTTCTTGTTTTCTGGTTACAGAAAACAGAAACGCCGGCTTAAAGTGACAGTTAGGCTGGAGTATCACAGATACTCCAGCCTAACTCTACCTGAATCTGGCCCATATTCTTTAACTACTTCTCTACTGAGTCATTGTAAAATGACATTGGCTGGAACCTTTCATCTTTCAGACTGGACGTCATATGACGTCCTTGCATTCCCGGCCACTAGGGCGCGCCCCTGCCGCATTGCTCGGGACCTGGCGGCCGCGATGTCCGCTGGGCACCCGCGATTGCCCGCAATCACGGCAGAACCATGGATCTGTGTGTGTGTAAACACGCAGATTCATGTCATTTCAACGGTGATGAGACTGATGTGTGTTCCCAGTACAGAGGAACACACATCGATCTCCTCCCCCTACAGTTAGAACACACTTTAGGGAACATATTTAACCCCTTCAGCGCCCCCTAGTGTTAACCCCTTCCCTGCCAGTCACATTTACACAGTAATCAGTGCAGTTTTATAGCACTAATCGCTGTGCACATGTGAATGGTCCTAAAAATGTGTCAAAAGTGTCCGATGTGTCCACCGCAATGTCACAGTCACAATAAAAATCACAGATCGCCACCATAACTAGTAAAAAAAAAAATAATCCATAATTCTATTCCCTATTTTGTAGACGCTAGAACTTTTGCGCAAACCGATCATATACGCTTATTGCGATTTTTTTACCAAAAATATGTAGAAGAATACGTATTGGTCTAAACTGATGAAAAAAAACGTTTTTTTTTTTTTTTTATTATGATATTTGTTAAATCAAAATGTAAAAGATATTGGCCCAGATTCACAGAGCAATTACGCCTGTCTAACTGGTGTTAGACAGGAGTAATTTCAAATTTCGCGCGCCGTATCACTAGTTTGAATCCTCAAACCATGATACGGCGGCTTCGGGCTTCGACCCGAAAGGCTTACGTCCTCGTAAGCCTTCGGATCTACACTGCGATATTTTTGCGGCCGCTGGGAGGAGTTTGCGTCGTTTTCATGCGTCGGGATATGCAAATGAGTTTTTACGGCGATCCACGAAGGTACGAGTGTCCCTCGCAATCGCCTACGTCATTTTTTGGCTACGTAATGTTAGAGGAGCTTTTTGCTGGTCTAACAGTGCGTAACCCATGTAAAGTATGGCCGTCGTTCCCGCGTCGATTTGAAAATATTATTTTTTTTTTAACGTAACTCGTTCGGGAATAGGAATGTACGTAAACGACGCTACTACGACGTGACGACGTGTTTTCGCGCAATGCACGGCGGGAAATTTGCGAACGGAGCATGCGCAGTTCGATCGCCGCGGGAACGCGCCTATTTTAAATGCTTCACCACGCCCCCTACTCGCGCAGATGGATTGCGACGGGAGAAATACACTACGCCGCCGTCGTTTACTGGACAAAATCTACCTGGATTCCACGTAGAGCCAGGTAAAAAACGGCGGCGTAGTGTATTTCTGATACTCTACGAGAATCTAATTCTCTGTGAATCTGCTCCATTGTGTTTTTTTTCAAAATTGCCGCTCTTCTTTTGTTTATAGCGCAAAAAATAAAAACCGCAGAGGTGATCAAATACCACCAAAAGAAAGCTCTATTTGTGGGAAAAAAAATTTGGGAGTGACGTCGCACGACTGCGCAATTGTCATTCAAATTGCAACAGCGTTGAAAACTAAAAATTGGTTTGGACAGGAAGGGGGTGAAAATGCCCTGTATGGAAGTGGTTAAAGCATGGGTCTTCAAACTATGGCCCTCCAGATGTTTAAGAACTACAATTCCCATCATGCCTAGTCATGTCTGTGAATGTCAGAGTTTTACAATGCCTCATGCAATTTGTAGTTCCGCAACAGCTGGAGGGCCATAGTTTGAGGACCCATGGGTTAAAGGATGTGGCCACCACGGTGGCGTACTCCATATATGGTGGTCTTGTCTGAAATTTACCACATTCTGGTCTGTTGACACTTTGGACTCATTGACACTTTATTTGACTTAGTTCTTTCAAAAGATACAAGACTGGCCCTCTACATTTGCAGATTCCTGGCCTTTATCGCCTCCTACAGATATTAGCAACATACTTATTTTTGGCTGCAAAACAAATGATAGTCAGGGCCTGGAAGAAACCAGTCCAGTTTCAGGAACTCAAGGAAAATATGAGCCATATGCTTCAAAAACAACTAGTTGCCTTACTCTCAGTCAAACATTTTAAGAATCGGGAAACCCTGGCTCAATTACGCCCTGCCATCCCTAAACCATGCCAGCCTTTGGTTCGAGTCTGTAGGGGATGAGCCCCACCTTCCCCTTCCTTTCCCTTTATTTGACTTTATCTTTGCATATTTTCCCCTTTTTCTTCTTTGCTCTGTTCATTGTTTTTGTGGTTTTTGACCTCTTATATGATGTCCATGGTACATTACTGAGCTGCACTCTGATTGAGGGGGGGAGGCTATGGTGGACTTTAATAGTACCATACAACAACTGATTTAGACAGTCATATGTAAAATGTTTAAATTAGTTTTATTACAAAATTATCCATCTTTAACAAATTGAAAAGTCACATTTATCCCGCTTCTCACATTGAAAAGTTACATTTTTTTTTTTTTTGCTTGGGGCCCCCAAATGTCTTCAAACGGCCCTGGCTGCGATGCAGGGAATACGGGGAGTATGGCCAAATTAGTCCAATGTTACTGACCTATTAAGCCAATGTGAACATATTAGGTCAATGATGTCATGAGCATCCATGCTGACAACCTCCTGCCAGGTTCAGCATAACAGAGGGGTTTGGATCAAACTTAATTTTATCCCTACTATGCAGCCATATGTTCAGGGCCGCTGATAGGGGGGGGGGGCACCAGTCCTCCTGTAGGGGGCCCATGCATACAGGAGGGCCCAAACACCAGAGGGAAGGAAGGGCAATTACAGGATGCCCTGTGCGGCTCTCTGCAGCAGTTGAAAACCCTCCCGCCGACTTTTAGCTGGTTGCAGGGAGAGACACAGACACAACTGCTGGCTTCCTTGTCCTGTTAAAAAAATTTTTTAACCCGGTATTGTTTTAATCCCTTGTTTAAAAAAAAAAAAAAAATGGTAAAAAATTTTTTTGGAAAAATTGTAAAATAAAATATTTTTAAAACATTGCAACTTAAAAAAAATAATGTTTTTTGTTGAACATTTTTTTTAAACGATGTAAAAAAGGGCCAATTCACACAGCTTCCCTGTGTCCGCTAAGAATGATTTCAGTATATTTATTGTGAAAATTGTTTTTTTATATATATTTGAGGGGGGCCCCCTGCAGGTAGGCTGTATGGGGCCCTGTCATTTTTAACAGCAGCCCTGCATATGTTACCCTGAGTGAGCCACAGAGACATTGCTGTGAAGAGTCCATTTGCAGTGTCATAATCTATTTTGTATTATTCTGCAGTGTATGCATACTCTTTGCCAATTTAGCCCTATGATGCATTACTGGTTTTAACTTTGAACTTAATTAGTAAACTGAAAATTACTGCTACTCTCTGTCTGATCTTTTGGCCAATTACAGTGACTTGAAAAAGTATTCATACCCAGTGTTGCTCATCGTCCTTTAAAAAAGTAATTAGTTACAGTTACAAATTACTTGTCCGAAAAGTAATTGAGTTACTGACTCAGTTACTACATTGGCAAAGTAATTAGTTACTCAGCAAAGTAACTGTAACATCCCTGCTACGCAACTACAGTATACAGTTGGTTTTTAAACTATAGAGGTCTCTCAGATACAACCACCACTTCTCACTCAGAGTAATCAGAGAGATTGGGGTTAATTCATCACAACCTCTAGTGAATAACCAACTGAGAGACTGCAGTAGCTTATTCCCCTATAACCAACTACCTCAGGGGAAAACAGGGTTGTATCTCTGATACACACAAGGTAGTACTACAAATCTACAAGCACAGACTATAGTATGTGGTACTTGCGGTTAGGAGAGTAAAGCCTGGTATGCTGGTGGTCCCGGAGGGGGTGTAGAGCGAACTGTGGTGTCCACTGAGGTTCAGAGCGGGTACAGCAAGGTGGCGTGAAAGGGGTTCTCAGGACAGCAGGCGTCCTTTCGCAATAGGGGAAGCAAGAGATAAATCCGGGTCACAAGCCGTGGTCAGGTGTTGGAGAAGTCACAGGTATCCGAAGTCCAAGCCGGGTCAAGGGTTCAGGCAAACAGCAGTCCAGAAAGCAAAGCCAAGGGTCAAAAGCCGGGGTCAGTCAAGGAGCTTAATATATAAGCAGTTTGCTTTAGTACAGACAGGGAGATCAAACCAAAATGAACTGACACTGCTCTCTAAGTGAGGTAGGGCTTTATAGGTTGGCTAACTGGTTAAGCTGTGTCAGCTGTAGCAAGAATCTCAGGTGTGGAAGGTAATGAAATCCAGCTAAGGTGAACATTCCATTCAGCACCACCATAGCTGGAAAGCAACATGAATTTCTAATTCAACAGTGGCTGAGAGGTAAGGGTTTGGGCTGGTAACAAAGAGGTCCCAGGTTCAATTCCACCCTAAGCCACCTGGAGCACGGCCACGCCTCGCCGTCTGCCTGACACGATAGGGATCGTGACATATCCCCCTCCTCAAAGACGCCCTCCGGGTGTTGGAAGGAGCTACCTCATAAGTGTAGTCATCAATGTGCAAACTACCCTCTTCACTAGAGTAGTCAGGCACATCATCCGTCAGGAGAGATATGTTGCCATAGGCATCCATGCCATACAGACAGTTCTCATCTAATCCATGGGGAAACAAAGTTCCAACAACGGGGTCTGAAGATTTTTTCTTTTTCCTCTTGGTCTTTGAAATTTTTGAAGTTCTGGTAGGGGGTGCACTTACTGCTTGTAAAGCTCGCTCAAACATCTGTAGATCCTGTTTACGGACGATATTACCATTTGAGGCATATGTGCAGTCAGGTGGAAGAATTTCATTTGGGGAAACTGGTGAGACAAGACCTGGAGACACTGAAACTGGTGAGACAAGACCTGGAGACACTGAAACTGGTGAGACAAGACCTGGAGACACTGAAACTGGTGAGACAAGACCTGGAGACACTGAAACTGGTGAGACAAGACCTGGAGACACTGAAACTGGTGAGACAAGACCTGGAGACACTGAAACTGGTGAGACAAGACCTGGAGACACTGAAACTGGTGAGACAAGACCTGGAGACACTGAAACTGGTGAGACAAGACCTGGAGACACTGAAACTGGTGAGACAAGACCTGGAGACACTGAAACTGGTGAGACAAGACCGGGAGACTCTGAAACGGGAGACTCTGAAACGGGAGACTCTGAAACGGGAGACTCTGAAACGGGAGACTCTGAAACGGGAGACTCTGAAACGGGAGACTCTGAAACGGGAGACTCTGAAACGGGAGACTCTGAAACGGGAGACTCTGAAACGGGAGACTCTGAAACGGGAGACTCTGAAACGGGAGACTCAGGAAGTGGGACTGGAGACACAGGATTCGGGAACACTGGAGCCGGAATCTGGGACACTGGAGCCGGAATCTGGGACACTGGAGCCGGAATCTGGGACACTGGAGGAGGAAAAAGACTCCCAATAGTAGCCACCTGTAAAATCTTTGGCCGAGGTGGGCGAGTTGGGCAAAAAGATATAAAGTGCCGCTTAACCCACAGTAAAAGCAGAGTCCATAATCTCTCCTCCGGTCTCTCTCTATCTTAGATAATGCGGACCGGATGGTTCGATCTGCATGGGTTCCTCATCATCCTGGGTTGGGCTGTGGGCATCCACAGGGACGTCAAAGCTCTGTGGTGTTGGAGCTTCATGGCTGGGCATGTACTGGATTTGCTGTCTTGGCACATACTGGTATGACTTGGTGTCATCTCTGTATTGGGAATTCTTCTCTCTGGGAACCCGTAGGCCACGTGAACCGAAAGTGGACTTGGGAACACTGGTTCTCTTAGAACCAGAAATATGGGAGTCCAGAGCAGACATGAAAGTTTTCCAGGTGTCCAAGACTGGATTATTTTCCTGCAACAACTGATGAGCCCATGTTTTAATTTTCCCTGTAAGCAAGTTTATGGTAGCGCGAACCTTAACATAGTCCTTGGCATAGGTCCTAGGTTTAAGAGCAAACAACAGCTCACAATCTATCTTGAAACATGAGAAGGCTGCACGACTACCATCAAATCTCTCTGGCATTATAACATATGGTTCCGGACATGCTGGTTCCGGGGCTGGGCGTGCTGCCCCTTTAAGTAAATGAACTTCTTGTTGAAGTTCCATAATAGTATGGTGCAGGCTGGAGACTTGCAGAGTCAGGGAGCTGAGCATTTTATTAAACTCTGCAGGCTCCATGTTTTTGGTCAGTTCATTATGTAACATCCCTGCTACGCAACTACAGTATACAGTTGGTTTTTAAACTATAGAGGTCTCTCAGATACAACCACCACTTCTCACTCAGAGTAATCAGAGAGATTGGGGTTAATTCATCACAACCTCTAGTGAATAACCAACTGAGAGACTGCAGTAGCTTATTCCCCTATAACCAACTACCTCAGGGGAAAACAGGGTTGTATCTCTGATACACACAAGGTAGTACTACAAATCTACAAGCACAGACTATAGTATGTGGTACTTGCGGTTAGGAGAGTAAAGCCTGGTATGCTGGTGGTCCGGAGGGGGTGTAGAGCGAACTGTGGTGTCCACTGAGGTTCAGAGCGGGTACAGCAAGGTGGCGTGAAAGGGGTTCTCAGGACAGCAGGCGTCCTTTCGCAATAGGGGAAGCAAGAGATAAATCCGGGTCACAAGCCGTGGTCAGGTGTTGGAGAAGTCACAGGTATCCGAAGTCCAAGCCGGGTCAAGGGTTCAGGCAAACAGCAGTCCAGAAAGCAAAGCCAAGGGTCAAAAGCCGGGGTCAGTCAAGGAGCTTAATATATAAGCAGTTTGCTTTAGTACAGACAGGGAGATCAAACCAAAATGAACTGACACTGCTCTCTAAGTGAGGTAGGGCTTTATAGGTTGGCTAACTGGTTAAGCTGTGTCAGCTGTAGCAAGAATCTCAGGTGTGGAAGGTAATGAAATCCAGCTAAGGTGAACATTCCATTCAGCACCACCATAGCTGGAAAGCAACATGAATTTCTAATTCAACAGTGGCTGAGAGGTAAGGGTTTGGGCTGGTAACAAAGAGGTCCCAGGTTCAATTCCACCCTAAGCCACCTGGAGCACGGCCACGCCTCGCCGTCTGCCTGACACGATAGGGATCGTGACAGTAACTGACTTTTTTTTGCTGGCGAATGATGGCCCCTCTAATTTTCCAGCTAAAATTTTGGTTTTGGGATATACTCACTGTATAAGACGACCCCTCACTGTGCCATCTGTAACATGCCTCACTGTGCCATCTGTAACATGCCTCACTGTGCCATCTGTAACATGCCTCATTGTCAGTGAGGCATGTTACAGATGGCACAGTGAGTGAGGCATGTTACAGGCACAGTGAGGCATGTGAGGCATGTTACAGGCACAGTGAGGCATGTTACAGGCACAGTGAGGCATGTGAGGCATGTTACAGGCACAGTGAGGCATGTGAGGCATGTTACAGGCACAGTGAGGCATGTTACAGGTACAGTGAGTGAGGCATGTTACAGGCACAGTGAGTGAGGCATGTTACAGGTACAGTGAGTGAGGCATGTTACAGGTACAGTGAGTAAGGCATGTTACAGGCACAGTGAGTGAGGCATGTTACAGGCACAGTGAGGCACAGTGCCATACATACATGCCTCACTGTGCCTGTAAAATGCCTCAACGACGATCTCCCTACCTTCTCCTGCGGCCATCCTCCATTATTTAAAAGCCGCGCCTCCCCCCCTGACTCACTGTCCCGTCCTGACTGTCCTCCCTGTCACCGTCGGGGTGGCCATCCTCCATTACTAAAAAAGCGCGCCTCCCCCTCTGACTGTTGCAGACCGTCCGTGATAGGCGGAACACTAATATTCCCAGCAGAGCCTATGTTCAGTGTTCCGCATATCACGGATGTCCTCTCGTCCGAGGCTGAGAATGAGAAGGCATCCGTGATAGGCTGAACACTAAACAGAGGCTCTGCTGGAAAAATGTGTGTTCCGCCTATCACGGACGGTCCGGAACAGTCAGAGAGGGAGGCGCGCTTTTTTAATAATGGAGGATGGCTGCCGACGGTTACAGGTACATGTGTAATTGCGGTAACGCAGCTCAAGTAATGGGAGCGACGTTACCGCGAGGGGAAGAGTAATCTCGTTAAGAAGAAGATTACTCGTTACCCTCAAAAGGGGCATCGTTAGGTAACGGCGTTTATTTTAACGCCGTTACTTACAACACTGTTCATACCCCTTGAAATTTTCAAAATGTTATCATGTTACAACCAAAAACGTTAATGTAATTTATTGGGATTTTATGTGATAGACCAACAAAAAGTGGCACATAATTGTGAAGTGGAAGGAAAATGATAAATGGTTTTCATTTTTTTTTTACAAATAAATATGTGAAACTTGTTGGGGTGTATTTGTATTCAGCCCCTCTGAGTCAATACTTTGTAGAACCACCTTTCACTGACATTACAGCTGCAAGTCTTTTTGGGGATGTCTCTACCAGCTTTGCACATTTAGAGAGTTACATTTTTGCCCATACTTCTTTGTAAAATAGCTCAAGCTCTGTGAGATTGGATTGGATGCATCTGTGAACAGCAATTTTCAAATCTTGCCGCAGATTCTCAATTGGATTTAGGTCTGGATTTTGACTGGGCCATTCCAACACATGAACATGCTTTGATCTAAACCATTCCATTGTAGCTCTGGCTGTATGTTTATAGTCATTATCCTGCTGGAAGGTGAACCTTCACCCCAGTCTCAAGTCTTTTGCTGACTCTAAGGCCGCGTACACACGATCGGTCCAAACCGATGAAAACGGACTGAAGTTCAGTTTCATCGGTCCAAACCGACCGTGTGTACCACCCCATCAGTCTGTTGTCCTTCAGTCCAAAAACTTGCTTTAAAATCGGACCGATGGACGCCTACTGATCGTTCAAAACCGATAATTAATACGCAAAAGCATCGGTTCAAAACTCGCGCATGCTCAGAATCAAGTCGACGCTTGGAAGCATTGAACTTAATTTTTCAATGCACGTCGTGTTTTACGTCACCACACCCGTCGTTGGATCGATCGTTTTTTGAACTGATGGTGTGTACGCACATCAGACCATCAGGCCGCTTCAGCGGTGAACCAAAGAAAACGGTCCGTCGGACCATTCTCATCGGATGGACTGATCGTGTGTACACGGCCTTACAGGTTTTCTTCTAAGATTGCCCTGTATTTGGCTTCATCTGTCCTCCCATCAACGCTGACCAGCTTCCATGTCCCTGCTGAAAAAAAGCATCCCCACAACATGATGCTGCCACCAACATGTTTCACAGTGGGGATGGTGTGTTCAGGGTGATGTGCAGTGTTAGTTTTCCACCACACATAGAATTTTGCTTTTAGGCCAAAAAGTAAAATGTTGGTCTCATCTGAACAGAGTACCTTCTTCCACGCGTTTGCTGTGTCCCCCACATGGCTTTTTGCAAGCTACAACTGGGACTTTTTACGGCTTTCTTTCAACAATGGCTTTTTTTTGCCACTCTTTGATAAAGGCCAGATTTGTGGAGGGCACAACTAATAGTTGTCCTGTAGATAGATTCTCCCACCTGAGCTGTGGATCTCTGCAGCCCCTCCAGAGTTGCCATGGGCCTCCTGGCTGCTTCTCTGATTAATGCTCTCCTTGCCCAGCCTGTCAGTTTAGTTGGATTTTTGTATAATGGACTGAACAGTGCTCCATGAGATGTTCAAAGCTTGGGATATTTTTTTATAACCTAACCCTGCTTTAAACTTCTCCACAACTTTATTCCTGGCCTGTCTAATGTGTTCCTTGGCCTTCGTGATGCTGTTTGTTTGCTAAGGTTCTGTAACAAACCTCTGAGGGCTTCACAGAACAGCTGTATTTATATTGAGATTAAATTACTCACTGGTGGACTTTATTTACTAATTAGGTGACTTCTGAAGGCAATTGGTTCCACAAGATTTTAGTTATTAAAACCATTTAAATTTTCCTTCCAGTTCACAATTATGTGCCACTTTGTGTTGGTTTATCACATAAAATCCCAATAAGCCTAGGTTCACACTGACCGCAGAAATGAAATGGTGTGAGTTCAGCTCAACTTGCACCATTTCATTCCCATATGTCAGTCGCAATTTCGTCAGCAATTTCAGAGACATCTTTGTGGGTTTCTGCACAGATGTCAATAAAAATCGCACCCTGAAATCGCAAAAAGTAGTACAGAAACTACGTTTTGAAATCGGTGATGTGCCGCATATGTAGCATCACACTGATTAGGATGGTGCAATTTCCGGCAATTGCTGCCGATTTGACATGTAAAATCGCACCAATGTGAACCAGGGCTAAAACACGTTTATGTTTTTGGTTGTAACATGAACAGAAAAATTGAAAACAATTTATCATTTTCCTTCCACTTCACAATTATTTGCCACTTTGTGTTGGTATCTCACATAAAATCCCAATAAAATACAATTACGTTTTTGGTTGTAACATGACAAAATGTGGAACATTTCAATGGGTATGAATACTTTCTCAACGCACTGTACAGATACTGTTCCAGAGTTATTTATAGTTACTTAGCTTCTTTTGCACCAATCAAAAATTTTCTGGAGTCCAGATATGTCCAAACTACAACAAGTTTGCTGCTTATACAGATGATCTGCCATCAGGGAGCGGACTGACCATTCGGGCACTTGGGCACTATGCCACTAGGGGGCCCCATCAGGGTTTCCAGCCTCAGTAAAACCAGGGACAGTATGTAAAAATCTGTGTTTTCTTTAAAAAATCCCAAGATTATAGCTGCCCCACCTCTCCAGTACCTTTTCAGTGTGTGTATGTATACTGTGTGTGTATATTGTGTGTCTGTGTGTGTATACTGTGTATGTATACTGTGTGGCCGCATAATGTATTGCCTGGGGACCCCATAATCTCCTATTGCCCGGGGGCCCCATGAGTTGTCAGTCCGTCCCTATCTGCCATGTTTCATCACCTGCTTAGAAGTAACTGCCCATTTAATAACTTCTCACGTTATTTTTTACATACAAAAATATTTTTACACCCAATGACAGACTTTGAAAAACCTTGTTGGGTAAGAATACACATACCCAACCGATGACGTATATTTTATTAAATAGCTTGAGCGATTGGAGTATTACTCCTTCCTATAAATAAAGAAACAAGACTTTAAGACATTATTTACAAGTGAATAGAAATGACCGCGCTTTGGGGATCTATTTTCTTGAAATCCTTTCCCGGCTCAATCTCTACATTTTAAAGCGGAGTTCCACCCAAAAATTGAACTTGCGCTTTTCGGAACACTGCTGCCCCCCCTCCGGTGTCACATTTGCACCTTTCAGAGGGGAGGAGGGTGGTGCAGATACTTCCAGGTATACACTCCTGTGGCAGTCAGTCACGCCCCTACCCGCACGCTGTCTCTGGGAAACAAACTGTTCCCAGGAGAGAACGGGGACCAGTGACCGGACGCCGCGCTACTCGCGCATGCGCAGTAGGGAACCGGGCAGTGAAGCTGCAAAGCTTCACTTTCCAATTCCCTCACAGAAGATGGCGGCGGGTGCAGCCGAGGGACGAGCGATTGCTCGGCCTCGGCCGCTGACATCACGGGCATGCTGGACAGGTAAGTGTCCATGTTTTAAAAGTCAGCAGCTGCAGTATTTGTAGCTGCTGGCTTAAAAAAAATATATAATAATGGCGGAACCACCGCTTTAAGGGCATTTTCCAATGAGGACTTTTTGTGTTTGCAATCTTGTTTACCACTTAAGGACCGCCTCCTGCACATATACGTCGCGCAGAATGGCACGTTGGGCACATGCACGTACAGGTACGTCCTGTGCTAGTGCCCAGTCGTTCCGCGCGACCGGTCTGAAGCTCCGGGACCCGGGACTCGCGGACCCGATCGCCAATGGAGTCCGCGATTGTTCCGACGGAGCTGAAGAACGGGGAGAGCCGTGTGTAAACACGGCTTCCCCCGTTCTTCACTGTGGCGGCGTCATCGGTCGTGGATCCCTTTTTATAGGGATACACAATCGATGATGTCACACCTACAGCCACGCCCCTCTACAGTTGTAAACACACATTAGGTCACACATAAGCCCTTCATCGCCCCTTGTGGTTAACTCCCAAACTGCAATTGTAATTTTCACAATAAACAATGCATTTTAAATGGTCCCAAAAAATGTGTCAAAATAGTCCGAAGTGTCCCACCATTATGTCGCAGTCACAAAACAAATCGCTGATCGCCGCCATTAAGTAGTAAAAAAAAAATTAATAAAAATGCAATAAAACTATCCCCTATTTTGTAAATGCTATAAATTTTGGTGCAAACCAACCGCCTAAACGCTTATTGCGATTTTTTTTGACCAAAAATAGGTAGAAAAATACGTATCGGCCTAAACTGAGGAAAATAATATTTTTTTTATATATTTTTGGGGATATTTATTATAGCAAAAAGTAAAAAATATTGAATTTTTTTCAAAATTGACGCTCTTTTTTGTTTATAGCACAAAAAAAATAAAACCGCAGAAATGATCAAATACCACAAAAGAAAGCTCTATTTGTGGGAAAAAAAGGACGCAAATTTTGTTTGGGAGCCTATTGCACGACCGCGCAATTGTCTGTTAAAGCGACGCATGCCGAATCGCAAAACCTGGGGGGTCCTTTAGCTGCCTAAAGGTTCGGGTCTTAAGTGGTTAAAGATTACTTATTATATTGTGCCTCTTTTATATTTCTCAGCAATTATTGATCTGATAATTGTGTTTAATGGGCGTTAGATTATTTACAAGTGAACAGGAAGAAAAAAATGCTCATTCTCTGCTATAAATCCTGCACAAGTTGCTTTATGAATGGCAAAGGGACAGAAGGAGGAGGAGGAGAAGGAGGAGGAGGATGAGGTATAACATTGGAATTGGTGTTTGTCATAAACTCTGTTCTGAGGCAGCTGGAATTGCAGTTCCTACCGTACTTTAGGATAAGTAGGATAACCTGTAGTAAGTGGGGCTCATAGTTAGCTTTCCTAGTAAGAAATCATTTACACTATGCACCAGCGTTACAGAATATTTGAAGGCTTTAAATAAAACATTAGTGTACCTAGAGGTTGACTTTAAAGGGGTTGTAAAGGTACAATTTGTTTTCCTAAATAGCTTCCTTTACCTTAGTGCAGTCCTCTTTTACTTACCTCATGCCGCGTACACACGATCATTTTTCGGCATGGAAAAAAACAACGTTTTTAAAAACGTCATTTAAAATGATGGTGTGTGGGCTTCACATCGTTTTTCACGTTCTGAAAAACGACAAAAAATCGAACATGCTGCATTTTTTCACGTTGTTTTAAAAAATTTCGTTTTTCGGGTTGTAAAAAATGGTCGTGTGTGGGCTAAAATTACGTTTTAAACCTGTGCATGCTCAGAAGCAAGTTATGAGACGGGAGCGCTCGTTCTGGTAAAACTACTGTTCATAATGGAGTAAGCACAGTCATCACGCTGTAACAGACAGAAAAGCACAAATCGTCTTTTACTAACACGGAATCAGCTAAAGCAGCCCAAAGGCGAATGGAACTTCCCCTTTAGAGTGCCGTCGAACGTGTTGTACGTCACACTGCTTTGTTCATCATTTTTCAAAAAAGAATGGTGTGTGGGCAACGTCGTTTTTAATGATGAAGTTGGAAAAACTTAGTTTTTTGACATGCTGAAAAGCAACGTTTTTTTTTTCATGCCGAAAAATGATCGTGTGTACGCAGCAATATCCTTCCATTTTTCTTTTAAATGTCCTTATTTCTTTTGGAAATCCTCACTTCTGTTCTTCTGTCTGTAACTCCACACAGTAATGCAAGGCTTTCTCCCTAGTGAGGAGTGTCGTGCTTGCCCCTCCCTTGGATTACGGGAGAGTCAGGACACCCACTAACACACAGCTCCTTTCTCTATCTGCAACGTAGAGAGCGTCCTGACTTCTCTTGTAGTCCAAGGGAGGGGGCGAGCACGACCCTCCACACCAGTGAGAAAGCCTCACATTACGGTGTGGAGTTACAGACAGAAAAACAGGAAGTGAGGATTTCTCAGAAGAAATAAGGACATTTAAAAGCAAAATTGAAGGATGAGGTAAGTGAAGGAGGATTGCACTAAGGTAAAGGAAGCTATTTAGGAAACAATTGTACCTTTACAACCCTTTAAGGGCCAGCCCCTTTGTGCTCTACCATAACCCCATTCCCCATAAAAAGTAAAACAAAAATCCCTTGTTGTCCATTTACTGTAAGCAGCTCCATCCTGCATCCTTGCCTTGTGGAGATTCCCAAACAGCCCAGCTGTTGAATCCTGGGTAGCCATTGCAAATGGTTTCTAAAAACATATTTCTTGTATGAGAGCCACCTGGTTCTACTGGAACTAATTTAGATCCTCCTAAAGCAAAGTCCTTCTGAATGACTCAGGAAGATTAATGGCACACTAACCCCTTCCCCCCACCTCCCGGGTTTTCTCTTTTCTTCATAGGCTGCCTCCCACTAAAGCTTTCTTGTCTCCATGTCCTCTTTTCCTTTCTGTATCCCCTTCTCCTGTACCTCTTCTCCACATCCATTACAAGCCGATCCTCTCACAGTCATAGACTGCAGAAAGAGTTTCCCTAACTTACAATAAATAGTAAAAACTAACGATGCATCGGCCCTCACTACACATCCTACTTTTCTTCATTTGATGTTTCTTACAGCATAAAAGATGGATTGGATGCAATCAAAACAAACCCCCTCTGGCAATATCTTTTCTTACGCCTGGTTATCATAAGACAAAACCATATGACTGTGTAAACATTCTTATCCCAAGAATATCCAGGATATAAATAACGTCATATTTGTGGATCTAGTGTGCTTCTTTCTTGTCTTTCTATGAATAAAGAATTTATATTAACCACTTCAGCCCCGAGCCTGTTTTTCAGATTCGGTGTTTACGAGACTAAAACATTTATTTTTTCTATAAAATTACTTAAAACCCCCAAACATTATATATTTTTTATTCTAACACTCTAGAGAATAAAATGGCAGTCATTGCAATACTTTTTGTTACACCGTATTTGCGCAGCGGTCTTACAAGCGCACTTTTTTTGCAAAAAATTGACTTTTTTAACCACTTAAGACCCGGACCAAAATGCAGGCAAAGGACCTTGCCCCTTTTTGCGATTCGGCACTGCGTCACTTTAACTGATAATTGCGCGGTCGTGCGACGTGGCTCCCAAACAAAATTGGCGTCCTTTTTTCCCCACAAATAGAGCTTTCTTTTGGTGGTATTTGATCACCTCTGCGGTTTTTATTTTTTGCGCTATAAACAAAAATATAGCGACAATTTTAAAAAAAATGCAATATTTTTTACTTTTTGCTATAATAAAAATCCCCCAAAAATATATAAAAAAACATTTTTTTTCCTCAGTTTAGACCGATACGTATTCTTCTACCTATTTTTGGTAAAAAAAATCACAATAAGCGTTTATCGGTTGGTTTTCGCAAAATTTATAGCGTTTACAAAATAAGAAATAGTTTTATTGCATTTTTATTATTATTTTTTTTTTACTACTAATAGCGGCGATCAGCGATTTTTTTCGTGACTGCGACATTATGGCGGACACTTCGGACAATTTTGACACATTTTTGGGACAATTGTCATTTTCACAGAAAAAAATGCATTTAAATTTGCATTGTTTACTGTGGAAATGACAGTTGCAGTTTGGGAGTTAACCACAGGGGGCGCTGTAGGGGATGTGTGCCTATGTGTGTTTGTTTACAACTGTAGGGGGTGTGGCTGTAGGTGTGACGTCATCGATCGCGTCCCCCTATCACAGGGATGACGCGATCGATGCTGCAGCCACAGAGAAGCACGGGGAAGCCGTGTGTACACACGGCTCTCCCCGTTCTTCCGCTCCAGGGACGGATCGCCGCACTGCAGCGGCGATCGGGTCCGCGAATCCCGCGGTCCCGGTCCTGGAGCTTCGGACCGGGTCGCGGGCGCGCGCCCGCGACCCACGGCTGGGTACTAAAATCAACGTATATATACGTTGATGTGCCCAGCCGTGCCATTCTGCCGACGTAAATGTGCAGTAGGCGGTCCTTAAGTGGTTAAATTAAAAAATAAGACAACAATAAATTTGGCACAATTTGCTTACATATTGTGAAAGATAATGTTACGCCGAGTAAAATGATACCCAACATGTCACGCTTAAAAATTGCGCCCGCTCGTGGCATGGCGTCAAACTTTTACCCTTAAAAATCTCGATAGGCGATGTTTAAAAAATTCTACAGGTTGCATTTTTTGAGATACAGAGGAGGTCTAGGGCTACAATTATTGCTCTCGCTCTAACAATCGCGGCGATACCTCACTTGTGTGGTTTGAACACTGTTTTCATATGCGGGCGCTACTCGCGTATACGTTCGCTTCTGCGCACTAACTCGTCGGGACGGGGCGATTTAAAAATGTTTTTTTTTTTTTTTTATTCATTTGTATTTATTTTACCAATTTTTAACACTAAAATAAAAAAAAAAAAAAAATATTCACTTTTATTCCTTATTACAAGGAATGTAAACATCCCTTGTAATAGAAAAAAGCATGACAGGTCCTCTTAAATATGAGATCTGGGGTCAAAAAGACCTCAGATCTCATATTTAGGCTTAAATGCAAAAAGAATATCAAAAATGTAAAATGTCATTTTTCAAATGACATTTAAAAAACAAATGTCTCTTTAGGACACTGGGTGGAACTGACTTTTTGTCGTCATTTCCGCCCAGCAGAGCTACGGGGATGGATGAGGGAAATTTTTCCCTCACTGGCATCCCCACTGAGCAGACGAGCGCACCCGATCACCTCCGCCGCTACCGACGGCTCCGGTAAGCGGCGGAGGGCGCGGGAGCGAAGCGGGAGGGGGGGGGGCACTCGCCCGCCACCGTTAACGGCGATCTCACTGCGAATCCGCCGCAGAGACCACCATTATCGTTTACCCGACCACCCACAGAAGAGATGGATATCTCGGTTGTGGCAGCAGCTGCTGCCGTTACCGAGATATCCATCTCCAAAGTCATGACGTATAACTGCGGTGGGCGGTCGGGAAGTAGCTAAAAAAACTGTCTGAAGTCTAAGCACATTTTACACAAAACGATATTCCAATTAACAAGAAAAAACAACCAATAAAATATAAAACCATCCAGGAAGCTGTGCTTCGGTATTATTCCATAGCTAAAAAGTCAGCTCCTTCTTTTTTCCAAGTTCTTTTTTATTGATTTTTACAAAAACAGAGCAAATTGGAAATACCCTGGCTCGGGCAGTACATCAAGCTTACAAAGTGTACTAAATTCAACCAAATTTTTTTTTTTTTTAAAGTGCTTTATGTAAATGGGGGTTGATTTTGGTACCTTCGTCCTGTCAAAATGTATAGGGAATTGGAGGGAGGCTAAAGTGAACTTTAATGGTACCCAGGGGCGGACTGACAACTCATGGGGCCCCCGGGCAACAGAAGATTTTGGGGCCCCCGGGCTTACAGATGGCCACCACGCCAGGAGGCAGTGCAGAGGCGGGGCAGCTAAAATCTCTGGATTTTCACATCAAAAGCATATCAGTTTCAGACATATCAGGGACAGATGTAAAAAAAAACACAGATTTTTACATACTGTCCCTGGTTTTACTGAGCCCGGCAACCCTGATGGGGCCCCCTAGTGGCATGTCCACCCCTGATGGTACCATATGTGTAATGCTGGTATTGGCTAGGAGTCCTTGATGTGATAAACACGAGATATAAAACCAAGCTGGAGATGGACCCTAGAACATGCATATTGGGCTTATGGGAAGAAACAAACAAAGTAGCAAGTAAAATAAAAGCAGTATTAAGGTGCCTCTTTCAAGCAAGAAAACGAATTGCTCAAATATGGCAGGCAGAGAATCCCCCATCAGTAAGAGAGTGGGACAATGCAGTTACAGAAACAATATGGAAAGAGAAGGTTGTATACACAAAGAGAAGAAACATCAAGGAATTTGCTAAAATATGGAACCCTTGGCTGGAAAAAATGGGATATCATATGTGAAACGAAAAATGTATTGGCCCGGATGGTAGGGGGTGGGGAGGGAGGGAGGAGGAGGGTGGGAAAACAAAGGTAAAACCAATAGGCGGGAAATTCAAAGGTTATGATACATAATGATACAAGAAATTTTAACTATATGGTTTAATATAAATGTAACCTGTTTTTATAAGAGGAAGAAAATCAATAAAAAATAAAGATTTAAATAAAAATCCAACAAAAAAACTAGTTTGTAAAAGTGCTATATGTAAAAGGGGGCTGATTTTGGTACCTTCGTCCTGTCAAAATGTATAGGGTATTAAAGGGAGGCTGAAGTGGACTATAATGGTACCATATGTGTAATGCCACTTACACACGACCGTTTTTCATGGCAAGAAAAATGGGCGTTAAAAATTTAGAACCTGCTCTATTTGTTCTTGACGTTTCATATCGTGAAAAACGGTTGTGTGTAGGCTTTAACGAGGGGGGAAAAACGTGCATGCTCAGAAGCAAGTTATGAGAAGGGAAATTAGCATAATCAGCCCAAAGTGTGGCACCATTCGAATGGAACTTCCTCTTTATAGTGCCGTTGTACGTGTTGTACGTGTTGTACGTCACGGCGCTTTGCTCAAGCATTTTTTTTTTTACGATCGTGTGTATGCAAGGCAGGCTTGAGAGGAATCATGTTGAGAAACACTTTGTTTTTTTTCCATGACATGAATAACAGTTGGGTGTACACGGCATCACTGATTACCAGTCAAGTTTATAAAGTTAATAAAATTAGTTTTATTACAAGAATAAACAAAGTTCATTTACATATTTGTAGAATAAATATATTATGTTGTGACAACCATGCAGTAACTCATATTTCTATTGTTGCCAATAACATTTTCAACCATCCACAGTATAATGTATAGAGGCTCTACATGTTTTGCGTTTTTTTTTCTCGTAATATCCGCTTCCTCAGGAGCTTTACACAAGTATAGATTTGTCAGATGGTACATATGGATTTTTGTCACATGACTATAAATAGAAAGAACATTATTGGTATTATTTTACAATGTAGATATAATCAATACATGTTTTTCATATAAAGGCAAGCATCCATTCCATGGGCCATACCCAGTCCCATCCCAAAATCTCACCAAAAGGGAAGGGGACGGGACGTGCCACAACAAAGGTCACAAAGGAACCGGATCAAGGGGTGACCCACCCTGGAGACCACAGGAACTCTCAAAGTGACACCAAAATCCATTGGTCAGTTCCAGGCCCGGACTGGCCAAAGGGCATACTGGGTATATGCAACGGACCCCGGCGGCTCGTGGGCCGCATGTCACGCAGGGGGTACAGAACTGTTAGGGGGTGTCTGTGTAACAAACTGTGGGGGCTGTGTTATGTAAAAGGGTCCAGAGGTGCAAGGTGCTGTGTAATGTAAAGGGGTCCAGAGGTGCAGGGTGCTGTGTAATGTAAAGGGGCCCAGAGGTGCAGGGTGCTGTGTAATGTAGAGGGGTCCAGAGGTGCAGGGTGATGTGTAATGTAAAGGGGCCCAGGGTGCAGGGTGCTGTGTAATGTAAAATGGTCCAGAGGTGCAGGGTGCTGTGTAATGTAAAAGGGTCCAGAGGTGCGGTGCTATGTAATGTAAAGGGGTCCAGGGTGCTGTGTAATGTAAAGGGGTCCAGAGGTGCAAGGTGCTGTGTAATGTAAAGGGGTCCAGAGGTGCAAGGTGCTGTGTAATGTAAAGGGGTCCAGAGGTGCAGGGTGCTGTGTAGTGTAAAGGGGTCCAGAGCTACAAGGTGCTGGAACCCCACATCCCATCATTAACCGCCACTGCGAAGAGCCGCCACGGTCCCAGTCTGGGCCTGGTCAGTTCTAAATAAATAGAATAAGTGCATATGTATATGATATATATATATATATATATATATACAGAGGCGTATGTAGTGAAATTAGTGCCTATGGCAAGCACTGAAACTGCCTGTCGAGACATTTGAAACCCATCTTTCAGATAACCTTAACAAAACTAGTGATATTTATCATTCCTTGTGATACCTTGGGTACTGACATATCCACTTTATGGAGAAATCTGGGGTTTATTAGACCCCTGATCCCTCCTCTGCCCTCCAAGGCATATTGGCTGCCAGGCAAATGCAGAACCAACACTGGAAGTGATGAACTCTTCATCACTTAAGGCCTCACAGAGGAGAGGGAGAAACTGATGTTCCTCCTTCTTTGTGCGCTGCCAATCCGACCAGATGGAATGGGAGAGCCTGGGAGAATAGGGGAGGCTGTGGCTGAACGCATCAGGGATAGCGCTGCCATTGTCCATTAGCAAAGGAGATCCTGCCTATGCTCAGGAGGAGGGAAGAAGAGACCCTCAGACCCTGGGAAGTACCTTGCTGCCCAGCCACTCAACAGTGCCCCTTCATATGGAGCCCATGGCACTTGCCATGGCTGCCATACCCTAGATACGCCACTATATATATATATATATATATATATGTGTGTGTGCACATATCTTGATTAGCTATTCTAAGCTTACATATATTAGGTAAAAATGCATAATATATTTATTCTATGAATATGTAAATTTGTTTATTCTTGTAATAAAAACTATTTTTTAACTTTATAAACTTGACTGGTAATCAGTTACACATATTATACCATTAAAGTCCACTTTAGCCTCCCTCCAATTCCCTACACAAAAAACCTAGAACTTAAACATCCATGTGCACTTGGTTCAAGGCAGGAGCAAAACCGGTTAGGCAAGCATCAAATTGCATCTCTTGGGATATGGAGGAGCTCCCGCTGGAGCAGTTTCAGTAAGATATAAATAGTAAACCATCACTTTACACCCGATCACCTCCCTGCAGAGCTAATCAAAGGCCTTTCATTAATGTGGGCCTAGCCTAGATCCTGTGAGGTATTGGAAGAGGCTAAGCTAAGCCAGAAGTTTTAACCTTGGAAAATGTTCTAGGACAATCCCTAGATATGTAAATGGCTGAAATGACCAAATACTTCCAATACTCTAAGGAGAGGGCAATGGGAGCTTTCCATTTCAGTACTATGGCTTTCCTGGTGTAAAATAAAAGGGATCCTAATAGTACTCTAAGAGACCTAGGTGGGGCTAGGGGATTAATTAGGCCCAACAGGCATTTGTCAATACTCAGTGGGATTGAAACGGTAGTGAGCTGGATAATGAAACGTGAGCGTTTGTCCCAAAATATTTGAATTGAGGGACAGTTCCATAATATGTGAGTAGAGTCAGTTGGGCCAGCTACGCATGTCCAACATCCCGCCGAAACGGAGAGAAAGTCTGCTTCTTTAACCACTTCAGCCCCGGACCATTTTGCTGGCCAAAGACCAGAGCATTTTTTGCAATTCAGATCTGCGTCACTTTAACTGACAATTGCGTGGTCATGCGATGTGGCTCCCAAACAAAATTTACATCCTTTTTTTTTTTTGCCAAAAATAGAGCTTTCTTTTGGTGGTATTTGATCACATCTGCGTTTTAAATTTTTTTGCTTTAAAAATAGAGCAACAATTTTGAAAAAAATGCAATATTTTTTACTTTTGGCTATAATAAATATCCCCAAAAAATCTATAAAAAAAAGAAAAACATTTTAGGCTGATATGTATTCTTCTACATATTTTGGGTAACAAAAATCCCAATAAGCGTTTATTGAAATAGGGGATATTTTTATGGCATTTTTATTATTATTTTTTTTTTTTACTAGTAATGGTGGTGAGCACCGATATTTATGACACTTTTGACACATTTTTGGGACCATTGTCATTTTTAAATTTGGTGCTGAAGAAATTTGTTTTTTTTTTTACATATTTTTGGGGTAATATTTATTATAGCAAAAAGTAAAAAATATATATTTTTTCTAATTGTCACTCTTTTTTTGTTTATAGCCGCAGAGGTGATCAAATACCACCAAAAGAAAGCTCTATTTGTGGGAAAAAAAGGAAATCAATTTTATTTGGGTACAACATCGCATGACCGCGCAATTGTCAGTTAAAGTGACACAGTGCCATATCGCAAAAAATGGCCTGATCATTAAGGGGCCAAATGACGGAGTGTAAATGATGAAGTGTGAATGATGAATGATGGGGTGTGAATGATGAAGTGTGAATGATGGGGTGTGGATGATGAATTATGGGATGTAAATGATGGTGTGTAAATGATGAAGTGTGAATGATGGAAAGTAAGTGATGAGTGTGAATGATGGAAAGTAAGTGATGAGTGTGAATGATGAAAAGTAAGTGATGAGTGTGAATGATGAAAAGTAAGTGATGAGTGTGAATGATGGAAAGTAAGTGATGAGTGTGAATGATGGAAAGTAAGTGATGAGTGTGAATTGTGAAAGTAAGTGATGAGTGTGAATGATGGAAAGTAAGTGATGAGTGTGAATGATGGAAAGTAAGTGATGAGTGTGAATTGTGAAAGTAAGTGATGAGTGTGAATGATGGAAAGTAAGTGATGAGTGTGAATTGTGAAAGTAAATGATGAGTGTGAATGATGGAAAGTAAGTGATGAGTGTGAATGATGGAAAGTAAGTGATGAGTGTGAATGATGAAAGTAAGCGATGAGTGTGAATGATGAAAAGTAAGTAATGAGTGTGAATGATGGAAAGTAAGTGATGAGTGTGAATGATGGAAAGTAAGTGATGAGTGTGAATTGTGAAAGTAAGTGATGAGTGTGAATGATGACAAGTAAGTGATGAGTGTGAATGATGAAAGTAAGTGATGAGTGTGAATGATGGAAAGTAAGTGATGAGTGTGAATGATGGAAAGTAAGTGATGAGTGTGAATGATGGAAAGTAAGTGATGAGTGTGAATGATGGAAAGTAAGTGATGAGTGTGAATGATGGAAAGTAAGTGATGAGTGTGAATGATGAAAAGTAAGTGATGAGTGTGAATGATGAAAAGTAAGTGATGAGTGTGAATGATGGAAAGTAAGTGATGAGTGTGAATGATGGAAAGTAAGTGATGAGTGTGAATGATGGAAAGTAAGTGATGAGTGTGAATGATGAACAGTAAGTGATGAGTGTGAATGATGGAAAGTAAGTGATGAGTGTGAATGATGAAAGTAAGTGATGAGTGTGAACAGGGCCGGCCTTTGCGGTGTGCGGGATGTGCTGTCGCACAGGGCGCCATGGCAACATGGGCGCCTGGCGATCGGCACAAATTCTCTAAAATCGCCCGTGTACTAAGTAGTGGGCGTGGGGCATGCCGGCGCCCCGAATCCTCCTCCCCCCGCGCGCGAACGAAGAGGACTTTGGGCGGCATGGCATGGTGACAGGCGTCTGGCTTTGCGGGGGTGCAAGCAGGAACCCGAGCGAGCCGTCGGCACACTCGGGACACGGCCGCAATCATCACCCTTCCCTGTGAAGCGCCGCAGGTCTGAGTCTCGGCTGCCTGTCTCACAGTCACAGGCAGCCGAGCAGTGAAGCCGCCTCCCCCTTGTCTATACTGTGCTGCGCTGTGTGTGTGCAGCACGCGGCAAGCACATTAGCTGAGCCTGTTATACAGGTCTGAAGGGGGGGGGTCGGCTCTGTAGAGTGGGTTCGGTATTTTAGGAGGGGGTTCTGTGTTGTGGGAGGGTTCTGTGTTGTGGGGGGGTTCTGTATTGTAGGAGGGGGGTTCTGTATTGTAGGGGGGGGCAGCAAGGTGGGGGGGTTCGGTATTGTAGGAGGGGGGGTTCGGTATTGTAGGAGGGGGTTCGGTATTGTAGGAGGGGGTTCGGTACTGTAGGGGGGTTCTGTATTGTAGGAGGGGGGGTTCTGTATTGTAGGGGGGTTCTGTATTGTAGGAGGGGGGTTTTGTATTGTAGGGGGGGTCTGTATTGTAAGAGGGGTGATTGTGTATTGTAAGAGGGGGGATAGTGTATTGTAGGGGGGTCTGTATTGTAGGGAGGGGGGTTCTGTATTGTAGGGAGGGGGGTTCTGTATTGTAGGAGGGGGGGTTCTGTATTGTAGGAGGGGGGGTTCTGTATTGTAGGAGGGGGGGTGGCACTGTAGGGGGGTTCTGTATTGTAGGGGGGGTTCTGTATTGTAGGAGGGGGGGCTGTGTTGAAGGAGGGGGGATTGTGTATTGTAGGGGGTCTATATTGTAGGGAGGGGGTTCTGTATTGTAGGGGGTCTGTATTGTAGGGGGGTCTGTATTGTAGGGGGGGTCTGTATTGTAGGGAGAGGGGGGTTCAGTATTGTAGGGAGAGGGGTCTGTATTGTAGGGGGGGTTCAGTATTGTAGGGAGAGGGGTCTGTATTGTAGGGGGGTTCTGTATTGTAGGGGGGGTGGGGTTATGTATTGTAGGTGAGTTTGTATTGTAGGGGGGTCTGCTCTTTAGGAGTGAATCTGTATTGTAGAGGGGGTTCTGTATTATAAGAAGGGGTCTGTGTTGTAAGGGGGGTCTGCACTGTAGGGGGGTGTCTGTGTAACATACAGGTGTCTAGAGCTGTAGGGTGCTGTGTAATGTAAAGGGGTGCTGTGTAATGTAAAGGGGTGCTGTGTAATGTAAAGGGGCCCAGAGGTGCATGGTGCTGTGTAATGTAAAGGGGCCCAGAGGTGCAGGGTGCTGTGTAATGTAAAGGCGTGCTGTGTAATGTAAAGGGGCCCAGAGGTGCAGGATGCTGTGTAATGTAAAGGGGCCCAGAGGTGCTGGGTGCTGTGTAATGTAAAGGGGTCCAGAGGTGCAGGGTGCTGTGTAATGTAAAGGGGTCCAGAGGTGCAGGGTGATGTGTAATGTAAAGGGGTCCAGAGGTGCAGGGTGTTGTGTAATGTAAAGGGGTCCAGGGTTGCAGGGTGCTCTGTAATGTAAAGGGGTCCAGAGGTGCAGGGTGTTGTGTAATGTAAAGGGGTCCAGGGTTGCAGGGTGCTGTGTAATGTAAAGAGGTCCAGAGGTGCAGGGTGCTGTGTAATGTAAAGGGGTCCAGAGGTGCAGGGTGCTGTGTAATGTAAAGGGGTCCAGAGGTGCAGGGTGATGTGTAATGTAAAGGGGTCCAGAGGTGCAGAGTGCTGTGTAATGTAAAGGGGTCCAGAGGTGCAGGGTGTTGTGTAATGTAAAGGGGTCCAGGGTTGCAGGGTGCTGTGTAATGTAAAGGGGTCCAGAGGTGCAGGGTGCTGTGTAATGTAAAGGGGTCCAGAGTTGCAGGGTGCTGTGTAATGTAAAGGGGTCCAGGGTTGCAGGGTGCTGTGTAATGTAAAGGGGTCCAGAGGTGCAGGGTGCTGTGTAATGTAAAGGGGTCCAGAGTTGCAGGGTGCTGTGTAATGTAAAGGGGTCCAGGGTTGCAGGGTGCTGTGTAATGTAAAGGGGCCCAGAGGTGCAGGGTGCTGTGTAATGTAAAGGGGTCCAGAGGTGCAGGGTGTTGTGTAATGTAAAGGGGTCCAGGGTTGCAGGGTGCTGTGTAATGTAAAGGGGTCCAGAGGTGCAGGGTGTTGTGTAATGTAAAGGGGTCCAGAGGTGCTGGGTGCTGTGTAATGTAAAGGGGTCCAGAGGTGCAGGGTGCTGTGTAATGTAAAGGGGTCCAGAGGTGCAGGGTGCTGTGTAATGTAAAGGGGTCCAGAGGTGCTGGGTGCTGTGTAATGTAAAGTGGCCCAGAGGTGCAGGGTGCTGTGTAATGTAAAGGGGTCCAGAGGTGCAGGGTGCTGTGTAATGTAAAGGGGTCCAGAGGTGCAGGGTGCTGTGTAATGTAAAGGGGTCCAGAGATGCAGGGTGCTGTGTAATGTAAAGGGGTCCAGGGTTGCAGGGTGCTGTGTAATGTAAAGGGGTCCAGAGGTGCAGGGTGCTGTGTAATGTAAAGGGGTCCAGAGATGCAGGGTGCTGTGTAATGTAAAGGGGTCCAGGGTTGCAGGGTGCTGTGTAATGTAAAGGGGTCCAGAGATGCAGGGTGCTGTGTAATGTAAAGGGGTCCAGGGTTGCAGGGTGCTGTGTAATGTAAAGGGGTCCAGAGGTGCAGGGTGCTGTGTAATGTAAAGGGGTCCAGAGCTGTGAGGTGCTGTGTAATGTAAAGGGGTCCAGAGGTGCAGTTGTGGAGGTACACAGTAGTGACAGAGATATTGAAGGATGCAGGGGGCACAGTGGGGTGTTTTTACATTTTACTGTGGGGGGGCAGATATAGGATCCGCCCCGGGTGCCAAATGCTCTAGGTACGCCTGGCAGGCCACAGGTGGATTCTGCCGGAAAGACGGCGTGGGCGGCTGTCCTTGCCTTGCTATGAGGGGCTCATATGCCATGCGCACTGAGAAGACAAAGGAGGGCAAGAATCTACAGACGCAGGCAGCAGATGTAAAAACTTTTTTCTGTAAGTACATTTTTTTTTATAAGTGCAGTGTACTGCTTAATGTTAGTTTTTGTATTTTTTATTATTTAAATAGGGTGTTTCTTAAAGGAACAGTAAATACAAAAGTTAAAAAATACTTTATTGTAATTATGTTTGATATTTGATTGTAAATTTACAGGTAGTGGTATTATAGCGTGTGATTTGCAGTATAGGTGGTGTTATTATAGCATGTGAATGTATTTTTATCATAGCTTGTAATCAGTTTTTTGGGAACTTAACAGAATGTAAGGCTTTAAATGGAGCCAGTATTGGAGAAATGGGTGTGGACACTGAAAGGGTGTGGTTACTGAGGGGCATGGTTACCGAGGGGCGTGGCCACTAGGGGGCGCTGTAAAGCTTTCTCGTACAGGGCGCCTAAAGGCCTAAGGCCGGCCCTGAGTGTGAATGATGGAAAGTAAGTGATGAGTGTGAATGATGAACAGTAAGTGATGAGTGTGAATGATGGAAAGTAAGTGATGAGTGTGAATTGTGAAAGTAAATGATGAGTGTGAATGATGGAAAGTAAGTGATGAGTGTGAATGATGAAAAGTAAATGATGAGTGTGAATGATGGAAAGTAAGTGATGAGTGTGAATTGTGAAAGTAAATGATGAGTGTGAATGATGGAAAGTAAGTGATGAGTGTGAATGATGAAAAGTAAGTGATGAGTGTGAATGATGGAAAGTAAGTGATGAGTGTGAATGATGGAAAGTAAGTGATGAGTGTGAATGATGGAAAGTAAGTGATGAGTGTGAATGATGAACAGTAAGTGATGAGTGTGAATGATGGAAAGTAAGTGATGAGTGTGAATGATGGAAAGTAAGTGATGAGTGTGAATGATGGAAAGTAAGTGATGAGTGTGAATGATGGAAAGTAAGTGATGAGTGTGAATGATGGAAAGTAAGTGATGAGTGTGATTGATGGAAAGTAAGTGATGAGTGTGAATTATGGAAAGTAAGTGATGAGTGTGAATGATGGAAAGTAAGTGATGAGTGTGAATGATGGAAAGTAAGTGATGAGTGTGAATGATGAAAGTAAGTGATGAGTGTGAATGATGGAAGGTACGTGATGAGTGTGAATGATGAAAGTAAGTGATGAGTGTGAATGATGGAAGGTACGTGATGAGTGTGAATGATGGAAAGTAAGTGATGAGTGTGAATGATGGAAAGTAAGTGATGAGTGTGAATGATGGAAGGTACGTGATGAGTGTGAATGATGGAAAGTAAGTGATGAGTGTGAATGATGAAAAGTAAGTGATGAGTGTGAATGATGAAAGTAAGTGATGAGTGTGAATGATGGAAAGTAAGTGATGAGTGTGAATGATGAAAGTAAGTGATGAGTGTGAATGATGGAAAGTAAGTGATGAGTGTGAATGATGAAAGTAAGTGATGAGTGTGAATGATGTAAAGTAAGTGATGAGTGTGAATGATGGAAAGTAAGTGATGAGTGTGAATGATGGAAAGTAAGTGATGAGTGTGATTGATGGAAAGTAAGTGATGAGTGTGAATGATGGAAAGTAAGTGATGAGTGTGAATGATGGAAAGTAAGTGATGAGTGTGAATGATGGAAAGTAAGTGATGAGTGTGATTGATGGAAAGTAAGTGATGAGTGTGAATGATGGAAAGTAAGTGATGAGTGTGAATGATGGAAGGTACGTGATGAGTGTGAATGATGGAAAGTAAATGATGAGTGTGATTGATGGAAAGTAAGTGATGAGTGTGAATGATGAACAGTAAGTGATGAGTGTGAATGATGGAAAGTAAGTGATGAGTGTGAATGATGAAAAGTAAGTGATGAGTGTGAATGATGGAAAGTAAGTGATGAGTGTGAATGATGGAAGGTACGTGATGAGTGTGAATGATGGAAAGTAAATGATGAGTGTGATTGATGGAAAGTAAGTGATGAGTGTGAATGATGAACAGTAAGTGATGAGTGTGAATGATGGAAAGTAAGTGATGAGTGTGAATGATGAAAGTAAGTGATGAGTGTGAATGATGGAAGGTACGTGATGAGTGTGAATGATGAAAGTAAGTGATGAGTCTGAATGATGAAAGTAAGTGATGAGTGTGAATGATGGAAGGTACGTGATGAGTGTGAATGATGGAAAGTAAGTGATGAGTGTGAATGATGGAAAGTAAGTGATGAGTGTGAATGATGGAAAGTAAGTGATGAGTGTGAATGATGGAAGGTACGTGATGAGTGTGAATGATGAAAAGTAAGTGATGAGTGTGAATGATGAAAGTAAGTGATGAGTGTGAATGATGGAAAGTAAGTGATGAGTGTGAATGATGAAAGTAAGTGATGAGTGTGAATGATGGAAAGTAAGTGATGAGTGTGAATGATGAAAGTAAGTGATGAGTGTGAATGATGAAAGTAAGTGATGAGTGTGAATGATGGAAAGTAAGTGATGGGGTGGGAATGTTGTAGAGTAAGTAATGAGGTGTGAGTGATGAAGTAGGAATGAGGTGTGAATAATGGAATGTGAACATTCACTTCCATCATTCGCTCTCCATTATCTCTCAGCAGAAATGGACCAAAACCGCTAATCCTCCTCGTACACAATATTGATTCTACGTCTCTTCCATCGTAGCCATCCTATTGGATGACAGGCGTTCTTCTCTTCTTTCCATTGATTCCCACAAACATCAATCAATCTCAGCTAGCGGGCGTGTCTCTGTGTGTGTCCTCCTCGCTTTCTAATTGGCCGGCATGCAGGCGGCGTCACCGATGTAGTGTGAACTCCGCCCCGGCATCCTTGTGTGTGTGGTCAGTGAGCCGTGCGGAGGACAGTGATGGAGAAGGGGATTACCGGGGGGGCGAGTACAGCCGACCGACACAGGGACCGCTGACCTTCCCGGGAGCCGGACAGCACGGTGCGTCTTCTTATGTCTTCTCCTTCATTGGGGTCCCCGGAGTGTGTGGGAAAGGGGCTCCTGCTCCTCTATTACTATACATGGGGGGATGGGGGGTTACCAGGGATGATCCAACCGTCCAATCTGCATGCAGTCTGTCTGTCCTCACCATCATCCCCCATCTCACCATCTCACCCATACTTATCACTTCTATTGGATTCATCTACTCACACTGGATTCATCTAGTTACATTGTATCATCTAGTTACATTGTATCATCTAGTCACATTGTATCATCTAGTCACATTGTATCATCTAGTTACATTGTATCATCTATTCACATTGTATCATCTAGTTACATTGTATCATCTAGTTACATTGTATCATCTAGTCACATTGTATCATCTAGTCACATTGTATCATCTAGTTACATTGTATCATCTAGTCACATTGTATCATCTAGTCACATTGTATCATCTAGTCACATTGTATCATCTAGTTACATTGTATCATCTAGTCACATTGTATCATCTAGTTACATTGTATCATCTAGTTACATTGTATCATCTAGTTACATTGTATCATCTATTCACATTGTATCATCTAGTTACATTGTATCATCTAGTTACATTGTATCATCTAGTTACATTGTATCATCTATTCACATTGTATCATCTAGTTACATTGTATCATCTAGTTACATTGTATCATCTAGTTACATTGTATCATCTAGTTACATTGTATAATCTAGTCACATTGTATCCATCTAGTCACATTGTATCATCTAGTTACATTGTATCCATCTAGTCACATTGTATCATCTAGTTACATTGTATCATCTAGTCACATTGTATCATCTAGTCACATTGTATCATCTAGTTACATTGTATCATCTAGTCACATTGTATCATCTAGTCACATTGTATCATCTAGTCACATTGTATCATCTAGTCACATTGTATCATCTAGTCACATTGTATCATCTAGTCACATTGTATCATCTAGTTACATTGTATCATCTAGTCACATTGTATCATCTAGTCACATTGTATCATCTAGTTACATTGTATCATCTAGTCACATTGTATCATCTAGTTACATTGTATCATCTATTCACATTGTATCATCTAGTTACATTGTATCATCTAGTTACATTGTATCATCTAGTCACATTGTATCATCTAGTTACATTGTATCATCTAGTTACATTGTATCCATCTAGTCACATTGTATCATCTAGTTACATTGTATCCATCTAGTCACATTGTATCATCTAGTTACATTGTATCATCTAGTCACATTGTATCATCTAGTCACATTGTATCATCTAGTCACATTGTATCATCTAGTCACATTGTATCATCTAGTTACATTGTATTCTTTAGTTACATTGTATCATCTAGTCACATTGTATCATCTAGTCACATTGTATCATCTAGTCACATTGTATCATCTAGTTACATTGTATCATCTAGTTACATTGTATCATCTAGTTACATTGTATTCTTTAGTTACATTGTATCATCTAGTTACATTGTATCATCTAGTCACATTGTATCCATCTAGTTACATTGTATCATCTAGTAAGATTGTATCATCTAGTTACATTGTATCATCTAGTCACATTGTATCATCTAGTCACATTGTATCATCTAGTTACATTGTATTCTTTAGTTACATTGTATCCATCTAGTTACATTGTATCATCTAGTTACATTGTATCATCTAGTTACATTGTATCATCTAGTCACATTGTATCCATCTAGTTACATTGTATCATCTAGTCACATTGTATCATCTAGTCACATTGTATCATCTAGTCACATTGTATCATCTAGTTACATTGTATCATCTAGTTACATTGTATCATCTAGTTACATTGTATCATCTAGTTACATTGTATCATCTAGTTACATTGTATCATCTAGTCACATTGTATCATCTAGTTACATTGTATTCTTTAGTTACATTGTATCATCTAGTCACATTGTATCATCTAGTTACATTGTATCATCTAGTTACATTGTATTCTTTAGTTACATTGTATCATCTAGTCACATTGTATCATCTAGTTACATTGTATTCTTTAGTTACATTGTATCATCTAGTCACATTGTATCATCTAGTCACATTGTATCATCTAGTCACATTGTATCATCTAGTTACATTGTATCATCTAGTTACATTGTATTCTTTAGTTACATTGTACCTATATAGTTACATTGTATTCTTTAGTTACATTGTATCATCTAGTTACATTGTATTCTTTAGTTACATTGTATCATCTAGTTACATTGTATCATCTAGTTACATTGTATTCTTTAGTTACATTGTACCTATATAGTTACATTGTATTCTTTAGTTACATTGTATCATCTAGTTACATTGTATCATCTAGTCACATTGTATCATCTAGTTACATTGTATCATCTAGTCACATTGTATCATCTAGTCACATTGTATCATCTAGTCACATTGTATCATCTAGTTACATTGTATCATCTAGTTACATTGTATCATCTAGTTACATTGTATCATCTATTCACATTGTATCATCTAGTTACATTGTATCATCTAGTTACATTGTATCATCTAGTTACATTGTATCATCTAGTCACATTGTATCATCTAGTTACATTGTATCCATCTAGTCACATTGTATCATCTAGTTACATTGTATCATCTAGTCACATTGTATCATCTAGTTACATTGTATCATCTAGTAAGATTGTATCATCTAGTTACATTGTATCATCTAGTCACATTGTATCATCTAGTCACATTGTATCATCTAGTTACATTGTATTCTTTAGTTACATTGTATCCATCTAGTTACATTGTATCATCTAGTTACATTGTATCATCTAGTTACATTGTATCATCTAGTTACATTGTATCATCTAGTCACATTGTATCCATCTAGTTACATTGTATCATCTAGTCACATTGTATCATCTAGTCACATTGTATCATCTAGTCACATTGTATCATCTAGTTACATTGTATCATCTAGTTACATTGTATCATCTAGTTACATTGTATCATCTAGTTACATTGTATCATCTAGTTACATTGTATCATCTAGTCACATTGTATCATCTAGTTACATTGTATTCTTTAGTTACATTGTATCATCTAGTCACATTGTATCATCTAGTTACATTGTATCATCTAGTTACATTGTATTCTTTAGTTACATTGTATCATCTAGTCACATTGTATCATCTAGTTACATTGTATTCTTTAGTTACATTGTATCATCTAGTCACATTGTATCATCTAGTTACATTGTATCATCTAGTCACATTGTATCATCTAGTTACATTGTATTCTTTAGTTACATTGTATCATCTAGTCACATTGTATCATCTAGTCACATTGTATCATCTAGTCACATTGTATCATCTAGTTACATTGTATCATCTAGTTACATTGTATTCTTTAGTTACATTGTACCTATATAGTTACATTGTATTCTTTAGTTACATTGTATCATCTAGTTACATTGTATTCTTTAGTTACATTGTATCATCTAGTTACATTGTATCATCTAGTTACATTGTATTCTTTAGTTACATTGTACCTATATAGTTACATTGTATTCTTTAGTTACATTGTATCATCTAGTTACATTGTATTCTTTAGTTACATTGTATCATCTAGTTACATTGTATCATCTAGTTACATTGTATAATCTAGTCACATTGTATCCATCTAGTCACATTGTATCATCTAGTTACATTGTATCCATCTAGTCACATTGTATCATCTAGTTACATTGTATCATCTAGTCACATTGTATCATCTAGTCACATTGTATCATCTAGTCACATTGTATCATCTAGTTACATTGTATTCTTTAGTTACATTGTATCATCTAGTCACATTGTATCATCTAGTTACATTGTATTCTTTAGTTACATTGTATCATCTAGTCACATTGTATCATCTAGTCACATTGTATCATCTAGTCACATTGTATCATCTAGTTACATTGTATCATCTAGTCACATTGTATCATCTAGTCACATTGTATCATCTAGTTACATTGTATCATCTAGTCACATTGTATCATCTAGTTACATTGTATCATCTATTCACATTGTATCATCTAGTTACATTGTATCATCTAGTTACATTGTATCATCTAGTCACATTGTATCATCTAGTTACATTGTATCATCTAGTTACATTGTATCCATCTAGTCACATTGTATCATCTAGTTACATTGTATCCATCTAGTCACATTGTATCATCTAGTTACATTGTATCATCTAGTCACATTGTATCATCTAGTCACATTGTATCATCTAGTCACATTGTATCATCTAGTCACATTGTATCATCTAGTCACATTGTATCATCTAGTTACATTGTATTCTTTAGTTACATTGTATCATCTAGTCACATTGTATCATCTAGTCACATTGTATCATCTAGTCACATTGTATCATCTAGTCACATTGTATCATCTAGTCACATTGTATCATCTAGTTACATTGTATCATCTAGTTACATTGTATTCTTTAGTTACATTGTACCTATATAGTTACATTGTATTCTTTAGTTACATTGTATCATCTAGTTACATTGTATTCTTTAGTTACATTGTATCATCTAGTTACATTGTATCATCTAGTTACATTGTATTCTTTAGTTACATTGTATTCTTTAGTTACATTGTATCATCTAGTTACATTGTATCATCTAGTCACATTGTATCATCTAGTTACATTGTATCATCTAGTCACATTGTATCATCTAGTCACATTGTATCATCTAGTCACATTGTATCATCTAGTTACATTGTATCATCTAGTTACATTGTATCATCTAGTTACATTGTATCATCTATTCACATTGTATCATCTAGTTACATTGTATCATCTAGTTACATTGTATCATCTAGTTACATTGTATCATCTAGTTACATTGTATCATCTAGTCACATTGTATCATCTAGTTACATTGTATCATCTAGTCACATTGTATCATCTAGTTACATTGTATCATCTAGTCACATTGTATCATCTAGTCACATTGTATCATCTAGTCACATTGTATCATCTAGTTACATTGTATCATCTAGTTACATTGTATTCTTTAGTTACATTGTACCTATATAGTTACATTGTATTCTTTAGTTACATTGTATCATCTAGTTACATTGTATTCTTTAGTTACATTGTATCATCTAGTTACATTGTATCATCTAGTTACATTGTATTCTTTAGTTACATTGTACCTATATAGTTACATTGTATTCTTTAGTTACATTGTATCATCTAGTTACATTGTATTCTTTAGTTACATTGTATCATCTAGTTACATTGTATCATCTAGTCACATTGTATCCATCTAGTTACATTGTATCATCTAGTAAGATTGTATCATCTAGTTACATTGTATCATCTAGTCACATTGTATCATCTAGTCACATTGTATCATCTAGTTACATTGTATTCTTTAGTTACATTGTATCCATCTAGTTACATTGTATCATCTAGTTACATTGTATCATCTAGTTACATTGTATCATCTAGTCACATTGTATCCATCTAGTTACATTGTATCATCTAGTCACATTGTATCATCTAGTCACATTGTATCATCTAGTCACATTGTATCATCTAGTCACATTGTATCATCTAGTTACATTGTATCATCTAGTTACATTGTATCATCTAGTTACATTGTATCATCTAGTTACATTGTATCATCTAGTTACATTGTATCATCTAGTCACATTGTATCATCTAGTTACATTGTATTCTTTAGTTACATTGTATCATCTAGTCACATTGTATCATCTAGTTACATTGTATCATCTAGTTACATTGTATTCTTTAGTTACATTGTATCATCTAGTCACATTGTATCATCTAGTTACATTGTATTCTTTAGTTACATTGTATCATCTAGTCACATTGTATCATCTAGTCACATTGTATCATCTAGTCACATTGTATCATCTAGTTACATTGTATCATCTAGTTACATTGTATTCTTTAGTTACATTGTACCTATATAGTTACATTGTATTCTTTAGTTACATTGTATCATCTAGTTACATTGTATTCTTTAGTTACATTGTATCATCTAGTTACATTGTATCATCTAGTTACATTGTATTCTTTAGTTACATTGTACCTATATAGTTACATTGTATTCTTTAGTTACATTGTATCATCTAGTTACATTGTATTCTTTAGTTACATTGTATCATCTAGTTACATTGTATCATCTAGTCACATTGTATCCATCTAGTTACATTGTATCATCTAGTAAGATTGTATCATCTAGTTACATTGTATCATCTAGTCACATTGTATCATCTAGTCACATTGTATCATCTAGTTACATTGTATTCTTTAGTTACATTGTATCCATCTAGTTACATTGTATCATCTAGTTACATTGTATCATCTAGTTACATTGTATCATCTAGTCACATTGTATCATCTAGTTACATTGTATCATCTAGTTACATTGTATTCTTTAGTTACATTGTATCATCTAGTCACATTGTATCATCTAGTTACATTGTATTCTTTAGTTACATTGTATCATCTAGTCACATTGTATCATCTAGTCACATTGTATCATCTAGTCACATTGTATCATCTAGTTACATTGTATCATCTAGTTACATTGTATTCTTTAGTTACATTGTACCTATATAGTTACATTGTATTCTTTAGTTACATTGTATCATCTAGTTACATTGTATTCTTTAGTTACATTGTATCATCTAGTTACATTGTATCATCTAGTTACATTGTATTCTTTAGTTACATTGTACCTATATAGTTACATTGTATTCTTTAGTTACATTGTATCATCTAGTTACATTGTATTCTTTAGTTACATTGTATCATCTAGTTACATTGTATCATCTAGTCACATTGTATCCATCTAGTTACATTGTATCATCTAGTAAGATTGTATCATCTAGTTACATTGTATCATCTAGTCACATTGTATCATCTAGTCACATTGTATCATCTAGTTACATTGTATTCTTTAGTTACATTGTATCCATCTAGTTACATTGTATCATCTAGTTACATTGTATCATCTAGTTACATTGTATCATCTAGTCACATTGTATCCATCTAGTTACATTGTATCATCTAGTCACATTGTATCATCTAGTCACATTGTATCATCTAGTCACATTGTATCATCTAGTTACATTGTATCATCTAGTTACATTGTATCATCTAGTTACATTGTATCATCTAGTTACATTGTATCATCTAGTCACATTGTATCATCTAGTTACATTGTATCATCTAGTTACATTGTATCATCTAGTCACATTGTATCATCTAGTCACATTGTATCATCTAGTCACATTGTATCATCTAGTTACATTGTATCATCTAGTCACATTGTATCATCTAGTTACATTGTATTCTTTAGTTACATTGTATCATCTAGTCACATTGTATCATCTAGTTACATTGTATCATCTAGTTACATTGTATTCTTTAGTTACATTGTATCATCTAGTCACATTGTATCATCTAGTTACATTGTATTCTTTAGTTACATTGTATCATCTAGTCACATTGTATCATCTAGTCACATTGTATCATCTAGTCACATTGTATCATCTAGTTACATTGTATCATCTAGTTACATTGTATTCTTTAGTTACATTGTATTCTTTAGTTACATTGTATCATCTAGTTACATTGTATCATCTAGTTACATTGTATTCTTTAGTTACATTGTACCCATCTAGTTGAGGGAATGATTACAGATGTTAGATTCCCGGACTCCTAGCAATCAGTTGGCGATTTGTTTTATTCTGGGGCCTCATTCACACTTCAGTCCGTTTGGGTCTGTCTGTCAGTTTTGACGGCGGACCTGAACGGACGCTCCATGCATGTCTATGGAGCGTTGGATGTCCGCTGACCTCCGACCCTATCGGATCCGCTAAAAACAGACGTATGGGGGATACGTCTGATCTTTCATCAGATCTTACCCGATCGGATAAGATCTGATGAAAACGGACATGCTCCATAGGATCGCTCCATAGGAGACAGCGGTGCCCGACAAGCCCCTCCCCCGCTCAGTGATCAGAGAGGAGCTTGTCATCCGTCGGCTCAGCGGAGATCTGCGGACTGATCTCCCGCTGAGCTGGCAGACGCAGGCGTACTCTTCAAAAGTAGCAGATGTGCAGATAAAAGCGCTATACACGAGGGATGCCGAACACTTCCGGGTATGCCTCGGTGAAGCGCTCACGTCACTTCCTGGTAGCCCAATGAGTCCACAGCCCTGTTGGTATTTGTTATTAGAAATTTAGATTAGAAATGGAAACATCCATCCTGTACTGGGAGAAGGTCCTGTATTGGTGAGCATACACCACCCAATCTGATTGTACAATCCATCTGCCTGGATACAGTCAAAGCTTATTAATAGAACGAGAGAAGTTAGAAGCTGCCCCACTCTCCAATTTTAGTAAATCAGCTCCTTTGTCTCAGTTCTATTTGCCCTCCATTGACGTTACCCCCCATAAACAGTTATGTGTTATATTGCCGCCTGTCAGTCCTTAGATGTGGTGGCTGCATTCCTTTTCTTTCTTTAACCTCTTCATCTCTCCTTTCATGACCGGGATTTTTTTTGCTATTTGCCACTTTGTTACTTTAAAGGGGTGTTCCAGCCTTGTTTTAAAAGTCAGCAGCTACAAAAAGTGTAGCTGCTGGCTTTTAATAAACAATCACTTACGGTACCTGCTCCAGAATTCCAGCGATGCGCCAACCGGAGCTCCGCTCCTTTCCCCCTCCCCGACCGGCGTCCTCATCGTAACTGTGGGCACCCGGCCGGGCACCCACTGCGCATGCGCGAGCGGCACCACGCATGCGTGCGCGGCGCGGCTCGCCGCTGATTGGACAGGCGATCGCATGGGACCTGTCATGTGTCCCAGGCGATCGCCTACAGGGAGGGGCTGCTGTAGGCGATTAAGCTTAATCGCCTAACCAGCCCCTCGGCGGAAGGAGGAAGTGGGACAGGAAGTCCCACTCCTCCTGAAGCCCCCACTCCCCCCCCCAAAAAAATGACATGCCAAATGTGGCATGTAAGGGGGAGGGGAGTGGGATAAGCGGAAGTTCCATTTTTGGGTGGAACTCCGCTTTAACTGACAATTGCACGGTCATGCAGCACTGTAACCAGATGGGATTTATATCATTTTTCACACAAATGGAGCTTTTTTGGTGGTTTTTGATCACCTGTTTTTTTTTTTTTTTTGCGCTATAAACAAAAAAAGCCAGAAAATGAAAAAAAAAAAACAATGTATAATTTTTATAAAACACATCCAATAATTTTCTTTAAAAATCATTTTTTTTTCGCCAATTTTGGCCAATAATGTATTCAGCTACACATTTTTGGTAAAAAAAACAAAAACATCCCAATCATTGTATATTGATTGGTTTGCATGAAAGTTATAGCGCCTACAAACTATGGGATATACTAGAACATTTATTTTTATACTACTAATGGCGATGATCAGCGACTTATAACAGACTATGATATTACCGAGCAATCACTCCTCTCTCGGCTGCCCCCGCCGCCATCCTTGGTGAGGGAACCAGGAAGTGAAGCGTTGCGGCTTCAATGCTGGTTCCCTACTGCACATGCGCGAGCCGCATGGCGCGGCGCTTCCTCACTGGTCCCCTCACTGGACCTGTGTGTTTCCCAGAAGACAGCGAGGGGTGACGTGAAGGGGCGTGACTCCCGCGGGAGTCTATTCCCGGATTTTGACGCAAATACCTGTAATACACAAGTATCTGCACCCCCTCCCCCTGAAAGGTGCCAAATATGACAGCAGAGGGGGGGGAGGGTTCCAAAAAGCAGAGGTTCACTTTTTGTGTGGACCTCGGCTTTAAAATCAATATTTTTTGCTATTAAATTACTTGCATTATTTATATTTTAGTAGAGACCCTAGGGCAGTGATGGCGAACCTTGGCACTCCAGATGTTTTGGAACTACATTTCCCATGATGCTCATGCACTCTGCAGTGTAGTTGAGCATCATGGGAAATGTAGTTCCAAAACATCTGGAGTGCCAAGGTTCGCCATTACTGCCCTAGGGAATAAAATGGTTGCAATATTTTTTGTCGCACTGTATTTGCCCACGGTCTTTCAAATGCAATTTTTTGGAAAAAATACACTTAAATGAATAAAAAATAAAAATAAACGAAACAGTAAAGTAAGCTCAATTTTTTTTGTTTTAATGTGAAAGATGATGTTACGCCGCTAGAATCGTGATCTATCTTCTAAGCCAAAGAATCGTGATTCTCATTTTAGCCAGAATCATGCAGCTCTAGGAGGCCAGAGGGGAGATTTGGGGTCTAATAGACCCCAACTCTCTCCATAAAGAGGACCTGTCATGGCCCATGCTATCATAAGAGATGTTGTTTATCCCTTGTGATAGCAATAAAGTTAGTACAAAAAAAAGTATTTTTGTATGAAGATAAACAAATAAATAATAATACTTTTATTTTTAAAGCGCCCCGTCCCACCGTGCTTATGTGCAAATGCAAATGCATACGTTACTCCCGCACGCATACGTAAACAGCGATCGAACCACACGTGCGGTTTTGTAGTGAACATCAGAGCGAGAGCAATAATTCCAGCACCAGACCTCCTGTGCAACTCTAAACTGGTAACCTGTAAAGGCATTTAAAGCATCGCCTATGGAGAATTTTAAGCAACGTAGTTTGCCGACATTCCCCGGGCAGATGCAGTTTTAGAGCGTGACATGTTAGGCGTCTATTTACTCAGCGTTCAGTCAGCTTTCACATTAAAAAAAATGGGGCTACCTTGTTTTTTTCATTTTTTTTTTATTCATGAAAGTGTTTTTTTTCCACTCAAAAATTGCATTTGAAAAACCGCTGCATAAATACCACGTGACTTAAAAATTGCAACATCCACCATTTTAATCTATAGGGTCTCTGCTAAATTTATATATATATATATATATATATATATATATATATATATATATATATATATATAGATATATGTATATATATATATATATATTTTTTATATATATATATATATAATGTTTGGGGTTCTAAGTAGGGTTGTACCGATACCAGTATCGGTATCGGTACCGATACCGAGTATTTGCGGGAGTACTTGTACTACCGCATATGCCCCCGCTGCCTGAATAGAATACTCCCCCCGCCGCCACGGCATACCGCAAAGGATCCGTCCAATTCCGAGAAGGGGGTGTCTATACACGGCGCGGCGGGGATTACAAGTATTCAAACGAAAGCTGCCTGTAATGCAGGGGGATTAACGCGGCAGCAGCAGCAGCGGTGGCATTATCTACTACTAGGTATGAGGGACATGGCTGGATATATGTGGGGGGACATGGCTGCAATATGTGGGGGGACATGGCTGGATATATGTGGGGGGACATGGCTGGATATATGTGGGGGGACATGGCTGGATATATGTGGGGGGACATGGCTGGATATATGTGGGGGGGACTGGATATATGTGGGGGGACATGGCTGGATATATGTGGGGGGACATGGCTGCAATATATGTGGGGGGACATGGCTGCAATATATGTGGGGGGACATGGCTGGATATATGTGGGGGACATGGCTGCAATATATGTGGGGGGACATGGCTGCCTGCACATGGCTGCCTGCAATATATGTGGGGGGACATGGCTGGATATATGTGGGGCTGCAATATATGTGGGGGGACATGGCTGGATATATGTGGGGCTGGATATATGTGGGGGGACATGGCTGGATATATGTGGGGGACTGCATGGATATATGTGGGGGGACATGGCTGGATATATGTGGGGGGACATGGCTGGATATATGTGGGGCTGGACATGGCTGGATATATGTGGGGCTGGATATATGTGGGGGGACATGGCTGCAATATATGTGGGGGGACATGGCTGGATATATGTGGGGGGACATGGCTGCAATATGTGGGGGGACATGGCTGCATTTGGGGACACATTTAAAAAATGTATTCGGTATTCGGTATCGGCGAGTACATGGAAAAAAGTATATATGGTACTTGTACTCGGTCCTAAAAAAGTGGTATCGGGACAACCCTAGTTCTAAGTAATGTTCTAGAAAAAAAAAGTTGATTTTTACATAAAGGAGCAAAGTGTGAGAAGTGGCCCAGATGGCAAGTGGTTAACCAGCCACTGATAGAAGTCACAAGACTGCTATATACTGCTGATAAGAAAACGGTGTTTAGCAGTTTATATTTACTAAAATAGTTGTAGTTCCATGTCCTGTGTACTGTGGGAGACCAGATATAGGGAATGCAGGTTCCCGGGTTTAGTAAGACTTTAATCATTTATAAGCAGTTATAGCAAAAGTTCTGTTTTCCTTTAGGGATAAAGGTTTTACATAAATAGATACATTCTGATCATTGTAAGCACCCCTGTCAGTGGTAACAAAAGCTTGGTCTGTTAAAGGAAGTGGAAGAAATAACAGCAGCAGGATGAACACGTTGCACAATAACCCTCCAGGGGGCATTGCGCTGTGACGGACCGCATCTTATGTCGGCTTTGATTTTCCTTTAATACAACTTTGAACTCTGACAGCCAATGAAAAATCACGTTTCAGACAGTTGTTAAGGTTACTGTACACCATATCACTTTATGTTCTATTTTCTCTTCTTTCTGTAGGGCTTCTGGGATGGATCAGAGCGGTTCTGATTGGTCAGTGCTTGCAACTGAATACTTTTTAAGTATATGTAAACACTTACCTTGTAAAACAACCCATTTAGCTTAAAGGGGAGTTCCGGTCACAATTTCACTTTTTTTATTTTTTTTATCAGAAAACACAATTTCACTTTTTAAATATAAATACCCCTGTAATACACCAGCTTAATGTATTCTAGTAAAGTTAGTCTGTAAACTAAGGTCCATTTTGTTAGGTTGTTACAGCATTTATTATCTAGAAATAGACCGTGGCCATCTTAAGTGTGGGCATCATGAAGCCAGACTGTATGACTTCCTGGATTTCAGCTTTGCATATCTCGCACATGCTCAGTGCTGCACAAGCAATGTAATAGGTTTCAGTCAGGTTTGCAAGGACTACTGGGAAACATGATGCCTATCCCAGAAACCCTTGCAAATAGCCTTGTGACTTAATAGCCTAGGCTAATAAGGAGGAGGAAGTAATGAAGGACTACAAAATAAAGGTATTTACAAGCAACAAAATAAATAAAAATTGTCCATTCTGAACACTATGAGATTAGGGCATGCAGCACAGACAAACATAAAAAATAAATGGGTGGAACTCCACTTTAAAGGGGTTGTAAACCCTCATGGATTTTCACCTTGATGCATTCTATGCATTAAGGTGAAAAACTTTTTTTTAGTGCTGCAGCCCCCCAGTCCCCCAGTTTACCTGGATGCTGTCACCCTCTGTCCGGGAATGAGCACACCATCTCTAGCTGGTGTTTCGTGTCCTGATTGGATAGATTGATAGCAGCGCAGCCATTGGCTCCCGCTGCTGTCAATCAAATCCAACGATGTGGCGCCGGGGGGCAGGGCCGAGTCCTGCATTCCACCATGGAAAGCGCTTCTCCAACGTGGACACTCAATGCGGGGAGGAGCCACCAGCGCCGCCGAGGGACCCCAGATGAGGAGGTTCGGAATCATTCTGTGCAAAACGAATGCAACAGTGGAGATAAGGCTGCATTCACACTATAACGCAGCGTATTTTGCCGCGACAAAACGGGTCTTTATTTTTTATTTATTTTTTACAACCTTTTTTTTTTACAAAACATTGTTGTCTATGCCGAACGCCGAAAGCCACCTGAAAAAAGGGTCCGGGACTTGTTTTGAGCTTCAGGCGTACGGCATTTCGGTGTTCGGCGTGGAGATGTGAACCATCTCCATAGACAACAATGTTAAATCACCCCTCCAGCGGCACGAGCGTCGGGCGTCAGGCGTAAATACGCCAAGGTGTGAATGAAGCCTAAGTATGATATGTTTGTTATTTATTTAAAAAACAAGGGTTTACAACCCCTAAAAATGAAAGGCAATACATTTGTGTATAGATATAAAAAAACATTATAAATAAAAAAAATTCCCCTTTAAATAAATGGTCACATTCCCTCTGTTCTCCGCTGAATAAGGAGCTCAGAGAGCTGGGGAAGGAGAAACAGCAGCACTCTGGTCTTCCCAGTGAATGGCTGTGCAGTGGAGTCAGGACAAGTCTGATCAATGGAGCAGAGCAGGCCGAGTTCTCAGCACAAGTAGAGGACTGACCAGGCTGTGCCCTCCTGCTTAGTGTGGTCATTTTTTTAATAGGTAAGCAGAGGGATTGGCAGGAACACCAGGGATTTCACATAAAGGAAGCAATACAAGGAGAACTGGACACTTACAAGTACATGGCGCAGCAGGCACATATCAGGAATATGAAATGTTGGGTTTACATATTCTTTAACTAACTTTGATCCATCCCAGAGGCCGTATAGAAAGAACGGGAAGAAGAGTTGGGATTTCAAATCCCTGGACCGCTAATCACGCATGGAGGTAAGTGCAGCTGGGACCAGCCGAGGGTCTATTCACCTCTTAATTTTTTCTGAAAAGGTGAACTTGCCCTTTAAATCTGATGTAAACCCAATCACTCCTTATAGGAGCTGAAAAAGATAACTGAAGGCAAAACAATTGTTTTTACCCTTCTGTACTCTATTTAAAAGGACAATTTTAGCTTTAGATATACATTACTTTAAAGATGTTAATATAATTTAAAAAATTGTGACAGTCATTTTAAATCTGCATCTTTCATTAACCATCTCAGTACCACTCTATAGTTGAAAGACGGCTACAATGCGGCTCTATAGATTTGGGAGGGCGTCCATGGACGTCCTCCCAGAACCGTGCTCCCCGCAGTCCCCCTAATGCATGCATCTGGAGCGCTCCTTTGAGCCAATCACAGTAGCCCTTTACCATGTGATCAACCACAGCTGATCACATGTAAACAAACTTGCTGGTTATCGGCATTCCTTTCCACATGCGCTTTCCCTATCAGAAGAGGAGGGCCAGTAACTGGCAAGTGTGATAGGGACATTTACACAGAGAATCAGGGCACTGGCCATCGGTACTGGCTAACAGTAGCTCCTCATCAGTGCACAGCAGTGAAGGAGAAAAAAATATTTGTGTACAAAGTTTTATAAAAGAAACTAAGAAAAAACAAATTTTTTCAAATGTTTTGGTCTTTTTTTTCATACACTATATTGTCAAAAGTATTGGGACACCTGTCATACACGCACATGAACTTTAATGGCATCCCAGTCTTGGTCCATAGGGGTCAATATTGAGTTGTCCCACCCTTTGCAGATATAACAGCTTCAACTCTTCTGGGAAGGCTGTCCACAAGGTTTAGGAGTGTGTCTGTGGGAATGTTTGACTATTCTTCCAGAAGTTCATTAATGGATGAGTGAGTTTGGGGTGTAGAAACTTGACTGGCCTGCACAGAGTCCTGACCTCAACCTGATAGACCACCTTTGGGATGAATTAGAGCGGAGACTGTGAGCCAGGCCTTCTTAACCACATCAGTGCCTCACCTCACAAATGCACTTATGGAAGAATGGTAAAACATTCCCATAGACACACTCCTAAACCTTGTGGACAGCCTTCCCAGAAGAATTGAAGCTGTTATAGCTGCAAAGGGAGGGCCAACTCAATATTGAACCCTACAGACTAAGAATGGGTTGTAGAGCTGCACAATTAATAGTTAAGAATCGTTATCGCAATTTTTTCCCTGTTGCGATCTTGACAAAGTATTTCCTTATTCTTTCTATGCAGAGAGTTCTCTCTGCTCTGCTAAAGCCAGAGCCATCAAAAGAAAGCAAGAAAAAATCCGGGCAGTCTGCCAAGTATCACAAAATTCTTCAGCAATGGAACTAAGTCTAAACATTGTAACAATTTGTCCTTTAGATCAAAGAAATAGCCTTTGGTGTGTAAATTAGGAGTTTAACCACTTAAACACTATGGCCCGGATTCACAAAGCACTTAAACACTTACGCCGACGTATCTCCAGATACGCCAACGTAAGTACAAATGTGCGCCGTCATATCTTTGCGCCGACCCACAAAGCTAGATACGTTGAAAAAGAGGCTTCAGCCGCCCGATGTAACTTTCCTATGCTGACGTATAGTGGGCGCATATTTACGCTGGACGCATGTGGCGCTCCCATTGATTTTCAATGCAAATATGCAAATGAGGGAGATACGCCGATTCACGAACGTACTTGCGCCCGGCGCATAATATACACGGTTTGCGTAAGTCGTACGTCCGGCGTAAAATCCCCATATTGGAGGCGCAACTCATGGAAGGTATGGACCAGGGAACGAATGCTGTCGTATTTTACATCATTTACGTAGTACGTGAATAGGGCTGGGCGTAGGTTACGTTCACACCGTAGACAATGATTCGACGTATCTCAGCCAGTTGTTTCAACGTGATTGTGAGCATGCGCACTGGGATGCGTCCACGGGACGGCGCATGCGCCGTTCGTTTTAAGTACTTGTCTGGCACTCGGCCCATCATTTGCATGGGGTCACGCTTCATTACCATGTATCACGCCCACTTCCACTTACGCTGCCTTATGCCTACGAATATACGCTACACCGGCGCAGAGTTGGGAGCATTTGCTTTGTGAATTCCATGCTTCCCTCTCCGCGCTGCGCCGACGTAGCGTAAATGACATACGCTCCGGCTGCATATATATGCGCCGATGTATGTAAATCCGGGCCTAAACCTTTTTCTGACATTTGTTGGTTTGAAGTTCAAATCATATTTTTTTGCTAGAAAATTTCTTAGAACTTCAAACATTATTGGCCAGATTCTCATAGAATTCCGGCGGCGTAGCGTAAGCCAGTTACACTACGCCGCCGCATCGTACTAGAGCAAGTGCTTTAATCTCAAATCACTTGCTCCGTAGTTTTCGCCGACGTCGCGTAAATCGCCCAGCTTGTATTTAAATTAAGCGCGACCCGCGTCGAATGAACTGCGCATGTGACGGCTGGGGAAAAAGCCCAGTGCGCATGCTCCAGCTCACGTCGGAAAGCGTCGTTGAATCCGACGTCAAACCGACGTGAGCGTCATTTACGCAACTCCCTATTCGCGAACGAGTTAGTAAAACGACGTAAGCGACGGAAAAAGCCGACGCTGACCCGACGCCATACTTAACATGGCATCCGACGGCATCCGACGGTACTTCGTAAGGTTACTCCACATAGAAGCTGGGGTAACCTTACACGGACGAAAACGACGTACGGGGCGGCGTAAAAGCGATCGGAAATCGGCGTACTAGCCTCATTTGCATATGCAAATGAGAAAACAACGTAAAGGCCACCTAGTGGCCGGAGTTGTCATTACAACTACGATCCGCAAGTGTAATGGTTTTACACTTGTCAGATGTTGAAGCGTATCTATGCAAAAGTGATGCTAAGCATCACGCGCATAGATACGAGGCAAAAAAAAAGGCGATACGACAGGGTATCTGAGATACTCCGTCGTATCGCCGCTGATAATCTGGCCCTTAATATATATATTTTTAGTAGAGACCCTAGAGACTAAAATTGTGGTTGTTGCAAAATTTGATGTTACTATATTTGCGCAGTGGTCTTTCAAATGCAATTTCTTGGGGGGAAAAAATATTACTTTAACAAATAAAAAAATAAAAAACTAACCAGTAAAGTTAGCCCAATTTTTTTTTGTTGTATAATGTGAAAGATTTTACGCCGTGAGAATCGTGATCCTTATTCTAATCGTTATTCTCATTTTAGCCAGGATCGCGCAGCTCTACTGGGATGCCATTAAAGTTAATGTGCGTGTAAAGCCAGATATCCCAGTACTTTTGACACTATAGTGTATGTTAGCAAAAAATAAAAACTCAGTGGGGATTAAATATCACCAAATGAAAGCTCTATCTGGCTCACAAAAATAGATAAAAATGTAAGATGGGTGCAGTGTTGCATGACTGAGTAATCGTCATTCAAAGTACGACAGCGCTTGAAGCTGAAAATTGGCCTGGGCAGGAAGGAGATGAAAGTGCCTGGTATTGAAGTGGTTAAGTAATACCTGGTCATCCTACCATGATGGTCCTTGTTCAGGCATTTCCTGTTATATGGTGACAGCTGATGTGCCCCTGCATTGTCGCATGCACCCTTGGTGGAATCTGGAAGCCATTGGGGTGACACACATTGCACAGGCATGGTCTGACTTTGTCACTAGTGATGAGTTTGTGTATGTTTACAACCGTGGTCTCAAACTGGCGGCCCTCCAGCTGTTGCAAAACTACAAGTCCCATCATGCCTCTGCCTGTGGGAGTCATACTTGTAACTGTCAGCCTTGCAATGACTTATGGGACTTGTAGTTTGGAGGGGCCACCAGTTTGAGACCCCTAGTTTAGACCAAGATCTGATGCCACGTGTGCAAGTCCGCCAGGAAGCTGTCATCTGTACAATCATTTGTGGGTGGGACATTTCCTGCCCAGCAGCCACGTATACTGATGCCCCGTACACAGGAGCGGTTTTCCTGTCGGAAAAAAACAAGCAATGGTTTTCCCGGCGGAATTCCTCTCAAGCCTGCCTTGCATACACACGGTTACACAAAAGTACAGTGAGCTTTTGACTGCCAAGAACGCGGTGACGTAAAAGACTACGACGAGCCGTCAAAATGAAGTTCTATGCTTCCGAACATGCGTCAAATTGTTTCCGAGCATGCATGTTTTTTTTCCCGTCGGAAAAGCATACAGACTAACGGTTTTCCCGCTAGGATTTGTCTTGATGGGAAAAAAAGAGATCTTGCTCTCTTTTTTTTTTTCCGGCAGTTTTCCTGTGGGAAAAAGTCCGAAGGAGCATACACACAGTCGGGATTCCCGACGAAAAGCTGTCTTTTTCCAATGGGGAAACCAGTCGTGTGTACAGGGCGTCACTCCTTGTATATGTGCAGCCCCAGGGCCAGGTTTGCCCCAGCCGCAGAACTTTAGGCTGTACAGATGACAGTTTCTGGGCACATATTGGTTCGGATCCTGCTCTGAGCATGCCCAAGGGCATCAATAGTTGTCACCATCGCTGGAGTGCTTATAGACAGGAAGGCAAAGAGGCTGCAATGAAAGATGCACATTAGTGAAGCCAATATTTTTTTATTTTTTTTAACATGGCATTTTATGATCTCCAATTCTTTATCCAACTAATATTTGATTTTGTTTAACCTTTTTTAACTGTGATTTAAATGTCGGGATTCAGTTGCAGGCATTGGGGCTTATTTGCACTAAATAATCCTCTGTAGTTGTGGGCAGCTCATGGTTATGAAATCTGATGCCATTTCTCTGTATATCATCTTATGAAATAAGCCCCACATCTCTAAATGAACGGTGGGGTGTGCAGAGAATAGGACTCTGGGGCGCATTGTTACACTTCTTCAGTCTAATGAGGTGTGATGACTGTGTGCTAAGATTCGGAGAGATCCGGCTGGCCGGGGTTCATGTTTCCCCAGTGTGTCCTCAGGAATTCCTCCATCCCCCCCCCCCCCCCATGCTTCCAGGCACTGGCTATGTTTAGAGCTGGTAGCTGACCAGCTGTCCTAGAGGTCTGTTCCTGATGACACGCTGAGTCCTGGATGCATGTCCTCCACGTGACTTATTTGTAAATGAGCAGGAGGCCAATGCCAGGTTGCCTTCCTTTGTCATCTGGCTTCACATTTGTCCAGCACACGGGCGGTTAATACAAGGGGGGAGGTGGGGGTGGAAGGCTAGACAGGGCAGCAAGGGTTGCACGGGATTGTGGGAAGTCTGGCATAGAAAGGGTTCTGCATGACTTCATGTGTGCAAGCAAATTGCGAAGCAAGCTGAAATCCTTTTAAGCGTATGGATGTGGTGGAGCAGGTGCAACGTGCGGTTTAGGCATTGATCCCTCCCACCGAGTATCATCGCCGCCGCAGCCTCAGAAGTCTGGGGAATTGAGAACTGAGCACTACAGATAAATCTGACAATTTGCGACTTGGCGTCACGATGCAGAAATCAGCGCTCGCCATAAATATTTCATAGTAAAACCATTACATCTGTGCTTCTAAGTGCCGGGTGTAAAGAAGTAATGGGAGATTGTTTATAACGTAGATGTTAAAGTTGGAAGAGTTTGGTCGTAGCAAGGCCTATACAAAAGGCAGACAAAAGAAAGGTCTGGATGTTAGAAAACAACTCGAGGCTGGCGAACGCGGCCTTCGGAGATCACACCACATTCGAGAAAGACACCGCTATGATTGTCCTCCATCTAAAAAGTCTATCTCAAACTTTTTACCATCAAAGAATCCTTGAAAAAGTTTTCAAAGCCAACTTTGAGTTGTACTACCGCCCACCAATTGTGACATGCTGTTCAATTTATTTCACGGCATGTGTACAGCCTGCTTTTACCGCCCCCTGGCCACCCGTGTGAATGAGTCCATAGAGTGTTTGAAAGGACGTTGAAAAAAAAGTCCTGCAAGCAGCATCTTTGTTGCGGTGTATACCGCTCCTCCACCACTCCTGCCCATTGAAATGAATGGGCACTGCTGCCGAAGTGCCTGCAAATTGCTTCTGCAGCGGTGCTACACAGGTGCATTTAACCTCTTCATTGGCCGCTAGCTGGGTTATATGCGTCCTGCTAGCATTCGAATAGCGCCCCATCGGTCAGTTATCCTTCGGTCAAAAAAAGAGAACTTGTTTTAAAATGTAACCGATGGACGCCTGACTGATAGGTCAAAACCGATCGTTAGTACGCACGTCCATCGGTTAAAAATCCACGCATACTCAGAATTAAGTCGACGCATGCTTGGAAGCATTGAACTTCATTTTTTTCAGCACGTCGTTGTGTTTTACGTCACCGCGTTCTGACACGATCGGACCATTCTCATCGGATAGACTGATGGTGTGTACGCGGCCTTAGACGCACCTAGGTTTTAGAGGAGGAAGACAAGAAAAATATATTCTGAAACCAAATGGTGTACTAAAATATTTAAGTGCCCATGAAATGCAGCCTGAGCTGTGCCAAATAATTGCAGCATTGCCAGTCCCATTAAATACAGCCCGACTTGTGCCCATTAAATGCAGCCTGACTTGTGCCCATTAAATGCAGCCTGACTTGTGCCCATTAAATGCAGCCTGACTTGTGCCCATTAAATGCAGCCTGACTTGTGCCCATTAAATGCAGCATGACTTGTGCCCATTAAATGCAGCATGACTTGTGCCCATTAACTGCAGCCCGACTTGTGCCCATTAACTGCAGCCCGACTTGTGCCCATTAAATGCAGCCCGACTTGTGCCCATTAAATGCAGCATGACTTGTGCCCATTAAATGCAGCATGACTTGTGCCCATTAAATGCAGCATGACTTGTGCCCATTAAATGCAGCCCGACTTGTGCCCATTAAATGCAGCCCGATTTGTGCCCATTAAATGCAGCATGACTTGTGCCCATTAAATGCAGCATGACTTGTGCCCATTAAATGCAGCCTGACTTGTGCCCATTAAATGCAGCCTGACTTGTGCCCATTAAATGCAGCCTGACTTGTGCCCATTAAATGCAGCCTGACTTGTGCCCATTAAATGCAGCCTGACTTGTGCCCATTAAATGCAGCATGACTTGTGCCCATTAAATGCAGCATGACTTGTGCCCATTAACTGCAGCCCGACTTGTGCCCATTAACTGCAGCCCGACTTGTGCCCATTAAATGCAGCCCGACTTGTGCCCATTAAATGCAGCATGACTTGTGCCCATTAAATGCAGCATGACTTGTGCCCATTAAATGCAGCATGACTTGTGCCCATTAAATGCAGCCCGACTTGTGCCCATTAAATGCAGCCCGATTTGTGCCCATTAAATGCAGCATGACTTGTGCCCATTAAATGCAGCATGACTTGTGCCCATTAAATGCAGCCTGACTTATGCCTATTAAATGCAGCCTGACTTGCAGCGTTACCTGTATCCATGACTGGCGAGGACGTCATCACAGTTGCCTGTCTACCTGTCACTCAGAAGACAGCGCAGCCCGAGCAGCAGTACTCCTTTTGGCCACTGGGGCTGCTCTGTTTTCTTTCTTCTTTGAGTGACATAAGATCGCCCAGCATTCGAAGGAGACGGCCGCCCTGTATTGTGAGATGGCGGCGGGGGGGGGGGGCAACGGGCGGGGGCTGTTAGTATTTTTTACATAAGACGCACAGGCATTTCTCCCCATTTTTGTAAAAAAAGTGCGTCTTATGGAGTGAAAAATATGGTATTTACTGCGACGGAGTGGCCCGGCTGCGCAAAATTACATACCTGTACAGGTTTTAGTGCACACGGTTTTCAGGGGCGTGCGCACGCTGTCAGAGCGCCACTCTTGCTGTGATTGAACACAGCAGAAGCCAATTCCCCAGAGAGACAAGGCTCTTGTAGACATCACTGGATTGAGTGGGGGCTCAGTTAAGTATTAGGTGGGCTGCTGCCCACAGAAGGCTTTTTTTACCTTCATGCATAGAATACATGAAGGTAAAAACCGTGTGCCTTTTCAACTCCTGTGGGCAACTTTCCTCTTATGGTTAGAATCTAAAAGCAAAGCTTCAGTGGGCAGCCAGGTGGGTGAAGTGATTATTATTATTATTATTATTACAGGTACTACCAAGATGAAAGTGACAGGGCTTCAACCTGAAAGCTGCGTTCCTCATATCGGTTTAAATGCAGCTTTTTTCATATTTGACTGAAATGGTAATTGTATGCCTAACTGCAAAAATCCTTAGCAGCAGAATTGAAATGCCGCACGCTGACCAGATCAAAGTGAGCATTGCTTGGCAGAAATCTGGAGCTTATTATAGCTATTCTAAAATTCCAGCTTCTTGTTTTTTTGAAAACTAGCTTTATAAATTATTACTTTTTTTTTTTAACTGGGTAGGTATTGTAGAGCTCCTACTTTTGTTTGAATCCCGGAGGTTCCTTCGTTGTGATTTCCTGCAGGCTGTTGAATCTTAAAGGAACACTAAAGTAAAACATTTTTTTTTTGTAAAATAACAAACATGTTATACTTGCCTCCATTGTGCAGCTCGTTTTGCACAGAGTGGCCCCCGAACGCTGTCTTCTGGGGTCCCTCGGCGGCGAGCGAGCTTGCATGGTGGAAAGCTTTTGCGAGTGCGCTCCCGTGATATAGCGGCGGGCATAGCCACTGACTGTATCACTCGCCCCGGCACGGCTCGTCATCGGATTTGATTGACAGCAGCGCCAGCCAATGGCTGCGCTGCTATCAATTCATCTAGCCTAGCCAATCAACGGCCAGGCTGGGAACCCGAAAAGGATCACGGGGACGCACGGGGGACTTTTGAGGGGTGAGGTAAGTAAAACCGGGTTTCGGGGGGGGGGTTTTGTGAGATCTATTTTTACCTTGATGCATAGGATGCATTAAGGTGAAAAAACATTTACCTTTACAACCCTTTTAAAGCTGAACTTTAGGCAATCTGACAACGAAACAATTGAAACATATATTTTATTTATTTATAATAGGTACTTCACCCTTTCATGCCTAAGCCTATTTCTGACATTTGTTGCTTACAAGTTAAAATCTGTGTTTTTTTTTTTTTTTTTGCTAGAAAATTACTCAAACCCCATAAGTTGTGTATATTTTTTTTTTAGCAAAGACCCTAGGGAATAAAATGGTGATCGTTGCAATATTTTACGTCACACAATATTTGCAGAGCGTTTTTTTTTTTTACTATTTTTTGGGGGAAAAAAGACATGTATGTATGTGTGTATATATATATATATATATATATATATATATATATATATATATATATATATATATATATATATATATACACACAGTATCTCACAAAAGTGAGTACACCCCTCACATTCTTGTAAATATTTTATTATATCCTTTCATGTGACAACACTGAAGAAATTACACTTTGCTACAATGTAAAGTAGTGAGTGTACAGCTTGTATAACAGTGTACATTTTCTGTCCCCTCGAAATAACTCAACACACAGCCTTTACTGTCTAAACCCCTGGCAACAAAAGTGAGTACACCCCTAAGTGAAAAGGCCCAAATTGGGCCCAAAGTGTCAATATTTTGTGTGGCCACCATTATTTTCCATCACTGCCTTAACCCTCTTGGGCATTGAGTTCACCAGAGCTTCACAGGTTGCCTCTGGAGTCTTCTTCCACTCCTCCATGACGACATCACGGAGCTGGGGGATGTTAGAGACCTTGCGCTCCTCACGTTTGAGGATGCCCCACAGACGCATAATAGGGTTTAGGTCTGGAGACATGCTTGGCCAGTCCATTACCTTCACCCTCAGCTTCTTTAGCAAGACAGTGGTCGTCTTGAAGGTGTGTTTGGGGTCGTTCTCATGTTGTAATACTGCCCTGTGGCCCAGTCTCTGAAAGGTGGGGATCATGCTCTGCTTCATTATGTCACAGTACATGTTGGCATTATGGTTCCCTCAATGAACTGTACCTCCCCAATGCCAGCAGCACTCATGCAGCCCCAGACTATGACACTCCCACCCAGGAGAGGACTGATCATTTGGACTCTCGGGCACTGTCCGAGGGCCCCAAGCCACTAGGGGGCCCCATCAGGGTTGCCAGCCTCAGTAAAACCAGTGACAGTATGTAAAAATGTGTGTTTTAAAAATAAATAAATTCAAGATTAAAGCTTCCCCGCCTCTCCAGTACCTTTTCAGTATGTGTATGTGTATTGTGTGTGTATGTATAGTGTGTGTATGCTGTGTATGTATACTGTATGTGGGTGTGTGTGTATACTGTGTGGCCCCATAATCTATTGCCTGGGGGCCCCATAATCTCCTATTGCCTGGGGGCCCCATAATCTCCTATTGCCTGGGGGCCCCATAATCTCCTATTGCCTGGGGGCCCCATAATCTCCTATTGCCTGGGGGCCCCATAATCTCCTATTGTCTGGGGGCCCCATAATCTCCTATTGCCCGGGGGCCCCATAATCTCCTATTGCCCTAAGGCCCCATGAGTTGTCAGTCCACCCCTGCTCCCACCACGCTTGACTTTGTACTCCTCACCTGGTTGCCAACCCACACACGCTTGGGACCATCTGAACCAATTAAATTTGGTCTCATCAGACAACAGGACATGGTTCCAGTAATCCATGTCAGTAGTCTGCTTGTTTTCAGCAAACTTTTGCCAGCTTTCTTGTGCATCACCTTTAGAAGAGGCTTCCTTCTGGGATGACAGCCATGCAGACCAATTTGATGCAGTGTGCAGTGTATGGTCTGAGCACTGACAGGCTGACACCCACATCCCTTCAACCTCTGCAATGCTGGCAACACTTATACATCTATTTCCCAAAGACAACCTCTGGATATGACGCTGAGCACGTGCCCTCAACGTCTTTGGTTGACCATGACGAGGCCTGTTCTGAGTGGAACCTGTCCTGTTAAACCGCTGTATGGTCTTGGCCACCATGCTGCAGCTCAGTTTCAGGGTCTTGGCAATCTTCTTATAGCCTAGGCCAGTGATGGCGAACCTTGGCACCCCAGATGTTTTGGAACTACATTTCCCATGATGCTCATGCACTCTGCAGTGTATTAGAGCATCATGGGAAATGTAGTTCCAAAACATCTGGGGTGCCAATGTTCGCCATCACTGGCCTATGCCATCTTTATGTAGAGCAACAATTTTTTTTTTTCAGATCCTTTAGAGAGTTCTTTACCATGAGGTGCAATTTTGAACTTCCAGTGACCAGTATGAGAGAGTGAGAGTGAAAACACCAAATTTAACACAACTGCTCCCCATTCACACCTCAGACCTTGTAACACTTACGAGTGAGGCCCCGTACACACGGCCGAGGTTCTCGCTGAAAATCAGCGAGAACCTCGCTGGAATGCACATTCCAGCGAGGACCTCGGCCGTGTGTACGGTCTCAACGAGCTTCCCGTCGGGAAGCCCGTCGAGCCGAAATAGAGAGCACGCTCTCTATTTCCTCGACGGCCCGCCTGGAAGAATGGCTGGTTGCCATTCCCGACGGGCGGGTCGCCGAATCCGACGGCCGGGAGAGAACCTCGACGGGCGGAACGATGTGTTCTGCCCGTCGAGGTTCTCTGCCGTGTGTACGGCACCTCACACGAAACCGGGGAGGGAAAATGGCTAATTGGGCCTGATTTGGGCAATTTCACTTAGGGGTGTACTCACTTTTGTTGCCAGCGGTTTAGACATTAATGGCTGTGTGTTGAGTTATTTTGAGGGGACAGCAAATGTACACTGTTATACAAGCTGTACACTCACTACTTAATATTGTAGCAAAGTGTAATTTCTTCAGTGTTGTCACATGAAAACATATAATAAACTATTTACAAAAATGTGAGGGGTGTACTCACTTTTATGAGATGCTGTGTATATATACAGTATGTAAAAAAAAAATGTAAATATGATTTTATAAATGCCCATCTGTATCTGAGCAATAATGGGAACTTTAAAGAACGTGTTTGTTTTTATTGTACTTTATTATATGTTTTTATATCTGGAAGTTTCCATGTTTTTTTCCATATGGAATTGGGGTTGTGCGTTGCACACAATTAACTGTTTATTATTCCAACCTTTTACCCAGCAGGGTGTCCTTTTAGAAGAATTCATATGTCATTTGTTTTGCATTGAAGGATGTAGGATAGTTTTCCAGATTCTGACAGTGTGAGAGTCTCAGCTGTTTGTGGCAAACCAGGAAAGAGTTCCTCCCTTTTCCGAAAAAAGCTGTGATTGATTTTTGAATTGTAAGGCTTCCGCATGGCTCATGAATTATTTTTCACCATGGTTGTAAATAATTCAGTGTTTGTAGCAATTTCAGTATTTCAAACCATACACTCTCTTGAAGTGAGGATTAAAGTGAACCTTTAGTTACTGGGAGGAAAAAAATCCCCTTTAGGTCAGCCATGTACATTGTAATGATCATTTTTCGGCATGTAAAAAAGTTAAGTTTTTCCAACTTCATCATTAAAACGACATTGCCCACACACCATCGTTTTAAAAAAATGCTCTAGCAAAGCGCGGTGATGTACAACAAGTATGATGGCACTATAAGGGGAAGTTCCATTTGCCTTTGGGCTGCTTTAGCTGATTCTGTGTTAGTAAAAGACGATTCCTGCTTTTTTGTCTGTTACAGCGTGATGAACGCGCTTACTCCATTATGAATGGTAGTTTTACCAAAAGCACTGCTAAAACACCGATAAAACTAGCCAATATTCGCCAATATTTGGGCAAACCAGACCCTTACTAGAGCATACAGCCTAGCAGGTCAGGAAAGGGGGTGGGGACGAGCGAGCGCCCCCCCACTCCTGAACCATACCAGGCCACATCCCCTCAACATGGGGGGAGTGGGTGCTTTGGGGCAGGGGTTCTCTGCACCCCCACACCCCAAAGCATCTTGTCCCCATGTTGATGAGTGAGTCATGGGTTTTGTTTTCTTCTGAATACATTTCTAAAATCTTCCAATATTTGATTGTTCAGTGATTGATTACTGATCTAAAGATACATAAAATGAGCAGGACTGATAGTGAACAAAACATATGTTATCATTTGACTATTGCAATAAAGCTTTTTCCTGACACATTTGTTTTCCTTCATCTGTTTCTGGTCTCTTTTACACAGGCTTTCCGATCAGGTCCACCTGTCAGTTTTTCAGGCGGACCTGATCGACGCTCCATTCCCCTTTATGTCAGCGGTGACATGTCCACTGACATCCGCCGATATCCAATCCGATCCTGTCCGTGAAATCCAGACGGATTGAGACACTATTTTCTATCTCTCTGCCGTTTCCCTCCCTGTCCCCCTCCATACTGCTGTCACCCTCCATACTGCCATCTCCCTCTGTGTCCCCCTCCGTGCTGCCGTGTCCCCCTCCATGCTGCCGTGTCCCCCTCCATGCTGCCGTGTCCCCCTCCGTGCTGCCGTGTCCCCCTCCGTGCTGCCGTGTCCCCCTCCGTGCTGCCGTGTCCCCCTCCGTGCTGCCGTGTCCCCCTACGTGCTGCCGTGTCCCCCTACGTGCTGTTTCATGTCCCCCTCCGTGCTGTTTCATGTCCCCCTCCGTGCTGTTTCATGTCCCCCTCCGTGCTGGTTCATGTCCCCCTCCGTGCTGGTTCATGTCCCCCTCCGTGCTGGTTCATGTCCCCCTCCGTGCTGCCGTGTCCCCCTCCGTGCTGCCGTGTCCCCCTCCGTGCTGCCGTGTCCCCCTCCGTGCTGCCGTGTCCCCCTCTGTTCTCCTCCTCCACCCAATCGATCTGTCAGGATGGAAAGCGGAGGTAGGAGCCAGTAAATCCAGCTCCTACCTTTTCCGAATTTACAGAGTCAGTGGTCACTGACTCTGTCTTTTCACATAACTGAAACATCGTAAACTGTGTTTACAATGTTTCAGTTTATGAATGGAGAGGAACCTCTGTCTTCTCTCTTTTCATTTTCAGTGCAGCTGAGGCTGCTGAGAAATGGACTGGGGAATCTGTGTCCCTAGTCCCTTTCCCTGTCTCAAAGAGGAGATGTCAGAGGTCTGTTAACTACATGCCGACCGCCCGCCGCGGGAAGTCGGCACTGCTGGGCGAGAGCCGTAGCTATATGTCCGCTCTATCGCGTGCCCGGCAGGTACGATCGCTGCCGGGCACACACGATCACTCGTTACAGAGCGGGGACCGGGAGCTGTGTGTGTTAACACATAGCTCCCGGTCCTGTCAGCGGGGGAAACGCTGATCTTCTGTTCATACAATGTATGAACAGAAGATCAGTGATTTCTACTAGTGAGGCCACCCCCCCATACAGTTAGAACACACCCAGGAACACACTTAACCCCCTTCCCCGCCCCCTAGTGTTAACCCCTTCACTGCCAATGGCATTTCTATACTAATACAATGCATTTTTATAGCACTGATCGCTATAAAAATGCCAATGGTCCCAAAAATGTATCAAAAGTGTCCGATGTGTCCGCCATAATGTTGCAGTACTGAAAAAAAATGCTGATCGCCGCCATTATTAGTAAAAAAAAAATATGAATAAAAATGCCATAAAACGACCCTCTATTTTGTAAACGCTATAACTTTTGCGCAAACCAATAAATAAACGCCTATTGCGATTTTTTTTTTAACGAAAAATATGTAGAAGAATACGTATCGGCCTAAACTGAGGAAAAAATTTTTTTTTTATATATTTTTTGGGAATATTTATTATAGGAAAAAAGTAAAAAATATTGCATTTTTTTCAAAATTGTCGCACTATTTTTGTTTATAGCGCAAAAAATAAAAACCACAGAGATGATCAAATACCACCAAAAGAAATCTCTATTTGTGGGAAAAAAAGGACGCCAATTTTGTTTGGGAGCCACGTCGCACGACCGCGCAATTGTCAGTTAAAGTGACGCAGTGCCGAATTGCAAAAAGTGCTCTGGTCATTGGGCAGCAATATGGTCCGGGGGTTAAGTGGTTAAGACCCCTGATATCTCACCAAAGCCCCCCAACAGGGCTGATAAAAAAAAGGAATTGCAATAAATAATAATAAAAAAAATTAAACATTGTAAAAAAATAAATAAAAATTAAACAAATTGTAAAAAAAATAAAATGTAAATAAAAAAAATAAAACTACTGACGCATGTGCCACTGTCACATGAGATTTAAAAAAAAGTATCGGTAATCGGTATCGGCGATTACTTGATATAAAGTATCGGTACTTGTACTCGGTCCTAAAAAAGTGGTATCGGCACAACCCTACTTTTAACCCCCCAACTTAATGAATACTTTCCGCAGGCAGTTCTGAATGCAACCTATTCATGTCTTAAAACAGGTGGCGAGGAGGCAACATATCACCACCTCACTGCCTGTCTAAACACCCTCTGAAAAGTGATCCACTACAGATCGCTCTGTAGGGCTACAGCTAGTCTAAATGAGCCCTTAGGCGTTTCATCTGATCATATTTCCTCTTAATTTTTCCTGTGCTTTATGATGCTAAGCATTGGATATGGTTAGATTAAATAGAATCATGTGATCAGATCCTAACGTGCTTGGGCAGCTTTAAATAAAGCCAGTTAGATAAGCATGTGACATTGTATAATAGTAAAATGTGGAATAAATGAGTTGCTGGCTTTAATTGTGAAGTGTCACCATTCATCTGCTAGATGCTGGCTTGTGTGCAGAGCTCAGCATGGATTTCCTTGTCTCCCACCAATTAGGCTGAGACTTGGGCTGTCAGCTTCTTATTTACACGGACCATGTGTCGGGCTCATTGTGCTGGGTGTCTTGCTATAATTAGACTGTCGCTGTTACAACTGTTAAACAATAGCAGAGCTTTAGTAAAATGTTCTTACTGGTGTGAGTTTCATATCATTCAGTCTGTTCTATAGATGGATTGCTAGATTTTCATCCTCTACAATCTTTAGATTCCACTCATTATCTAGTTATTCTAAGTGAGTCAATATTTCTACTAAGCCTTTTTATTTTTTTGTTATAAATAACTGATTGTGTACAATTCTACCTTTTTATGACAGTTTGGATAATGTAGTAAAATCTTACGGGTACAACATGTAACATGTTCCTTTGACCCTCTCACAGCAGAGCCGTTTTTCCTTTTTTGCACACGATTAAAAAAATTATTTTAGGCCTAAAGATTACATAAAACCCCCAAACATTATACATTCTGTGAAAGCAGACACCCTAGAGCAGAGATATTAACAGTTCTCCAGCTGTTTCAGAACTACAAGTCCCATGAGGCATAGTAAGACAGCCAGAAGCTTGAAACCCAGAGGCAGAGGCATGATGGGACTTGTAGTTTTACAACAGCCGGAGGTCTGCTAATTGCATATCCCTGACCTAGAGAATAGAATAGTGGTAGTTCCAATTTTTTCCTCACACGCTATTATTACCTCAAAGGTCTAGGAAACACAACATTTCAGTACAAAAGCACATTACAATAGATTTTAGGCGGCACAAAAATACAATAAATTTCCCAATTGTTGGGTTAAAAATAAAAGCCAAGGTTGCACCGAGTAAATAGATACAGAACATGTCAAAACTTAAAATGTGTCAATACCCTATATTTTCCATAGGCGATGCTTTTAAAAGCCTCCTATAGGTCATCATTTAAGCATTACAAGGGAAGTCTGGTGCTGGAATTATTGCTCTCATTCAGGTGTGCCCAGTGATGTATATAACGTGTATTGCAATTGACGTTTTCAGGTATAGGCGGCCCACCAAGTGCATTTACATTTGTACGTGCCTATATGTGGGGGCGGGGCCTCAATTTTTTTTGAGGGGGGGGGGGGTTGATTTTATGTGCTTGAGTATAACTTACATTTTTTACTATTTAAATAAAATTTGTTTTTTTTTTGGTTCATCCCCGGGAGGGAAACAAGAGACAATGTGCTGAGAGGACTATTTTTGATTCAGAAAGCTAAAAAAAGTAAAGAGTCTATGATGTTCCTATCATTGGACGCCGAAAAGGCTTTTGATAGGTTGGATTGGGAATTTATGCTAGCAACCCTATCACATGTGGGATTCGGTCCGAACATGATGAGGTGGATAGGGGCATTGTACTCTAAACCATCTGCCCAGGTAAGGGTCAATGGCACATTGTCAGAGAGATTCCATCTATACAATGGGACCCGTCAGGGATGCCCGCTGTCTCCCCTCCTATTTGTCCTGTCACTTGAACCGTTAATGGAAACCATCCGGATGAATCAGGAGATAGTGGGGATAAAGGTGGGGGAGAGGGAGCACAAGATCTCTGCGTTCGCAGATGACATGATGCTATATGTATCGAATCCCAGGAAAACATTGCCAATAATACTAGCAGAATATGAGAAATATGGGGAGATTTCAAATCTGAAAATCAATAAAGGAAAAACAGAGATTTTGAGCATCTCAGTAAGCCACAAAGAACGTAGGGATCTTGAGGCCATCTATCCTTTTGTATGGAGGCAGAGAGGGATGAAATACCTAGGGATCTTCCTTTCAGTTACGGATAGGTATATATACGAAGATAATTACATTCTCCTTCTGAATAAACTAAAAACAGAACTAAAGGGATACAGGGTCGACAGAGTCTCTTGGTGGGGAAGAATAAACACCATCAAGATGATGATTTTACCCAAAGCTTTATACATCTTTCAAACATTACCGATAAAAATCCCAGAAGCCTTCTTTAAGACCCTGGGGAAGATTATAAGGAGGTTTATATGGCAGGAAAAAAAATCACGTATAGCAATGGAGATTCTGACTAGACCCAGACAGGAAAGAGGATTATATGTACCGGATTTTAAAAGGTACTATGAGGCAGCGCTCCTTAGGAGAATAATAGATTCCAGGTTCCAGAAAAAGGGAAAGGAGAAAAGATGGGTAGAAGTAGAGGAAAATCTGAGTGGGCTCGACCTAGGAAAGAGAATCTGGGTACCGAAGCAATATAGAGGTCTTCCCCAAAATCCCCTTGAAATAACAAAAGAAACCCTTAGAATATGGGATAGAATTAGTAAAATAAAAGTATGGGCCTATAATAGCCCGTTGTTGCCCCTAACAGGAACAGATTACTTCCCGCCTGGAAAGGGGGGTGGTGTGTTCATCAGGTGGGCAACTACGAAACATTAAAACTGATGGATTTAATGAAAGGAGATGAACTGGGCACTATCTCAGATATAAGAGAGAGATATGGGGCATTACCAGGCGATATATGGAGATATAGACAAGCCCAACACTTTGTAAATACTTTACCAAAACCCCTGCGAGATCCCAAAGATTTGAACCAATGGGAAAAACTTATAACCCAGGGAGGAGCAGGAAAACTAGGAATATCTACTATGTATAAGATACTGACACCTAAACGAGAGCTGGAAGCAATAAAAACGGTGGAAAGCTGGGAAGTAGAACTGAACCAAGCCATACCTATAGATAGGAAGAGGCAAGTCTTAGACTATGCCCACTCAACGTCAATGGAGGCAAGGGTAAAAGAGATGAATTATAAGCTCCTGACTAAATGGTATTATGTCCCAACAAAAATGCATAAGATAGACAAAGAGATATCACCCCTATGCTGGAGAGAATGTGGGATGGAGGGAAGCCATGGCCATTTATGGTGGCAATGCCCTAGGATACAAGTCTATTGGAAAGAGGTATTGGCCCAGATAAAGAAGGTCACTGGACAGGAGGTGAAACACGATCCATGGGAATGTCTATTTCATAGTACGGGGATGACAAGGAAAAAATATCGAAGTTCCTTGGTCCCATACTTATTAAATGGAGCCAAGGCACTTATACCCAGGAATTGGAAGAAAAGGGAACCACCTTCGGTTGAGGAGTGGGTAGAGGAAATAGAAAAAACTAGAATGATGGAGGAATTATGGGCATCCAATAATAATTATAGGTCAAGGTGCGATGAGATGTGGGGGGGATGGAGGAGATACAGGGACTTGGGGGGAGGGGATGGGGACGGGGGGAGTTGGGATGAGGGGGTAGGACCAGGGAATCCCTGTAGCTATGTCCTCTCTATCAATCCTGCCTTCTCTCCCCCCCCCCCCTATCTCCTTCTTATTTTTATTTTTTGTTAGACACTGGAGGAGTAAATCTCTCCACCGTAGTTTCACTAAGAAATGACAGGGTTGGGACCATTGGTCTCTCTAAATCACATTAAATCATACTTGGGTAAATCATATAATAGAGGGACTTTATTTATTTATTTTTTATTTTTTTATTTAAAGGACACGTTGGTTCTGTTAAGAAACCTTAGGTGTAGGAACCTAGGTGACCTAAACCACAATAAGCACCAGATTTATTTTTTCACTTCAGTTTCACTAAGACACTGTAGGAATGGGACTTTGTCCCTCTAAACAACACTTAATAGGGGGTATCTCTCTCCCTCTTTTTTTTTTTTTTTTCCCCTTGTGTTATTTCTATTAAGAAATTGTAGGCTTGGGTCTTGAGTTTTTTTTAGATTTTTATGTTTTAAAATACACTAAATAGTGAGTGTTTATGCCCCACCTTAGTTTCACTAAGAAACTATAGGAATGGGACTTTGATCCCTAAACAACACTTAACAATAGGGAGGTTTTCACCTCCCCCTTCCCTTTTTTTTTTTTTCTCTCTTCTTCCCACTTTAGTTTCATTAAGAAACTGTAGGAATGGGACTTGGGTCCCCCCAAACAACACTTATCAATAGAGTTCTTTTTCCCTCCCCCTTCTTTTTTTTCCTCTTATCTTAGGTTTACTAAGAAAGTGTAGGAATGGGACTTTGGTCCCCTTAAACAACACTAAACAACAACAGAGGGGTCTTTTCCTCCTTTTTTTTCCCTCTTCCCGTTCTCTGCCTATACAAAGCCTCTGCCTCTCCCTCCCTCCTGTCTCTGTCTTTAACCCCTTGTAGAGGTGGGCCCTTGCAAAGAAGTCTTAAATGATAAATGGGGGAGTACCAAAAACTAGGGAGATAAATAGTGAGGGGCTGGTATAGATAAGGATACTGTATTAGATCAGACTACTATATACATCAAGATTTTAAAGGGTTATTGAGGGATATTGAGACCGTGTTTGTGGTTGGTATGTGTGTTGTATGTTGAGGTATATGTGTATGTATATTTATTTTTGTAATGTTTATAAAAGTGAATAAAAAGATTTGTTAACCACTTAAGACCCGGACCAATACGCTGGTAAATGACCCAAGGTGTTTTTGCGATTCGGCACTGCGTCGCTTTAACAGACAATTGCGCGGTCGTGCGACGTGGCTCCCAAACAAAATTTGCGTCCTTTTCTTCCCACAAATAGAGCTTTCTTTTGGTGGTATTTGATCACCTCTGCGATTTTTATTTTTTGCGCTATATACAAAAATAGAGCGACATTTTTGAAAAAAAAACACTATTTTTTACTTTTTGTTAAAAAAAAATATCAAATAAACAAAATTTTAGTCAAACATTTAGGCCAAAATTAATTCAGCCACATGTCTTTAGTAAAAAAAAAAAATCGCAATAAAAAAAAATAGCTACCTAGCGGGAACAGCGACACTAATACAGCGATCAGAAAAATGATCGCTTAGTGACGCTGGCAATAGGGAGTGAAAGGGTTAACTAGGGCGGTGATCAGGGGGTTAAAACTTTATCAGGGGGGGTGGGGGGGCTATCCTGAACCTAACACTAACTGATTTTACACTGCCTGTCACACTGACACTAAATGCAGTGATTAGATCACTGCATTCAGTGACACTGTGACAGGGGGGGTGGGGGGCAGATCGCAAGGGGTTAAGTATGCCTATGTGTGTGTATGTCAGTGTAGTGTTGGTGCAGGACTTACTGTGAGGTGTTTCTCCCATCGCAGCGGTTGGAAATACCGCTGCGATGGGAGATTACATCACTTCCCCCTTCCTGTGTTTACACAGGAGGAGGAAGTGACACAAAGGGGGAGCGCGCGCATTGGCTGGGAGCGATCGCGAGGGGGCGGGTAAACACGGACATCCGCCCGCTCGTCCCGGATCACTCCCGGAGCCAGGGGGACCCCCGCACGCCGCGGAGGGGGTTCCGATGGGACCCCCGAACCGCACGAAGGCGGGGACGTAAATTTACGCCCTTGTGCCTGTACGAGCCATGTTGTGGCCGTATATGTGCGTGCGGGGGTCCTTAAGTGGTTAAAAAAATAAATAAATTGTGTTTTCCCTCACATAGGGTGATGGATTCGCTTTAATGAGACCTGTAGGGTCTAAAATACCCTGCATGTCTCCCCTGTGCTCCACTGAATGTAATGTAATGCACATTGCACTGGATACCATTCTTTCCCGGCATTGATGGCCAGGGAAACACGAGAGTGACGTCACACGTCACTTCTGGGATAGCAACTCCCTCCCCTCTACCCGGCAGCACTCGCTATGTTGGCCGCAGATGGGCAAGCGGAGCCCAAGATACATAGCAGGGATGGGGGCACATGAAGTGTGGGAAGCATTCGGACGGCAGGGGTTTGTCCTGCCTAAATAAATATATATGTAAAACCTAACAATTAGAGCAACATATATTTACCTTAACCACTTAACGCCAACCGCATGTATATGTACGTCCACAGAATGGCACGTACAGGCAGATGGGCATACATGTACGTCCCTGCCTTCTTGGAGGTCGGGGGTCCTATCGGGACCCCCCGCTACATGCGGCTGGCGTCTTACCTGCGGGAGCGATCCGGGATGAGGGGGCCGCTGTTCGTTTTTGTCCGCCCCCTCATGATTGCTCCCAGCCAATCCCCTGAGCCTCCGCCGTGTGACTTCCTCTGCCTGTATAATGTAAACACAGGCAGAGGAAGTGATGTCAGCTCTCCTCTCGGCGGTATTTTCAATCCGCCGAGAAGAGAGAAGACATCACACGTAAGTTGCACCTAACACTACACTGACACCAGTACACATAGGCACATTTAACCCCTTCCGATCACCCCCCCAGCCCCCTGTCACAGTGTCACTGATTACAGTGATCATATATTTACTGATCACTGCATTTAGTGTCAGTGTGACAGTTAGTGGGACAGGCAGTTAGTGTTAGGTCCAGGGTAGCCCCGTACCCCCCCAAATAAAGTTTTAACCCCTTGATCAGCGCCCTAGTTAACCCTTTCACCCCCTATTGCCAGCGTCACTAAGCGATCGTTTTTCTGATCGCTGTATTAGTGTCGCTGTTGTCGCTAGGTAGCTAATTTTTTTTTTATTGCGATTTTTTTTTTTACTAAAGACTTGTGGCTGAATACATTTTGGCCTAAATGTTTGACTAAAATGTAGTTTATTCGATTTTTCTTATAACAAAAAGTAAAAAATATTGTTTTTTTTTCAAAAATGTCGCTCTATTTTTATTTATAGCGCAAAAAATAAGCAGAGGCAATCAAATACCATCAAAAGAAAGCTCTATTTGTGGGAAGAAAAGGACGCAAATTTTGTTTGGGATCCACGTCGCACGACCGCACAATTGTCTGCTAAAGCGACGCAGTGCCGAATTGTAAAAACGCCTCTGGGCATTTAGCAGCATATTGGTCCGGGGCTTAAGTGGTTAATGCATTCCCTTTATAAAGGTAAAAAATGTCCCAGCAGTTGTCCCTTTGACCAGGGTTTCTCAACTAGGATTCCTCCAGAGGTTGCTGGAGGTTCCTTGAGTAATGAGCAATTTCTGACCCTCTCAGATAAGTTCCCACTGACCCTATTGATCTTTTTAGCTATTTGTAAGAGGAGGATTGTTTCCAATGACCACAAGTGTAAGGAGCATTCTGCGCACTGTCCATCACACTAATGTATCATAAGTAGACACTGTATAATCATTTTCAGGGGGTTTCTGTAAAAATGGAAAGTTATTTCTTACCTTTGTGTTAAAAAGGTTGAGAAAGGCTGCCTTAGACCATGCTGCCATTGCTTTGGTTGAGTTTTCTTTATTTCCTCTGGAGGAGGTAGACCTTCCTTTGTGTAGACGATCTGTATAGTCTGCAACCCATGAGGAGATAATTATTGGAGATGCAGAGTAACCCAGAGTAATTGTCAGTACTGAGATGTGTACAATGAGTGTTTTGTAACCCAAACCACTGTAAAGGCCCGTCTGAAGAAAATTAAAGATGGTAAGGGAAGGCTTGAAGCTTAACCACTTCCTTACTGGGCATGTATACCCCTGTCCTGACCAGGTGAAATTTCAGCTTGCAGCACTGCGTCGCTTTAACTGACAATTGCACGGTCATGCGATATGGCTCCCAAACAAAATTGGCGTCCTTTTTTCCCCACAAATAGAGCTTTCTTTTGGTGGTATTTGGTCATCTCTGCGGTTTTTATTTTTTGCGCTATAAACAAAAAAGGACGACAATTTTGAAAAAAAATACAATATTTTTTACTTGTTGCTATAAAAAATAGCCCAATTTAAAAAAAAAAATTCAGTCTAGGCCGATACGTATTCTTCTACATATTTTTGGTAAAAAAAAAAAAAAAATCGCAATAAGCGAAAAATAAGGGACAGAATTTTTTTTTTTTTTTACTAGTAATGGCGGCGATCTGCGATTTTTATTGCGACTGCGACATCATGGCGGACACATCGGACACTTTTGACACATTTTTGGCACCATTCACATTTATACTGCAATCAGTGCTATAAATATGCACTAATTACTGCATAAATGTGACTGGCAGGGAAGGGGTTAACACTAGGGGGTGAGGAAGGGGTTAAATGTGTATCCTGTATAGTGTTCTAACTGTGGGGGGAGGGGCGGTGACTGGGGGGTGACCGATCTGTGTCCCTATGTACAAGAGACACAGATCGGTCTCCTCTCTCCCTGACAGGACGCTGTCATTGTGAGAGCTGGGAACGATGAAAGGGGCCGCCGTGAAAACACGGCGCCCCAGAGAATTAGAACCACCCTGCGGCCGTATATAGTCGTACGGCCGTAGGGAAGTGGTTAAACAACTAGAAGAGAAGGATTCAAACTTACTCCATATGCGATGATATGTGGAATCTGTAGAGGATTTTGTTGAGACCATAGAGAAGGTGACATTAAAGTGGTTGTAAAGGCAAAAGCAAAGTTTTTTATCCTAATGCATTCTATGCATTAAGACTAAAAGCCTTTTGTGTGCATCAGCTGCCCCGGCACCCCCTAAGGCCCCTTTCACATGTGCGGATCCCGTGAGGATCCTTTTTTTTTTGTTTGCTTTAGGGCTGCAACTAACGATTATTTTCATAATCGATTAGTTGGCCGATTATTGTTTAGATTATTCAATTAATCGGATAATAGCCTAAAAAAATATAAAAAAATCTGCATTTTAATTTTTTTGGGCCAATTTGTTGTTGGGCAGATTACAAAACACAAATTACAGCAAAAACACATTACATGCTTTTCTGCAGCTTCTCCATTGAAGTATATTGAACCCAAAAAAAACAAAATAGCACCTTTTCGCGTTAAAGTCCTTGCACTTTCTAAATACGCAGCAGCTGAAAAAAATCATGGATGTGAACGTGTCCCATAGAAAACATGTAAATGAACTGTAGTGTGTTTCTGCAAAAAGCACCAAAAAACAGGTGTGACCCGGCCTGAGATGTTTAGTAACATAATGGGGTTAAAAAAACAAAAATAAGTACAAAAATCGCCACTGTAAGGGGTTCATTTTTTTACCGTGGGACAGTGAAAGTGATATTTACAGTAGCGATTTGCTTTTTTGTACTATAAAGGGCTAATTTTAGTTTTTTTAACCCCATTTTATGCTACTGGCTGATTAATCGATTATGAAAATTGTAATCGATTATGAAATTAATCGGTCAGTTGTCGATTAATCGATTAGTTGTTTCGGCCCTAGTTTGCTTCATTCATTGGTCTTGGGGCACTTTTTGTACAAAGATCCTCCCTAAAGCTGTTCTTTGCTTGATGGTGTGATTTCTGAAGCCAACTTTTCTTGTACAGTGGAACCCCGGTTTAAGAGTAACTTGGTTTGAGAGCGTTTTGATTTGCGAGCAACTTTTCTTTTTTTATTCTGACTCGCAAGACGAGCAGAATTCAAGCTAAATAGACCTGCAGTACCTCATTTGGAATGAGGTACGGGGGCACAGGAACTGAGAAAAGCCGAACATTGGCCTGCAGTTCCTCATTTGGCCTGAGGTACGTGGGCGCAGGAACTGAGAAAAGCCGAACATTGGCCTGCAGTTCCTCATTTGGCCTGAGGTACGTGGGCGCAGGAACTGAGAAAAGCCGAACATTGGCCTGCAGTTCCTCATTTGGCCTGAGGTACATGGGCGCAGGAAATGAGCCAAAGTGTCCTTGGCCTGGCGCCCCGACCTCTGGCTCCATTCGGTATTGCATCCCATTGAAGTCAAAGCGGAACAAATTATTTTCGTTTCCATTGACTTCAATGGGAAAACTCGCTTTGATATGTGAGTACTTTGGATTACGAGCATTCTCCTGGAACGGACTATGCTCGTAATCCGAGGTTCAACTGTATATCTTTCACAAAAAAATAGCTTTCAAAACTTTTGCTCCTTCCTCAAACTCTGCCAATAAGTTACAATTCCTGTGAGACCGCAGGTACTGTCCCACCAGTATGCTCTTCTCTAATGATCCCAGGAGGAAATTCTTTGCATGTCACAAGCTAGTAGCAGTTTTTTTTTTTCTACTAGCGTGAGGAGAAAAATTAGCCGATTACCGGCTCTGTTTACATCACATGATCAGCTGTCATTGGCTGACAGCTGATCACGTGGTAACGGGTCGGGATCGACCGCTTACTCCGATCTCAGCCGAGTCTCAGAGACTCACTGATCAGAGCGCCCTGTCCAAGATTTGTCCTTCAAAGATCTGAACAGCAACTCGGTTGACAAAAGTTGTGAATGTATTCCTCTAAAGATCAGTGGGCTACCATGACGACTTTCTTACTCCTAAAAGACTGACATTTGGTGCTTGTTGACTTTCTTGTGAAGTGGTTTCTTTGCATTATTCATGCGCAAAACTGTGCATTAGCCTGCAGTGTCCCATTAGACTGGAAGTCTTCCTGTAGAGGAACTTTTTCTCTAGAGATTTGCCACATTTAGCATGCCTAGCAGATGTGTGTCCCTTATTGGCTTGTTCAGTTATGTTTAAACTAAAGTGATTGTGAAGTGTTACCATGTTGTCTATTATAAAAACAGATGTGTGCCAATGAATCAAAGTGATCATTTTCTAGAGCCCACTCTTCCTGCTGTCACCACGGTAACTGCTAGTCATCATTGCATCTTGTGTGCACCTGTGTGCAATGTTCTTCATCTACAAAGCATTTTATTATAACTCTTCGTCATGTTACAGCTATGAGGTTTCTGTCGGTGTGCTGGTTTAACCACTTCAATACTGGGCATTTTCACCCCCTTCCTGCCCAGACCAATTTTTTCGGCGCTGTCGCACTTTGAATGACAAGTGCGTGGTCATGCAAACACTGTACCCAAATTAAATCCTAATGTTTTTTTCCCCACAAATAGAGCTTTCGTTTGGTGGTATTTGATCATCTCTGCGGTTTTTATTTTTTGCACTATAAACAAAAAAAGAGCGTAAATTTAAAAAAAAACACTATTTTTTTTAATTTTTGATTTAATAAATATCAACATTTTTTAAGAAAATCTTTTTTCCCTGATTTTAGGCCAATACGTATTCGTCTACATATTTTTGGTAAAAAATAAAATAAAATAAATAATCGTATATTAATTGGTTTGTACAAAAGTTATAGGGCTAGATTCAGGTAGGAGAGTGTATCTTTGTGCGGGCGTAGCGTATCCTATTTACGGTACGCCTCCGCAACTTTGACAGGCAAGTGCTGTATTCACAAAGCACTTGCTCCGTAAGTTGCGGCGGCGTAGCGTAAATGGGCCGGCGTAACTCAAAGTAGGCTGGTAGTGGGCGTGTAGTATGTGTTAATAAATGGTGACCCCACGTAAATGATGCGCCAAACTAGCTGGGCATGCGCCGGCCGTGGATGTATCCCAGTGTGCATGCTCAAAATCATGTCGCAAATAGTCATTGATTTCCAGCCCTATTCTGAATCGGCTTACGGCTTATTCTGAATCGGCTTACGTCGTCCATACTTAACATTGCCTGCGCCTCATATAGCGGGGGTAACTTTACGCCGGTCCGACGCCTTACGTAAACGACGCAAATAGATACGCTGGCTCAACGCGTACATCCACGGAAGCGCCACCTAGCGTCCAGCGTAAATATGCAACTAAGATACGACGACGTAAGAGACTTACGCCGCTCGTATCTTAGCAAAATTCCGCGTATCTTTCTTTTTAAATACAGAAAAAAGATACGCCGGCGCATCCGAGAACTTACGCGGCGTATAAACAGATACGCCAACGCAAGTTCTTACTGAATCTAGCCCATAGCGTCTACCAAATAGGGGATAGATTTATGGCATTTTAATTTTTTTTTTTTTTTTTACTAATAATGGCGGAGATCTGCGATTTTTATTGTGACCGTGACATTGCAAGGGACATATTGGACACTTTTGACACGTTTTTGGGACCATTCACATTTATACATCGATTAGTGCTATAAAACTGCACTGATTACTGTGTAAATGTGACTGGTAGGGAAGGGGTTAACACTAGGACGATCAAGGGGTTAATATGTTTCCTAGTGAGTGATTATAACTGTAGGGGGAGGGGACTCACAAGGGGAGGAGACCGAGCTGTGTTCCTCTGTACTGGGAACACACATCTGTCTCCTCTCCTCTGACAGGACGTGGATCTGTATGTTTACACACACAGATCCATGTTCCTGCCATGATCGCGGGTGCCCACTGCCCAGCAGACATCGCGGCCGCCTGGCACGTGCACCGGGTCCTGGGCGCCCGGGAAACCCAGGATCTCATATGATGTCCACCCAGAGGGAGGGAAGGTTCCTGCCGACATCATTTTACAATGACTCGGTAAGGAACCGGTTAAAGGGGTTCTGTTTTTACTTATGGTGTTATCCAGCCTCTTTGTGACTGGATAAGTAAGAAGAATATGTCATGACACAAAGCTGTGGTCTCAGAAAGCTCACTTAATGTGAGTCTGATTAGGATTAACTTCACTGCTGCGAAATTAGCATGTCGCACTTGAGTTGGAAGAATAAGTGCTTCCATTAAAGCCTTCTTGGTGGCTGTTTTGCTTCATGTCAGGTTCCCATTGGAAGAGAATTCATATCTGATTTATTTTTACCTATTTGTTAATTCTATTGAGTGGAAGCCTCCTTTTCCCAAGCTTGAATCCAGCATGTCTTGGTAAAGAACAGTGACTTATCTCTCCTTTGCGTCTTAACTTTTGCAGGTGAAGTGACCTCAAACAGACCAAATAACTGGCCATTCTGCTGCCCAGGGTTGACTTACAACTTTACAAGATAGAGGGATAGGACTGACCTGGTCAAGATTGTAGTTCATACTGAAGAAAAAATATGGTACTTACTGTGCAATTATCTTAAATCTCGTAATAGCTTTTTTTTTTACTTTAACAACTTAAGACCCAGACCAAAATGCAGGTAAAGGACCTGGCCAGTTTTTGCGATTCGGCACTGCGTCGCTTTAACTGACAATTCTGCGGTCGTGCGATGTGGCTCCCAAACAAAATTGGTGTCTTTTTCCCACAAATAGAGCTTTCTTTTGGTGGTATTTGATTACCTCTGCGGTTTTTATTTTTTGCACTATAAACAAAAATAGAGCGACAATTTTGAAAAAAATGCAATATTTTTTATTTTTTGCTATAATAAATATCCCCCAAAAAGATATAAAAAAACGATTTTTTTTCCTCAGTTTAGGCCGATATGTATTCTTCTACCTATTTTTGGTAAAAAAAATCTCAAAAGGCATCTATCGATTGGTTTGCACAAAATGTATAGTGTTTACAAAATAGGGGATAGTTTTATTGCATTTTTATTAATAATTTTTTTTTTTTACTTCTAACATTATGGCGGACACATCAGGCAATTTTGACAAATTTTTGGGACAATTGTCATTTTCACAGCAAAAAATGCTATATGAATGCTTTATTTACTGTGAAAATGACAGTTGCACTTTGGGAGTTAACCACTAGGGGGCGCTAAAGGGTTTAAGTGTGACCTCATATGTGTTTCTAACTGTAGGGGGGCGGGGCTGGACGTGTGACGTCATTGATCATATTTCCCTATATTAGGGAAGACACCATCAATGACAGCGCCACAGTGAAGAACTGGGAAGCTGTGTTTACACACAGCTCTCCTCGTTCTTCAGCTCCGGGGACCGATCGTGGGCTCCAGCGTCGATCGGGTCCCGCGGCCACGGTGACAGAGCTTCGGACTGGGTCACGGACGCCCGCCCGTGACCCACGGCTGGGCACTTAAAGAGGACATACAGGTACGTGCTTGTGCTGAGCCGTGCCATTCTGCCAACCTATATGTGCGGGAGGCGTCCTTAAGTTGTTAAAGGGGTTGTAAAGATTTGTTTTTTATTTTCTAAATAGGTTCTTTTAAGCTAGTGCATTGTTGATTCACTTACCTTTTCCTTCGACCTCAAGTTGCCCCAAGTCGCTGGACATAAGAAATTCCATTGAAGTTAATGAGAGCCGTCTTAATTCAAAAAAGGTTCCTGTACTACTTCAAACCGACTTCTAGGCAACTTGTACCCATAGATTTCAATGGAAGTCGCCTCCAAGTCAGATCACCATCAATATTGAGGCGACTTTAGAGGAACAAGAAAATAGTTTACCCAGGAAAACCCCTCCTTCCCACAGAGCTGATTATTGCAATATAGCAATATGGTTATATTTGATGAAGGTACAACATTTAGCAACATATTGCTACACTTAGGGGCGCCTCTATTCTCCTTTATACCCTGTAAAAAAATGCTTTGATATACAAGTGCTTTGGATTACAAGCATGTTTCTGGAACAAATTATGCTCGCAAACCAAGGTTTTACTGTATATACTAATTTTTTTCCTTTTATTGATATATTGGTGTTGATTTACTAAAGGTAACTACACTGCGAGAGCAGTTGCTCCAGAGCTTGGTAAATGAAGGCAAGCTCTGCTGACTTCCATCATCCAATCATGTGCAAGGAAATAATTATTTTTTTTATTTCCCTTGCACATGATTGTGTATTCTCTGCAAAGTGAAGCTTTACCTCATTTACTAAGCTCTGGAGCAACTGCAGTCTTTTTGATTTAGTAAATCAACCCCGCTGAGCCAGGGCAGCAAAATAATCAACTTGGTAAGTAACATTCATTTGAACATTCCATGATGAACAGTTGACCGTGTGCATAGTTTGAAACTACAATATGGACGAACTATAAAGATATTTAAATATTATGGGCCAGATCCACGAAGCCCGGCGTAAGTGTCTGCCGGGCGTAGCGTATATCATTTACTCTACGCCACCGTAAGTTAGAATGGCAAGTGCCGTATTCACAAAGGACTGGCGTCCTAAGTTACAGTGACATAGCGTAAATGGGCTGGCGTAAGCCCGCGCAATTTAAATGGGGAAGAGGTAGGCGTGTTTTATTTAAATGAATCGCGACCCAACGTAAATTACGTTTTTTCTTTAACTGCGCATGCGCTGGCTGTGGACGTATCCCAGTGCGTATGCTCCAAATCACGTCACAAAACATCAATGAAAATGACGTGAACGTCATTTGCGCAAATCCCTATTTGCGAACGGTTTACACAATTGACGTGAACGACTGAAAATTTGACGCTGGCCCGACGTCCATACTTAACATTACGTACGCCTCCATACAGCAGGGGTAACTTTACGCCGGACATACGCTTACGCAAACGGCGTAAAAACACTGCGCTAGGCGTACGTATGTTTGTGGATCGGCATATCTAGCTCATTTGCATATTCGACGTGGAAGCGCCCCTAGCATCCAGCATAAATAAAAAACTTTAGGACGACGGCGTAAGACGGCGTATCTACGCAAAAAAACGGCGTATGTTGTTTTGTGGATACAAAACAATGATACGGCGGCGCAGATTTGAAATCACGGCGGCAGGTCTGGAGATACGTCGCTAAATTATTGTTTGTGGATCTGGCCCAATGTATATAGGTGCATTTTTTTGTATCCTTTGCTTGGAGTATCAGGCCCTTTTCACACTCATGTGGTGCAGAAACCTCAGCATTTCCTGTGCCGTTCCTGCACCGCATCAGAATCTCAGGCAGTTCACACTGTGCTCTGCAAACTACTGCAGGTGTCAATATAAAGTTAATGACACCCCCAAATCGGTTCGCAGAACGCAGTGCGAACTGTGGAATCAGATCACATGGGTCTGACTCTGAACACTCATGCGATCCGATTCCAATGCGGACAAAAAAAAAAAGGGTCCTGCAGATTTTTGGAGCAGATCCAGAACAAGTCACCAGAACTAGTGACCCCATTGGAAGATTTTTTCTTTATTCTTGCTCTGCTGGCAACACAAAATTTGTAATTTTTTTTTTTTTTTTAGTTCTCTCTCAGCGATAAAGGATACACAGGATAGTTCTATAACAAAGACACAGGAAAAAAAACAAAGTATTCTAATCCCTCTCCACACTATCCAATACGAAATAAAAAATGGTTATATTTTAAGTATTGAAACTTGAAAGAATACAGTCTGTGAGTTTCTACTTCAAATTCAAAATTTATTTTGTATTGAGTTGCCTTCAAATATTCTTGGGTAAGTTAATGAACTTCAGTCTCTGCTTGTGTGGCTCAGTCCCCCTATTCAGTGCAACCATGTTGTTATGATGGTATGTGCACAGATGTGCCGAAGGGTTCTGTCTGGCCTTCAAGTCTTAGAAGGACCCTTTGGCACATCTGTGCAGGATATTTTCCGCATACCATGGAATTTTCTGCATACCATGGAAAGTTCTTGTGCAGATGTGTGGAAAAGCCTCACCTGTCAAGATGTGCCACAGGTAGGGCAGGCCTCAAAATTTCAAGTCCTGAGCTACTAGCCAGGCCTTAAGAGTTACTCGCCACCTGTTGCTCCACCCAAAACCTACCTTGTCCCGCCCCTTAAACACGCCCTTATAAATGATCTCATGAAATAACACTGTTAAATGTTTCATTCAGTATTAAGTTACAAAAATACATAACAACAACAACTTTAACAATATTAACATACATTAATGTTATCATATCCCCATTCTATCATATCCATGCCTCCAATTCCGTCCCCCTGCCCCCATTCTATCATACCTATGCCTCCAATTCCATCCCCCTCCCCCCATTCTATCATATCTATGCCTCCAATTCCATCCCCCTCCCCCATTCTATCATACCTATGCCTCCAATTCCGTCCCCCTGCCCCCATTCTAACATACCTATGCCTCCAATTCTGTCCCCCTGCCCCAATGCTATCATACCTATGCCTCCAATTCCGTCCCCCTGCCCCCATTCTATCATACTTATGCCTCCAATTCCGTCCCCCTGCCCCCATTCTATCATACCTATGCCTCCAATTCCGTCCCCCTGCCCCCATTCTATCATACCTATGCCTCCAATTTCATCCCCCTCCCCCCATTCTATCATATCTATGCCTCCAATTCCGCCCCTCTCCCCCATTCTATCATACCTATGCCTCCAATTCCGTCCCCCTGCCCCCATTCTAACATACCTATGCCTCCAATTCTGTCCCCCTGCCCCAATGCTATCATACCTATGCCTCCAATTCCGTCCCCCTGCCCCCATTCTAACATACCTATGCCTCCAATTCTGTCCCCCTGCCCCAATGCTATCATACCTATGCCTCCAATTCCGTCCCCCTGCCCCCATTCTATCATACTTATGCCTCCAATTCTGTCCCCCTGCCCCCATTCTATCATACCTATGCCTCCAATTCCATCCCCCTCCCCCCATTCTATCATATCTATGCCTCCAATTCCGCCCCTCTCCCCCATTCTATCATACCTATGCCTCCAATTCCGTCCCCCTGCCCCCATTCTAACATACCTATGCCTCCAATTCTGTCCCCCTGCCCCAATGCTATCATGCTTATCCCTCCAATTCCGTCCCCTTCCCCCATTCTATCATACCTATGCCTCCAATTCCGTCCCCCTCCCCATTCTATCATGCTTATGCCTCCAATTCCGTCCCCCTCCCCTCATTCTATCATACCTATGCCTCCAATTCCGTCCCCCTCCCCCCATTCTATCATACCTATGCCTCCAATTCCATCCTTCTCCCCCATTCTATCATACCTATGCCTCCAATTCCTCCCCCCATCTATCATATGGTATGATAGATGGGGGGGGGGGGCAGAATTGGAGGAATAGGTATGATAGAATGGGGGGAGCTGGACGGAATTGGAGGCATAAGCATGATAGATTGGGGGGAGGGGGCAGAATTTGGGGCATAGGTATAATGGATTGGGGGGATGATTTAAAGTCTAAATCTGCAATTGACCCCCCCCCGCCCCCCCAATCCAGCACATGTTCCTTCAATCCCCCTCCCATTAAACTCCCAGTGCCTCCAGAAAACACATCACACATCTGTCTTAATAAACATACCATTTTACTGCGGGCACGGTGCACTCCTTAGATGTGTGGGAGCCTAAGAGGTGGAGAGGGGCGGTCCGAGGCAAAAAGAGGCGGTCCCGGTCGGCGTCTGGTATACCGTAGTATGCTGTGACTGTGAGACTAGTGTGAGAGGCGGAGAGGGGCGGATCCGGGCGGCAGTTTTAGGTACATTTGGACTGTACTATTGGAATGTAGGCGGTGAGGAGGTGCGGTCCCGGCGGCATTGGAAAAGCTGTTGGATGTACTGGCCTATGGGAGGTGGATAGGGGCAGTCCCGGGTGGCGCGCGATCGTGTCCAATCTGCTGCTAGCCTGTGAAGGGACGGCGCGGCAGCTTAGTTGAATTACTGGCCGCAATGTGTGTCTGAGCGGCACTCGCACTGCACATAAATCTCCTCGCCAAATGCGAGGAGGCGAGCACAAATTTTGAGCCCTGAGGGCCACAGGGCTCAGTCAAGACCCAAAGCCCTGCAACACATCTACACACATGCAGAATTCAAGAGGGAGGGGGACAGGGGAACAAAAATGCCATGTGTGCCTACGCACAAAATGCCCATGTGCTCCTTTTTTGTGAATGATCAAATACATTTTTTTTCTCCCCTCTTTTAGAATTTGCACTCTACTTGAAGCTGGCTGATCAGTAACAAGCACAAGAACCAATGTTTGGCTTCCTCTGAAGGATTTTGAAGAAAAACGTGTAAGTAGAAATACAGAGACTTTTTTTAGAACCTGTGAGCTTGATTCAAAGTAAAATTGTCATAATACATCCACAGGAGCTGCTAAAGCTGTACTCCTACCCCATTATTATACATTTTTTTTTTTTGGGGGGGGGGGGGGGGGCGAGGGAAGTAAGAAATTCAAGGGTGTGCAACATTTTAATGCCATCTAGTTTATCCGAAGATTGTATGGTGAATCTATTTCTTGAAAATTGGCAGACTGCGGCTGGCCGTTGTGCTACCTACTGTTTTCTCTAAATGTTATACAAATTTAAAGATAAAAAGTTTTATAGAGAAAAAATTGCCAGACTGTATGTGGGAGGGTTAATGAGGTTAAAGCCGTAGTAAACTGCCCCAAAAATCCCTGCAGGTCTAATGCCGCGTACACACAACCGTTTTTCGGGTTCTAAAAAATTACGTTTTTTTTTATGTCATTATGTCATTAACTATGGTGTGTGAACTTTTTTTCCGAACATGCTCTATTTTATCACTACGTTTTTAACGTTGTCGTTTTTAAGGTTGTAAAAAATGGTCGGAAATGAGTATGTAAAATAATGAATGGTGGAGAGGAGGATACAAATGAAAAGGTTTCCAGATACATCTCCATTGTTTTACCAGCAAGCTTATTGATCCACATAAACAGCCTGTTTTGACCTTCTTTTTAGTTAAAGAGGTCTTGTCTGTCTGGTGAGTAGGCATTTTACTCACTCATCGGGTGTTATTTATAAAGATTTGCCATTGGTGATGGTGCATGGAGTCACATACATTACTAAAAGACATACAGACTTTGAATTGATGGAATATCCATTTCACTGATAGCATCACTATCATCACTGTTGGAGGACTATTATTATTATTTTTGATGAATTTTATTTTTTGTATCATCATTTAAATTATTATTATATTATTATAATCTTTTTGCTGTCACAATGTAGAGTATAAGATTTCCTATCATCTGTGCCCAGTCTTGCCACAAAGAGTTAATCCAGCTCTGAGCAATCCTCTTTTCCTTTTTTCAGTGAGATAAACTGACAAATAGGAGAAAACTTTTGTCCGTTCTTCCCCCTTGCTGTGAATGACAGGTTATTTACATATCTTATGCACTAGCATGAGACAGGCATTATTTTTTAATTCTCACCCCCACTCCTTTTCTGAAATCATGTGGTTACTTTTCTGGATTTTGACTGGATGTTGGTGACCATAGCAGAGTTTAGTGTAAGGAACATACAGGAGAAAATGCATGTTCACAAAGGGAGTGTAGAGGTGGGCGGGGAGCCTACTGACATCACGACTCCACCCACCAAGCTCCAGACAACAGACCCGCCCACAGAATCTGCAGTTTTTCAGTTCTTATAACAGACAGAGGAGACATTTGACAGGTAAGGATATATGCAGGAGGCATCTATATCCTTATAGATCAGCACTATGGCAGTAGTTTAGAAAGGATGAGAGTGGGTTTACATCCACTATAAAGATGTAGTAAAGTCCCTTTTCTTCCCTTGTACCTACAGGTAAACTTACAATCAGGCTTACCTGTAAGTATTTGGGGTAATGTGTGATAGGGGGCGCTATTATAAGGTGCTTAACAATGTTTTTAACATTCGTGATTGAGCAAACATAATAAAGTGCATAGTGCTTAAAGTGGATTTAAACCCACTCTCATCTTTTGTAAACTACTGCCATAGTGCTGATCTATAAGGATATACATGCATCCTGCATGTATCCTTACCTGCCAAATGTCTTCCCTCTGTCTGTATTCCTTACTCTAAATTCTGCTATGATCACCAACATCCAGTCAAAATCCAGAAAAGTAACCACATGACTTCAGAAAAGGAGTGGGGGTGGGAATTAAAAAATAATGCCTGTCTCCAGGCTAGTGCATGAGATATGTAAATAACCTGTCACTCACAGCAAGGGGGCGGAACGGACAAAAGTTTTCTCCTGTTTCTGAAAAAAAAAAGAGGATTGATCAGAGTTGGATTAACTCTTTGTGGCAAGACTGGGCACAGATGATAGGAAATCTTATACTGTACATTGTGACAGCAAAAAAAAAAATCAGGTTTACGTCCACTTTAACCACTTAAGGACCGCCTACTGCACATTTACGTCGGCAGAATGGCACGGCTGGGCACATCAACGATTTTAGTACCCAGCCGTGGGTCACGGGCGCGCCGATCCAGGACCGGGACCGCGGGATTCGCGGACCCGATCGCCGCTGGAGTGCGGCGATCCGTCCCTGGAGCGGAAGAACGGGGAGAGCCGTGTGTACACACGGCTTCCCTGTGCTTCTCTGTGGCCGTAGCATTGATCGCGTCATCCCTGTAATAGGGGGACGCGATCGATGACGTCACACCTACAGCCACACCCCCCTACAGTTGTAAACACACACATTAGGTCACACATCCCCTACAGCGCCACCTGTGGTTAACTCCCAAACTGCAACTGTTATTTCCACAGTAAACAATGCAATTTAAATGCATTTTTTGCTGTGAAAATGACAATTGTCCCAAAAATGTGTCAAAATTGTCCGAAGTGTCCGCCATATTGTCGCAGTCACGAAAAAAATCGCTGATCGCCGCCATTAGTAGTAAAAAAAAAAATAATTAATAAAAATGCAATAAAACTATCCCTTATTTTGTAAACGCTATAAATTTTGCGAAAACCAACCGATAAACGCTTATTGCGATTTTCTTTTACCAAAAATACGTAGAAGAATACGTATCGGCCTAAACTGAGGAAAAAAAATGTTTTTTTATATATTTTTGGGGGATATTTATTATAGCAAAAAGTAAAAAATATTGCATTTTTTTTAAAATTGTCGCTCTATTTTTGTTTATAGCGCAAAAAATAAAAACCGCAGAGGTGATCAAATACCACCAAAAGAAAGCTCTATTTGTGGGAAAAAAAGGACGCCAATTTTGTTTGGGAGCCACATCGCACGACCGCGCAATTGTCAGTTAAAACGACGCAGTGCCGAATCGCAAAAAGGGGCACGGTCCTTTACCTACATTTTGGTCCGGGTCTTAAGTGGTTAAGGAGTGCTCCATCCCAAAACCTAAATTAAATATGTAGGGTTTAAAAATAGAAAAAGAACATATAGGGTCCTTTAACACGGGTGTCATCAGTCCAGTCACCTTTTTTTGCTGAGAAAAAAAATTATGATTACGTACGTATTCTTGTTACATCAATCTTCATCAGTTTGTATGTCCATCTTCAGTTCATTTCAGTTTACATTTATTACATCTGTCTTCAGTTTACATACAATTTACATCTGTTTTCTGCAGATATAGCCCAGGTTCAAACTGGGCTGCGGGAGTGAAGCGGTGCGAGATCAGCTGAACTCGCATGATTTCACTCCCGCTGGCAGTCCCGATTTCGGCCGCGATTTAATAGACATCTGTGCGGGTTTCTGCACAGATGTCAATGTAAATCGCAGCCTGAAATCGCAAAAAGTAGTACAGGAACTACTTTTTGAAATCGGTGCAGCGCCGCAGATGCAGTGTTGCACCGATTAGGACGGTGTCATTGCCGGCAAATGCCACAGATTTGAGATGCGATTTTACATGTGAAATTGCATCTCAAATCGAAGCAAATCGTACCCAGTGTGAACCTGGGCTTAAACTGACTCAGATGTAGATGGACATCTGTTTGTTTACATCCACCCATCCATAGACGTACATTGTGGTTCGGTATAGATCCGTCTAAAAAAAATGACAGATCCAAACTGAACGCTTATGTTATGAGTTTAAATGGAGAATATTATTTAGTTTGGGTTTTCATATATACCCAAAATGATAATACAGGCATACCCCCGCTTTAAGTAGACTCACTTTACATACACTCGCGAGTAAGGACATACCCACGAGTGTATGTAAAGTGCCTTACAAGTACTGTACAGACATTTTGCAGCCGTGGTAGAAGGAGCTGAAGCTCCGAGAGCATAGCCCGCCCTGTTCCATGTGTGCGCCTGACATCTCCACTACAGCCCTTGAGACCTCAACTACAGCTCCTGACACCCTCACTACAGCCCCTGCCCCCCATTACACCCTAGAAGTGAAAAAAGGTATTGTTTCACTTTAAGTACATTTTCGTTTAACATACATGCTCTGGTCCCATTTTGTACTTAAATGTGGGGTAATGCCTGTATATCTATTTGTTGTTTGCAACTAATAACAACTGTTTGGGGTATGGTTTGTTACATTCAGCTATAGTTCTTTTTAAATTTCACAGTATAAACTCAGTGTTAAAGTATTACTAAACCCACAACCGTAAAATCAGTCTGTATCTGCAGTAAAACATGCTTGTTATACTCACTGTGAAATCTAAGGGGTTAAACCTCTGCATTGTGTAAAGAGGCTGTTTGATCCTGTATGCACAGATCCTCCCCTTCTTCCACTGACTCCAAAACAGGTTCAGATATGACAGAGTCTATAGAGTCAGGCTGCACATGCTCAGTTTGTTGTGTCTTGCTAAAGCGTATTTTCTTTCTTGGGAGAGTGCATGTGAACAGCACAGGGCCAATCAACATTGTCCAGTCAGAGTGTCAGGGGTCCTGAATCTTGACAGGACAGCTCAGTGCAGAATAAAAACTACTACAAGCTTTACCCAGGAACTGATAGAAGTCACAAAACTGCTATATACTGCTGATGAGAAAAAGTATTTAGCAGTTTAAATTTACTACAACGATTGCATTTCCATGTTTTGTGTACTGTGGGAGACCAGATATAGTGAATGCAGGGTCCTGCGTTTAGTAACACTTTAACTTTACCAGTTTTCTTAAATCTGGGTTCTAGGTCTCTGTTAACATCTGGAAATCCACCTCTATTTGATTGTGGCATTATGATTGTCATGAATGCCACACAATGTGGTTTTCATTCAAGTCTGTTGCATTGATATGGCTACATATTCAGTTGCATTTTTCATCACCTGTGTAGCAATTGCTTGTGAATGTCTGTCTGTGTCCAGGGCCTGTCATTTGCAGGCAGTCAGCCTCGTATTGTTTTCTACAGGGTCTCCACCCACAGCTAATCGCAGAGAACCCTGTCTGGGTCTCTCACATCAAATCACAAATGACCCTATTTACAAGTGTGAATGGGGCCTTACTCTTGCTGGTGCATGCCATTGGTGCCATTGCATGCCAATGGTCCATGCCATTCCTGAAATGAAAGTCCTATGGGAAATTATCATTCAAGGAGCAGTACAATCTTTATACCACTTAAGACATTTTAGGCTAAACCATTTTATCAATTCGTTCCCCAAACTACATTTTATATTGGACCTAACCACACAGGGGGAATTGTTTTTAACTGTGACCCACCTTCACACTCAATTTTCCAATTGTATTCCAAATGGATATGCCTTTCTACTCACCTTTTATAAGGCAGTCGGAACTAGACCTGTCCCATCCTCTTCCAGAGAAACAAAAATTCAAGGTCCTACAACTTTCTATCTGTCAATAAATAATATATATATTTATAAAAATAATAAATGAGAAAAAAAGGTTGGGCAGACTCGATTGACTGACTACTTGGTCTTTTTTTTCTGCCGTCACTTTTCTGTTTCTTCTGCCCTGTTCCTAAGCATCCTCAGAAAAGCTCGCCACATTGCCTAAGCCATTGGAGTATAGACATGTGCACACTGAAATATTTTGTTTCGGAATTACGGTGGTTCACCCTAAATCTACTCTGTCCCATCCGATCCAGCATACTGGCGTCAGCGCCAGTATGCTGTTTTTTTTTTAAATTGCTCTACTTGCTGTGTAATGATTAATTTTCATTTCTCCCTCCCCCCCCCCCCCCCCGCAGTGAATGGCGCCACTATGGCACGTCACGGCTTCCGGATCGGATGGGACATAGTAGATTTAGGGTGAACCACCGCTTTAATTTGTTATTATTTATTTAGTTTTTCGTAAAAAAAATGCATTCGCCTGAACATCTAAATTAATTAAGGTCGAATCTGTCATTGAAGGCTTATGGTGTCTGTCGAATGTTCTAAGAAGATTCGACGGAATCTTTAAAAAAAAAAAAAATGTATGATGCCGCAATCGTACATTTCTGGTCGAATGTTCCGCCTACAAGCTATAGAAGAATTCTAATGTTGTATGACTAATAATAATAATTATATTTATTAATTATTATTACTAGTCAACCAACATTAGAATTCTTCTATAGCCTATGGGCGGTGCATTTCACCATAAATGTCTCTCTATGTCGAATCTTTTCTCTCCATGTCGAATCTTTTCTCTCTATGTCGACTCTTCTTCATGTCTCTATAATGTTGAATCTTTTCTCTTTATGTAGAATAATATTGGACTAATAGAGTTAAGGTTAGGCACATTTGACCGCAACAAAAACGAAAATAAAGCATTGGTTTTAGAGGTCGACCGATATGTGTTTTTCTCTGGCTGATACCGATATTTAGAAATCGGGGCGGCCGATAGCCGATATATGATGCCGATTTTAGCGGCCAATATTTTGGGCCGATTTTTGGATTGGGAGGCATTGTAGAGGGGGGTGGATAATTGGTGCTGGGCGTGGGTGGGGGGATGCGTTGTGGAGGGGGATAGATGGATGGTGCTGGCTGTTGGTGGGGGATGCGTTGTGGAGGGGTGGCTGGATGTTGTTGGCCGTGGGTGGGGGATGTGTTTTGGAGGGGGAGAGATGGATGGCGCTGGTTGTGGATAGATGGAGCTGGCCGTGGGTGGGGGATGCATTGTGGAGGGGGGTGGATGGATGGAGCTGGCTGTGTGTGGGGGATGCATTGTGGAGGGGGAGAGATGGATGGTGCTGGCCGTTGGTGGGGGATGCGTTGTGGAGGGGGGTGGCTGGATGTTGCTGGCCGTGGGTGGGGGATGTGTTGTAGAGGGGGAGAGATGGATGGTGCTGCCTGTGGATGGATGGAGCTGGCCGTTGGTGGGGGATGCGTTGTGGAGGGGGTGGCTGGGGGATGTGTTGTGGAGGGAGAGAGATGGATGGTGCTGGCTGTGGATGGATGGTGCTGACCGTGGGTGGGGGATGCATTGTGGAAGGGGGTGGATGGATGAAGCTGGCCGTGTGTGGGGGATGCATTGTGGAGGGGGAGAGATGGATGGTGCTGGCCGTTGGTGGGGGATGCGTTGTGGAGGGGGTGGCTGGGGGATGTGTTGTGGAGGGGGAGAGATGGATGGTGCTGGCTGTGGATGGATGGTGCTGGCCGTGGGTGGGGGATGCATTGTGAAGGGGGGTGGATGGATGGAGCTGGCCGTGTGTGGGGGATGCATTGTAGAGGGGGAGAGATGGATGGTCCTGGCCATTGGTGGGGGATGCGTTGTGGAGGGCGTGGCTGGATGTTGCTGGCTGTGGGTGGGGGATGTGTTGTGGAGGGGCAGAGATGGATGGTGCTGGCTGTGGATGGATGGAGCTGGCCGTGGGTGGGGGATGCATTGTGGAGGGGGGTGGATGGATGGAGCTGGCCGTGTGTGGGGGATGCATTGTGGAGGGGGAGAGATGGATGGTGCTGGCCGTTGGTGGGGGATGCGTTGTGGAGGGGGTGGCTGGATGTTGCTGGCCGTGGGTGGGGGATGTGTTGTAGAGGGGGAGAGATGGATGGTGCTGGCTGTGGATGGATGGAGCTGGCTGTGGGTGGGGGATGCATTGTGGAGGGGGGTGGATGGATGGAGCTGGCTGTGGATGGGGGATGCATTGTGGAGGGGGGTAGATATAGATATGTGCTCGGACATGTACACACTGTTCCCTCCAGCACTGCCCATTGGATGATACCTGTGAGCTCCCACGTGAGTTGAGCACTATGTACAATCACTAGAGCTGAGGCACCTATCAGAGATAATATGAATACATTACCCCAGTATCAGGCAGCCAGTCTCCATGTTCTTCCTTATCTCCAGCCGTAGCCTAGAGCCCATGTGCAGTGACCCCGCCCCTGTCCCAGCATGCAGAAAGCTTTACAAGTGTGATCTCTTCTCACAGACAACCTACTGCAGCTGCTTGGGCTTGACACGTGTTTGCTTTCTTCTTCAGCTACAGCCCGCCGAGGTAGAGGGGAGGGGGGGCGGTGCGGTGCCAGGCTATCAGCAGCGCGGCTGAAGGATTTATTTCTCGTGCTGCTGTAGGTGGAGCGGGGCTAGTGTGGCAGCCGAAAATCGGCCGATTTTTTTACAATAATCGGCCGATGCCAATTTTTTAAAAACGGCCAAATATCGGCCGATATATCGGCCGGCCGATATATCGGCCGACCGATATATCGGTCGACCTCTAATTGGTTTATGTCGGATCTTTCGGTTTTCATCCTTTGTGCTTTCGTTATCGTTTGTTAAAACTATAACGAAAATACCTGAAATTCGGACAAAAACTAATGCACATGTCTGTTAGAGTACTTAAGCACCTTAAGGCTACTGCTCCAATTAGACAAATAGATTCCCTGTTTGCCCTGTTCTCTGGAACTTGCGGAGACACCCTGCTTCGGGCTGGGTTCACACCTATGCGAATTGGATGTGGGTTTCTCCTCATCCAATTCGCATAGCAGTAGAATGTGACCAACTCTTTATCCGGTGCGATATTGCTGAAAAGAGTGTGCATTTTTTGGTCTGTTTCAGGTCCAAATTCAGCCCCAAATTTGGGCTGAAATCGGACCTGAAACAGTGAACCAGTATGCACCGGACCCCCGCTGTGCTACAGATCCGGTGATGGTGTGAACCAAGCCTCAAATTTAAAAATTGCACAATGGATACGGAATCTGATTGCAGCAGCTAACATTCTCAAAAAGAGATCTTCTCTACTTGTATGCACACATTTCACCAGATTGGTGGGTGTTTCATGGGAATTTTGGCACCAAGCCTTGGTCGCCCAGTTGTGAGAGACCACAACCTGGTCTTTTGTTCATGCTTTTTCAACATTTTCCAGGTGGACGTCCAATCTCCTGCTGATGTAGCCTTTGGCCTCAAGGTTCTTGAAGCAGTTCTGTGAGGTTGGGTCTTTTGACCCTTGTTGTTGGGCCTGTTGGCACAGTTCTGTTTGCATGATTGTTGGCCACTCTTCCTATTCATTGCTTGGGAATGTCCAATGGAGTATGAATATTCTTCCTGTGCCTTGTACTATATGATTAAGATAAAGGGAATTTTGACTTGCCTGTAAATTACATATCTTGAAATACAACACCGGACAAAGACCCCCCTCTCTTTCATCCCTTGGTTTATTCTCCATTGCTTGCTACAAAACTGAGGGATCAAAAAATGGGGTAGGGCTATAGGGAAGTTGTGCAGGGGATGTGTCCTCCAAATTACCTAAAGGTACATGCCTATAACTCATGGTGTACAAGAATATTCTGCATATCCCTTGTACTGTACTGTACTCCAAGATATGGGATTTACTGGTTAGTCAAAATTCACCCTTTTTTTTTTCTGGTTCAAGGTTGGGCAGGGTGACAAGAGTGCCCCTGTCATACCTAGTGACACCTGTAGGTGTTTAGTCAGATGGGTTTCTGCACATCTTTACTTTCTTGTGTCTTTTGCATCGGTCTAAATTACAGTATGTTTTCCTCCCTGTCTAACTTTGTGTGGATTTTCTCTGGCCACCCTTTTACCTTTTTAGTCAGTTCTGATTTTTGAGGGGTACTCTTGAGGTTTTTTTCAGTTGGCCTCGGGGGCTGTTTGGCTATCTGTTCAGATATCATGCTATGAGAGCTGATTGGTTACTAATCTGCATCAGATTCTGTTTGCACCGGTTTTAGTAAATGTCCATGTTTGCTGCTCCTTCATTGTCAATTATTAGCGTTGGATTTTAGGCCAAGCTGTATTGCTTAGCTGCCACGTAGTCTGCAGGAAGGTTACAGGAAGAGTGGGTTGCTCGACTGGCTTAAAGAATTCTAAATCCTTTTGCAAATAGTTTTCATACATTTATTTTTTACTATATATATTTAGTGGTTTGCTATGAAAGAGCTCTGTTAAGAAAATGTCCCTTTTAGATGGTTCTAGTACAATTTGAATTGCATGCCCAGTTGCCATGCGTCAGTTGGATGAGACAGGTTTGTCGTGTCAAACATTGGAACCTGTTATCATCGGCTTGCAGTGTATGCAGTGCAAAAACTCTACTTGGCTGTTTTACATTGACACAAGAGGAGTACTGTTTATTTTGCCTTTGAACCCTAAAATGATCCCCAATCCACTCACAAAGAAAACTTCCATCTTTCAATTAGGATCGCTTGATCTGTAAAGTGAGGGTTAGAGAAAGGGTTGTGGCTCAGCTCCAACTTGCATAATTGCCAACTGAAATTGGTTGGAAGTTGTCTTTTTCCACTAAAAGGAGAGACATGAAACAGAATAGAGAAAGCAGAAAGATATAAAAAAAGGGAAAAGAGAAGATGACGATCCTTGCTAACAGAAAACATTACTTTGACTGACACTACAAGCATACCAAAGAACAAAGCACACAAAACCATTCCTGTAGTAGACCCTTTTGTGTTCCAGGTCTTTTTGCAGGGACCTCTCATTGGGATGTTTGCATCTTGGAGAGTTCAGTGTGAGCATTTATCTCCATAAGAAGAGGATTAACATGTCAGCATCTTCTTTTACTAATACTTTAATCTAGTTGGTTGAAGAAGAGAACAGGTCAGCAAGCAGTCAAATATTTTAACCCCCAGAACAGGTCAAAATGAATTCAGCTATCTTATCAGAGAGTTGGATTCAGTGGATTTTTTATCTCAACAAATCGACCACAAGTCAGTTTGGTTCCGTCGAAAGGAACTTTTCTTAAATTGTTTTTAACACATTTCCAATGTCTGGTCACTAGGAGTAATTACTCTGAAAGTTGGCTCCTTGTGGTGGATGGAATATTTTTTTTGTTTAACTCCTTCAGATATGCGCTATAGCCGAATGACGGCTACAGCGTGGATCTACTTTGTCGGGAGGCCGTCAGTAGACGTCCTCCCCTTTGCATGATCCCTGCACTCCCTCTGCAGGCACCTTACCATGTGATCAGCTGTCAGCCAATGACAGCTGATGACGTGATGTAAACAGAAGCTTGGTAATCGTTGGTCACGGGCTTCTGTGCAAGAGACATCGGTCCCAAAGAGGAAGAGAGACAGGCACCTCATCTGTGCCCACAAGTACCACCTGCCCATTCCACCTGCCAGTGCCCACAGTGCCACAAATCGGTGCATAACAGTGCTACCTATCAATGCTTACGAGTGCCACCTATCAATGCCCACCAGTGGTGCCAATGAGTACCACCTAGCAGTGCTGCCCATCACTGCCACCCATCAGTGCCACCTGTTAGTGCCACTTCTTAGTGCCCACCAGTGCCACCCATTAGTGTCACCTCTCAGTGTCAACTGTTGGCTGCCTTGTTTTTAGTTTCCTCCAAAAAAAATTTGCAGACAGGTTATCAGGCCTCCACACAGATTGGCACCAGAATGTGCGTATTGATGACTGCAGAAGGAACGTTCAATTGTAAGCTTGTTTGGAGCTGGTACAAATGTAACATGTGAAAGTTCATGTGATATTTAATCCAACAAATTAAAGGGGTTGTAAAGGTACATGTTTTTTCACCTTAATGCATTTTAAATTCCATATTACACAGAACCCAGAACAGCGTAACATGGAAGTTTGAATAAAAAAAGAAGCAGAAAGACCAGTGCCCCATCCCCTCTATGTGTGGATTATACGGAGAGCGGTGTTTGGGAGTCTGATGGATGTTGAAGCACTAATACGAAATAACTGACACACATGGCAGCTCACCTTTACTGATGTATCACACAATATAGAAATAATAAAATTTTCAGAAGCAATGCAGTTCAGGTTGCCAGTGTAATTATGTTCATATTAAAGTATCTGGTTAGGCAGTCATGGCTAAACAAGCTAATTTTCAATCTGAACACGTGGAACACAATTCCCTTGACAGAGTTTGAGATTTGCAGCTGCTTTTGGGGCACTTTTAGAAATGATTCAGACAGTTCAATGTGATTAGATGAGTTGGTAAGCTATTTTGTATATCCAGGTGGATTATACCCTGGTTTTTTTTTTCAGGACAAATTGGGCTTTCATTTGGCAGTAACTGATAATGGATATCACCAGTAACTGTTATCAAAAGAAAACTGGCTCAAAATAGTAAAAATAAATAAAAAATCTAATATAATGCTGTGTATAATTTTATGTTGGCACTTTCTGTGTACTTTTGAATGGTAATATATACTCCGACCAGAGCTCATATTTTACTGGCAATGTGTCCATGTCATAATGATTTTTTTTTAATAAAGAATCTTTTTTAATAATCCAATTCTTTAACTTGCTAACCCTGCTGTGACAAAACCCCACGGGGGAACCTTCCCATAATGTTATTTGTTGTCTAGTACAGCCCAGAAACAATCGTACGCATTTTGCTTTTTTTTTGTCCTACCTAAAACATACCGACACTAAGGCCTCGTACACACGACTGTTTTCCTCGGAATCCATCGAGAAACTTGGTGGCAGAGCTTTTTTGCTGAGGAAAACGGTCGTGTGTATGTTTTTCATCGAGAAAACTGACGTGGAACTCAACGAGAAGCAAAGAGAACAAGTTCTTTTTTTCCTCGTCGGGAGTCTCAATTTCCCTCGTTGGGCTGGTTTTCGATGAGAAACACGTTCGTGTGTATGCTTAGAAACCCGCGCATGCTCAGAATAAAGTATGAGACGGGAGCGCACCTTCGGTAAAAGTCGTCGGAGTCTCAATTTCCCTCGTTGGGCTGGTTTTCGATGAGAAACACGTTCGTGTGTATGCTTAGAAACCCGCGCATGCTCAGAATAAAGTATGAGACGGGAGCGCACCTTCGGTAAAAGTAGCGTTTGTAATGGAAATAGCACATTTGTCACGCTGTAACAGACTGAAAAGTGCGAATCGTCTCTCACCAAACTTTTACCTAACACGCAGTAACATGAGATTAGTAAAAGCAGCCCCAAGGGTTGTGCCAGTGGAATCGAACTTCCCCTTTATAGTGCCATCGTATGTGTTGTACGTCACTGCGTTTGAAAACGCAGAGATTTGGTCTTGACAGTGTGTACGCAAAGAAAGCTTGTCAAGTTTCTCCACAAGCCTAACACGGAACTCGTCGAGGAAAACGATGTTTCATTTACGACGAGTTCCTCGGTCGTGTGTACGAGGCCTAATACAAATTAAAATAAAATCCTGCCCAAAATATACCGGCCTAGAGAAATATACAGTGTATCTAGGCGTGGTGAAGACGATTTGCTGAGGTTCAAATCGAGCGCCAGAAAGGGGAAATTGGGATTTACACTGCCTTGAAAAAGTATTCATAACCCTTAAAAGTTTGCACATTTTGTCATGTTACAACCAAAAACATTAAATGTATTTTATGTGATAGACCAGGGGTGTCCAAACTTTTTTTTTTCCAAAGAGGGACAGATTTTATGAAGTGAACATGCGTGAGGGCCGACCATTTTGCCCGACATTCTTTGAACCATTAAAATTAGGTCTAAGCGTGTTTGTTTGAGCACTAATACACCGCCCAACAAGAATTATCTTGCCTTTGTGGCTGTGTGTGAGTAAAGAGATGAGCTCAGGCGTATTATTTGGATATACCGTATTTATTGGCATATAACATGCACCTTCACTTTAAGAGGGAAGTTTCAGGGAAAAAAATGAAATTTTAAATAAAGAACTGTGAAGCAAAATAAGGGTCAGTGCCCATCTGCAGACCCCCAATTGCCATGAATGCAGCACCCCCAATTGCCAGGAATGCAGCACCCACCATTGCCAGGAATGTAGCACCCACCATTGCCATCAGTGCAGCCTTGGAGGGGACAGGGAGGGGCAGGACGAGCACCAAAGATTACCTACAGGAGAATCTCCTGTTTACACGGCAGCCTCTTTACTAGAAAGTCCTGCCCCCCTTAATGGACAGAACAGTCGTCCAATGGCAGCGCCGGAGACGGGACTTCCTATTACAGAGGCTGCTGTGTAAACCAGAAATGCTCCTCCTGTATGCACGGCACTCGTCCCGCCTTCTCCCTGTCCCCTCCAAGACAGCCAACATATATATCTTTTCTGGCCCCGGCGCTGGGAGATCATCGGGGGCCACAAAAGATATATATGTTTAGATAACCAGTTCAAAGCCGGACTGCGGGCCGCGATTGGCCCGCGGGCCGGACTTTGGACATTCCTGTGATAGACCAACACAAAGTGGCACATAATTGTGAAGTGAAAGTAAAACGATAAATGGTTTTCATTTTTTTTTTTTAACAAATAAATACAATTACAGCTGCAAGTCTTTTTGGGGATGTCTCTACCAGCTTTGCACATCTAGAGAGTGACATTTTTGCCCATTCTTCTTTGCAAAATAGCTCAAGCTCTGTCAGATTGGATGGAAAGTGTCTGTGAACAGCAATTTTTAAGCCTTGCCACAGATTCTCAATTGGATTTAAGTCTGGACTTTGACTGGGCCATTCTAACACATGAATGTGCTTTGATATAAAACATTCCATTGTAGTTCTGGCTGTATGTTTAGGGTCGTTTTGCTGCTGGAAGGTGAATCTCCACCCCAGTCTCAAGTCTTTTGCAGACTTTAAAGCCACGTACACACGACCATTTTTCATGTCATGGAAAAAAACGACGTTTTTTTTTCTACGTGATTCTTGTCAAGCCTGCTTTGCTTTGTGTACACGGCATAACAGGTTTTCCTCTAAGATTGCCCTGTGTTTGGCTCCATCCATCTTCCCATCAACTCTGACCAGCTTCCCTGTCCCTGCTGAAGAAAAGCATCCCAAGAACATGACGCTACCACCACCATTGCTTTTAGGCCAAAAAGTTCCATTATGGTCTCATCTGATCATCTGAATAGAGCACCCTCTTCCATATGTTTGCTGTGTCCTCTACGTCGCCTCTCGCAAACTGCAAACAGAACTTCTTATGGCTTTCTTTCAGCAATGACTTTCTTATTGCCACTCTTCTACAAAGGCCAGATTTGAGGAGTTGTCCTGTGGACAGATTCTTCCACCTGCTTTAAACTTCTCAACAATATTATATCTGACCTGTCTGATGTGTTCCTTGGCCTTCATGATGCTGTTTGTTCACTGAGGTTCTCTAACAAACCTCTGAGGGTTTCACAGAACAGCTGTATTTATACTGAGATTAAATTACATGCAGGTGGACTCTACTAATTAGGTGACTTCTGAAGGCAATTGGGTCCACTAGATTTTAGTTAGGGGTATCAGAGTAAAGGGGGCTGAATACAAATGCACGCCACACTTTTTTTTTACATATGTATGTGTAAAAAAAATTAAAGACCATTTATTATTTTCCTTCCACTTCACAATCATGTGCCACTTTGTGTTGGTCTATAACAAAAAATCTCAATAAAATACATTTACGTTTTTGGTTGTAACATGATAAAATGTGGACAATTTCAAGGGGTATGAATACTTTTTCAAGGCACTGTAAGTGAGTTTGAACATGGCATGGTTGCTGGTGCCAGAGCGGCTTGTCTGAGTATTTCAAAACTGCTTACTAGTAACATATAAGCACACAGGTTGGATCTACTTGGATTTTCATGCACAATCATCTCTAGTGTTTACAGAGAATGGTCCGAAAAAGGGAAAATATCCAGTAAATGGCTGTTGTGTGGAGGAAAATGCCTTTTTGAAGTCAGGGGTTAGAGGAGAATGGGCAAACTGGTTTGAGATGACAGAAAGGCAAACTATAGCTCAAATAACCACTTGTTACAACCAAGATATGCAGAATACCATCTCTGAACGCACAAGACATTGAACCTTAAAGCAGATGGGCTACAGCAGCAGAAGATCACACCAGGTGCCACTCCTGTCCGAACAGAAAACTGAGACTACAATATGCACAGGATCACCAAAATTGGAAAATAGATTCAAAAAATGTTGCCTGGTCTGATGAATCTCAATTTTAGCTGCAACATTCAGATGGTAGGGTCAGAATTTGCCGTAAACAACATGAAAGCATGGATCCATCCTGCCTTGTATCAACAGTTCAGGCTGGTGGTAGTGGTGTAATGGTGTGGGTGATATTTTCATGGCACACATTGGGCCCCTAATACCAATTCAACATCGTTTAAACACCACAGCCTACCCGATTATTGTTGCTGACCATGTCCATCCCTTTAAGACTACAGTGTACCCATCTTCTGATGGCTCCTTCCTGCAGGATAATGATCCATGTCACAAAGCTCAAATCATCTCACCACTGAGCATGACAGTGAGTTCACTGTACTTTAATGGCCTCCACAGTCACCAGATCCTAGCATCTCTTCTCCAGAGAGAATAAGTTCAATGCTTGTAATCTTTCCTCACAGCTGAAGTCCTCCAGTCCTATTAGCTTTGTTGCCCTTCTCTGGACTCTCTCCAGTTCCAGAACATCCTTCCTGAGGACTGGTGCCCAGAACTGGACAGCATACTCCAGTTGCGACCGGACCAGAGTCTTGCAGATTGAGAGAATTATAGTTTTATCTCTGGAGTTAACTTTTTAATGCATGCCAATATTCTGTTGGCTTTGCTTGCAGCAGCTTGGCATTGCTGAGCCTATCATCTACTAGGACCCCCCAGGTCCTTTTCCATCCTAGATTCCCCCAGAGGTTCTCCCCCCAGTGTGTAGATTGTATTCATATTTTTGACACCCAAATGCATTTTTTTTCATTTTTCAACATTAAACCTCATTTGCCGTGTAGTTGCCCACCCCATTAGTACATACCTATCTATTCTATCTATTTACTAATGCTAGCAGTATAAGGAATACAAACAGGTAATGTTTGAGAGAGTTTAGTTCCACTTTAACGTACACATTAGCCATATGTGAGGAACTGTGTCAAACGCTTTTGCAAAGTCCATGTATACTGTATATACAACCACTCCTATCTGTTTTTGCTTACTTCCTCATTAAAAGAAAGCAGATTTGTTTGACAACTTCAGTCTTTCTTTAATCAATGCCATCTGTTGCTTTAAACATTGATTTTTAAAAGAAGCTCTTCTATGCTGCTTTTTTTTTTTATCAAACTCCCAAGTATCTTTCCAGACAAAGAAGTTAAACTAACCTCCTCCCATGAATCCTTCTACCCATTCGACGTCTGAGGCCTCGTACACACGACCGAGGAACTCGTCGGGAAAGACACATCGTTTCCCTCGACGAGTTCCTTGTTAGGCTTGTCGAGAATCTTGACAAGCTTTCTTTGCATACACAAGACCAAATCTCCTCATTCTCAAACGCGGTGACGTACAACACATACGACAGCAGGGGAAGTTCGATTCGACTGGCACAACCCTTGGGGCTGCTTTTGCTAATCTCATGTTAGGTAAAAGTTTGGTGAGAGACGATTTGCACTTTTCAGTCTGTTACAGCGTGACAAATGTGCTATTTCCATTACAAACGCTACTTTTACCGAAGGTGCGCTCCCGTCTTAGGCGGCGTACACACGACCGAGGTTCTCGCTGGAAACCAGCGAGAACCTTGCTGGAAGCTGCATTCCAGCGAGGACCTCGGCCGTGTGTACGCTCCTGGCTCGCCCCGCCCGTCGGGAATCCCGTCGAGCGAAAAGAGAGCACGCTCTCTTTTTGCTCGACGGCCCGCCTGGATGAATGGCCGGTTGCCATTCCCGACGGGCGGGTCACCGATTTCGACGGCCGGCAGAGAACCTCGACGGACGGAACGATGTGTTCTGCCCGTCGAGGTTCTCTGCCGTGTGTACGCGGCTTCATACTTTATTCTGAGCATGCGCGGATTTCTAAGCATACACACAAACGTGTTTCTCGTCGAAAACCAGCCCGACGAGGAACACGACGAGGAAATTGAGACTACCGACGAGGAGAAAGAGAACTTGTTCTCTTTTTTTCCTTGTCGAGTTCCACGTCAGTTTTCTCGATGAAAAGCATACACACGACCGTTTTCTTCAGCAAAAAAGCTCTGCCACCAAGTTTCTTGATGGATTCTGTCAAGGAAAACGGTCGTGTGTACGAGTCCTAAGTTATAAAATAAGGGTGCAGTAAAAATAAAGACGAAAAAATAAATTTAAACACGTGAAAAATGCAACACAATGAAACACATCGTGCAAACCTGCTTGTGTTACTGCAGGAAAAATGACGGGGATTGTGGTGTAAACGGGCCCACACTGATCAGTAAGATCAAATTGGTGGTTATAACTTTTTGTACTTTTATTTATTATTTAAATGATTGCAGTTAACCCCCAGAAAACGTGTTTTATTGTTTTTATCTTGCATAGTATATGGATATCTTCTTGCTGACTGTGCAGGCTTCAGTGTAAATCGTTTTTGTTTTTTTTTTGTTATTGATTCATGCATTGTCCCACTGTATTGGTATTGATCAAGCTGATTCATCAGTTTGTCCTATAAACTGCTTCAGGATTAAAATCTGATTTAGCAGAGCTCTATAAATTGCTAACTGAAATTTTAAAGGAAAGTAATTCTAACCTATTGGGAGGGGAGATTCTCTAACAGATAGATAGATTACAGCAAATGTCATTGATTGATTATTTGGTTAGGTTGATGAGTATAACACTTTTTTCCCTCTCGTTGTTACAGCTATGAACCATGCCGCTGGTCAAGAGGAACATAGAGCCCAGGCATCTGTGTCGGGGAACTGTGCCAGACGGGATCACCAGTGAACTGGAATGTGTGACCAATAATACACTTGCAGCGATCATCCGACAGCTTAGCAGCCTGAGTAAACACCCTTTCTCTTGTATAAACTAATGCAGATTAATATTTCTTGGTACAAATGGTACAGTATAGGCATATACTTGCTCTGATCCAGCCAGCGGGTTAAATTGAAAAAACTAACCCCACTCCCCCATCAGCATACACTGATCAGCGCTGGAGCCGTTGCCTGAAAGCGCTTATCTAATGCTTTTTTTCAAGCATGACCATTTGACAGAAGCTGTTTGTTAGACTGGCTTCTGTTAAACAGTCAGGCCGCGTACACACGATCAGTCCAAACCGATGAAACTGGACTTAAGTCCAGTTTCATCGGTCCAAACCGACCGTGTGTAAGACCCATCGGTCTGTCGTCCGTCGGACCAAAGTTTTAAAATTTGCCTTAAAATCGGACCGATGGACGCCTTACCATCGGTCCAAACTGATGGTTAATATGCAAAAGCATCGGTCCAAAAACCCGCGCATGCTCAGAATCAAGTCGACGCATGCTTGGAAGCATTGAACTTCATTTTTTTCAGCACGTCGTTGTGTTTCACGTCACCGATTACTGACACGATCGGTTTTTGAACTGATGGTGTGTTCGCACATCAGACCATTAGTCTGTGAACCGATGAAAACCATTTTCATCGGGTTGGACCGATCGTGTGTACGTGGCCTCACAGGTACACACAAGACCAGATGTTGGCCAGTTCAGCGGCCCGTGTGCTTACCCTGCTTTACAAAATCCAATCACTTTCAACCAGCAGTTGAAGTGACAGTCTAAAAAATGTCAATGCAACAGTAGAAGTTTTAACACCAATTTTAGGAGGCCCATGTCCTCTATCTTCACTGCTTAGAAGGGATGCAGCCTCCATCACACGCTTCAGCATTTTGACACTTCATGGCGTGTTTGGTGCCTGACTGTCCCCGGTTGCACACTTTGGTTTCATTTTCTGATGACTACAGGACACGGCAGTAATGTAGAAATCGAATGAAGGATGGAACCATAGTGCATACTATATCTATATTAAGACCGAAATTTGCCATGTTCAGCAGGATAAACCCGACTTTTGGTATGTGTACCACTGTTCTTTTAACAGAAGCTGGGCTAACGACTATCTTCTGTCGAACTGTCATGCTAGCAAACCAACATTCGATCAGCGCTTGCAGCAAGTGCTGATCTGTGTATTCTGAGAGGGGAAGCCCCCCTCTCAGAATACAATACAGCAGCGGGAGAGCTCTACAACATCACTTGTATTGATGTAGGGATCTATCTGTTTACAAAAAAAAAAGAATGTAATTGTACTGTATACAGTCCAGTGGCTGCCTGGACAGCTGGTCCAAATTTGACAGGGGGGCCGGTGAGGGTTCCTGAATGCACACTGCCTATGTTTAAGCCATTCACCCACGTACACAGACGTCAGAAAGGTATGCATAATGCCTTCTACGTTGGGTAACAATAGAGTTGCTTTAATAACAAAAAATGATCAAACTAAATAACTAATCAAAGCAGCTTGCCACAAACCTAGCAAAGAAGTTGGGTGAGACTTTGCATGTACCATGTAGGGATGTAAGAAATGCATAAATCAGAGAAGTTTAAAAGTAAAGAATATGCACAAATTGTATTTAACATATATACATGAAAAGGTTAAAACTTTCAAAAACAGACATTTGTTAAAACTATTGTTACAGTGTGACTTATCCGGGGTGTTAGGAAATCCTGGTTAGAGAGTCCGAGAAAACTACTACGCGTTTCGTGGAGTAAACCACTTCATCAGGGCCTCGGAATATGGAATGATTTTTTTGTATATATATATATATATATATATATATATATATATATATATATATATACACATACATACACACTGTTTCACTGATAATGTATTAGAAAAGAACCTGGTGGAAGGTTAGCCTGGGGAGCCTGTGGTGATTAGTTTTACCTCTCACTGGCTAGGGAAATTTTTCCAAGATTTGATGATAGCCTTCATAAAGGTATACTTTGGCATGTGGAATTGGGGTAGATGGGTAACATCCCTTAGGAGGGCTTATGTCAGCAAATTACTTGACTGTAGCCTCTTTTGAATCTTAGTTCCAAAGTATTTAGACACAAATTCAGTAGAATCTACAGCATTTTTGTCTAAATACTTTAGAAAAATCTGACAGGGATTATATCCCTCCCTTGCTCTATCCAAAATGAAAAAGGGTTTTGCCTATAGTTCTACTTTAAGCTTGATTGTTTGCCATGCACAGCCACTCAAGTTTCGGGGTGCCCTAGTCTTAATAAATTCCAATGTATGCACAAGACTAAACCTGCCTGGCCATATCTGATTGTGTACCAAAAATCTAACTATTGGACCTTCCTCCCTTCACACGTCATGTACATCTAATTTAAAAGGTCTTCTCATTGCTACCTGTGAGTTACAGAGATCACTGGATTATTAATGTTTCTGTTCTTTATGAACGATTAATGGAGCAATGACAAACATTTAGAAAGCCAATGGTCTGATAATATGAATTTGTTTGCTTTGGCGTTATCACATTGGGCAAGTATACTAAGCTAAGATTCAGTAAACTGATGGGTAAAATGTTCAATCTTAACAGACTTGTTATGTCTTGAGGCCTAATGCCTAATGATCACAGGCTGTTATTGACTCGGCTGGCTAAAATAGCCAAAGTCGCAGAAAGCGATCTATCCTGGTTCTCCTCTTTTTTGGAAAACCGATCGCAAATAGTGAAGCTAGGACCCTTCACTTCGGAAAAACGCACATTTTCGTGCGGGGTCCCTCAAGGATCTCCCCTGTCGCCGATGTTATTCAACATCTATGTGCGTCCTCTTTTCGCAATCATCAGCAGCCAAAAACTGCTATATCACTCATATGCAGACGACACGCAACTGTACTTCCGCATTTGCAATAAGAAGGATCACCACCTCAATCTAGAGACCTGTCTCTCTTTGATAGAGGACTGAATGACAAAGAGTTATCTCAAACTCAACGGAGCGAAAACAGAACTTCTTCTGTTTCACGCCAAGCGTAGGAATCAACCGGCAACAACTTGGATCCCCCCGCCCATTCTGGGCAAAACCATCACCCCTAGCACCAAAGTCAAAAGTCTTGGGGTCATCTTTGACTCCTACATGACAATGGACGCACAAATAGGGTCAGTTGTCAGCGGATCTCACCATCTGCTGCGCCTACTACGCAGACTCACTCCTTTTATTCCCAAGAAAGACATAGCGGTCGTGGTGGGAGCAATTGTAAACTCCAGACTGGACTATGCAAATGCCCTTTACCTCGGACTCCCCAAGTACCAAATCGCTCGTCTTCAAGTCGTTCAAAATACGGCCGCCAGACTTGTGACTGGGAAAAAACCCTGGGAATCAGTCTCACCTTCACTGAGATCCCTTCACTGGTTGCCAGTTAAAGACAGAATCACCTTTAAAGCACTCTGTCTAACGCATAGATGTATCCATGGGAATGCTCCCCATTATCTATGCGAAAAAATAAAAGCTCACAATCCCAATCGTATTCTACGATCCACCAATCAAAATCGGCTTCAGATACCGAAAGCCAGATACAAGTCCAAAGGAGACAGGAGATTCGCTGTCCAAGGTCCCAGACTATGGAACGCCTTACCAGCCAGCATTCGGTTGGAGGAAAACCACTTAGTCTTCAGGAGAAAGATCAAGACTCATCTCTTTTGATCTCAAAGGAGACAGGAACAACAAGCGCCCAGAGGCGATTTACTTTGCATTTGCTGCGCTATATAAGTTTTCATTCATTCATTCATTCACACACGATCACTTTTTGTGATGTAAAAAACGTTGTTTTATCTCATGAAACAAAACGACGTTTTTCAAACTTCATTTTAAAAAATGATGTTGCATACACACCATCGTTTTCTGAAAATGCTCTTGCAAAGCGCGGTTACGTAAGACACTTTCGACGGCACTCTGTTCCATTGAAGCTCCCGTCTCATAACTTGCTTCTGAGCATGCGCGGGTTTAAAAACGTTGTTTTAAACGTCGTTTTGCCCACACACGATCATTTTTTGTGAAACAAAAGACTACATTCTGAAAAACGACATAAAAAATTCAAGCATGTTCGAATTTTTTTTTGGTCGTTTTTTTGAAGACATAAAACGACGTTTTGCCCACACACAATCATTTTAAATGACGTTTTTTAAAACGTCGTTTTGTTTCATCACAAAAAACGACCGTGTGTACGCGGCATCATTCTCATGGGTGCAGAGGCTGGTAAATTGTCAGTTTGTTTATGCAGCTGGAGAAGCCAGGTGCTGCATGCAGACCGCCCATTTAAAGCCTGGTAAGGACATAACAAAATTTGCCATGTTCAGCAGGATAAACCCGACTTTTGGTATGTGTACCACTCACTGTCTGTTCAACAGAAGCTGGGCTATCAACCATCTTCTGTCGAACTATCATGCTAGCAAACCAACATTGTATCAGTGCTTGCAGCCAATGGCTGCAAGTGCTGAGCTGTGTATTCTGGCGGAGGGTGAGCCCCACCTCTCAGAATACAATACAGCAGCGGGAGAGCTCCTTGCATCAACATCACTTGTATTGATGTAGGAATCTATCCGTTTAAAAAAAAGAATGTACATGTATACAGTCCAGTGGCTGCCTGGACAGATGGTCCAAATTTGATAAGGCGGGCTGGTGAGGGTTCCCGAATGCACACTGCCTATGTTTAAGCAATGCACCCACGCAGCTGTAAAATTGGGACAAGTGTCTGTGTCCCCATAAACTTAGGTGGGATGCCGTACCTGGAGGCTCCAGCTGCATAAACAAATGGCACAATTAGGCTGTACAGGCCTCAGCACCCATTTGAATAAGGTCTCATTCTAAATGAATGTGCAAAATATAATTCTGTTTATATACAGTAAACTATGACGTTGTATACTGTAATATGGAGGAAGAAAAGATTAATTGGCATTATTAAAGAGTAACAGCACTTTTGTGGGGAAAACAATTGGCAAAAAATAAAAATAAAATTGCGTATACAATTGTGACACAAGTCCTTGTAATAGGTTGTTATGAAAAATTACTTTTCCTTTTCAATCTGCAGCGCGGTAATTTCCTGTAAAATGTAATGCAATATGGCTACCTGGGGGCATTCTGTGCACAGATGGTATACAGAATGCCCCACAGAAATGTCATACCTTTTTTATGCGATTGGCTAACCGATTTTTCCAAAAGTCAATGGGAAATCACCTCTAAAGGGATGCAGACCCTGCCACTTTCTGCAGGTGCAGCAGCTGATTCATAATTATAAAACCACTCCTATACAGATTCACTGAGCACATGAACACAGACAAACAGCTATTTCTTCAGAATAAAAAAAGGTAGGAATCTGCAACAAAGTTTGTTAAAATCCTTGTACTGTAATGTACATACTGTAGATCACCCAGAGTGGAATGATTTTTTCCCAATAAAAGTGAAGCTACTCTTTAATAGGGATGGCTGAACGGTTCCGCCCAAGCATGAGTTTGGATCAAACATTTGCCTGTTCGGCCATTCGCCGAAGACACCCAAATTTGCAGGGTGTTCACTGGGTGTTCAAATCGACAAACATCCTGCGATGCACTGAGCACTGCACAGTGCATTCTGTGCCCTGATTGGGCACAATCAGGGCACAGTGTAGGCTGGTTGTTAAGGAACGGGGCCAGAAAGCCAGCCGATGTGTCCTTAACAAACGATGAGTCATCAGTCATCAATGGGTTTCCCTGCTGACAAATGAATAAAAGTGTCGGTAAAATAAATAAAACCTTTGTGTCTGGATTATGGATTTTAATGTGAACCCCACACGAACAACAAAAGACGTGGTTTCCTCCCCAAAATCCATACCAGACCTGAGCATGCAGCCTGGCAGGTCAGGGAAACGGAGGGGTGAGCAAGCGCCCCCCCCCCCCCCCCCCCGAACCATACCGGTCCCCAGATCCCCCCCCCCCACCATATTAATGGGTATTGGGTTCACAAAATAAGTGTGTCAAAAAGTAAAAAAAAACAGGAAACCGTTTAAAAAAAGTGTCCCTCAATGAAAAACCCACCATCAATCGCGATGCCCGACGGACCTGAAAAATAGATATAATGGAAAATGCTCCACCTCCATGGGAGGCCTCCCACCGACTGCTCTCTCTGTACTTTGGTAGTTTTTATATAAGCAAGGGGTGGGCCACCCGGTTACGTCACCCGTTGGTACGATGTACCCAATACCCATTCACATAGGGGAGGGCCCTTCCTGATTCCGATAAGCCCCCCTAGCATGTAAAAAACAGGCCAATGTTCTTAAAACACTATTGAAGTTGCATCCATTTTGTTTCTGTTTATAGTCCTGTACCCCTGCATAGTATAATTTATGGTTGATTTTTGCTTGCACATGCCCAAAATTGTTTTTTTCTTCCTGCTCTACTTTTCCAGTGTGGCCTGCTGGCATGGTTGAGTGGCAGTCCCATACCTCATTACAAATGTTGCTCACATGTTTGTAAGGCGGGCCATAAACTGTGCAAATTTTTTTTCTGCACCCACGGGTAGCAGGAAAGAAATTCACACAGTTCCCCCATCAACACATAAAGTGTTGACAGGGGAAGCCCTCCTGCTGAGCAATTGTCTTTTCCCGGAAGAAGACAGTGATTATCGCTAGCGGCTATAGCAGTAAGTGAATCTGGCAGGCTGGTTGTACCCAAGTTGATCAATCTATAAATGGACTTGAATCTCTGCTGGTTCCCACGGAACGGGCCGAGATTCAAACTGTGTATGGCCAACCTAAATGAAGACGGGGATCATGTCAGAACGGTTCTTTCTGATTGCGGATAACCAGATGCGCTGGATCTACTGTATCTTTGGTGTCTATTAGCCCACATTCATATCGGGTCGATTTGACATGACAGATCGCATTCCAAATCTGAGGCTTTTGCCGGCAACTGCACCGTCAAAATTGGTGCGACTCCGACTTTGCGGTTCCGTAAGATTCCCAAAAGTAGTTTCTGCACTACTTTTGGCGACTTCTGGGATGATTTTTTAATAGACATCTGTGCAGGAACCCGCACAAATGTCTCTCAAATTCCCCTCGAACTTGTAATGAAATGCGGGTTCGAAATTGTGCGGGTTCAGCTGCACTCGCATGATTTCAAACCCGCCTCCAATGTAAACCAGGGCTTAGGCAGCATTCACATGGTGTGAACTCCGGTCAACACAGCAGGAGATCTGTCAGCTGATACCCTGCTGATCAGAGCACAGTGGGCGGATGACAGGTCAGTGTCTGTCAGTTTATGTAGAGCAGACATGGACACAGCCCACTGTGCCCTATGGACAGCTCTGATCTGCCTAGATGGAGGAGAGCAGATCCCCCTCATTAGATTGGAGTAGGAGGGTATGAATCCACCCACGGGTTCAAAGGGGTGAACACCGTACGCTGTACACACGATCAGAAAATCGGATGAAAACTGTCATCCGAGGAAGAATCGTATGATAATTGGATCGTTAGTACAGAGCTTTCATGACAATTCATCCGATATTGTTAGATCGGTCAAGCATGAACATTTTCCTCATACGATACCAGATGGTACAATTTTTGTATAGGCTAGGTTCACACTGCTGTGAATTTCAAATCGTGCAATTTTACTGCGATTTTGCGACCGCAATTTCGCCGTGATTCGCGGCCACGATTTCAGGGAATGCCAGTCTATAGTGCTGAATTTGCATCGCACACGGATCAAACTCGCACAGGACCCTTTTTGCCCCGCAGCCTAAAATCGCGCCACACTGATGTGAACAGCACTAATGGAAAACAATGTTATTTTAATGACTTGCGAATTTGAGTGATCTCAACAGGTCAAATTTGCAAAAGAATTTGCAGCAGTGTGAACCCAGCCTCAGTCAGTACAGTTGTCGTCCGAAAATACAATACAAATACATTACAACACATGACATCACTTCTGATTTTTTTTTTTTCCTGTCGTACGAGAATTCTCGTGACTTTAGTAACCTATTCAATTTCTACTTGCGATGATCTGTCGTCTGATTTTCGGATCGTGTGTACGGGCCATTAGACTGCACAATCATATTTACATACCCTGTACCCTGCTGTAAAAGGAAAGTGGAGGGAAGACCCTGAAAACGGAGGTTGTGAGAACATTGGCTAAGAGACTTTATATTTATTTATGTTACTTCAATTGGGCTTTAAGACACAGCAATCTTAATGGCAAATCAGCAACAGGAGAAAGAATTGTTGCTGCTGGTTGTGCATTTTTGCTGCTGATTGTATGAACTATGTGGCTGTCAGATGAGCAGGGTTTGTGTGTTTTGACATATTTTTCTCTGTTTGGCAGGCAAGCATGCTGAAGACATATTTGGCGAGTTGTTTAATGAGGCGAACACTTTCTACATCAGAACAAATTCTCTTCAAGACAGAATTGATCGGCTTGCTGTCAAAGTCACCCAGCTGGATTCAACAGTGGAAGAGGGTGGGTGATTGCAGAGAAGCCGCTCTATTAGAAGTGTGACACGTACAGACACTATTAATTACATGGCAACGGCTGGCTCCAAGCAGGAGATCGCCACTGTCCCTCTGAGCGTGTTGTTGTTATCTTAAGTATTAATTGGCTAGCAACATATTGCAGCTTACCCTCTCTCCATAATTTGTATGAAAACTTGTTCTGGCTGATTCAGAAACGGCCAAGTTCTCGCCTACTCACATTTGTATAATGAGACTTTATGGTTTATAATTGCATTTGGAAGCATTATAGCAATGTGTAATTGTCCTGGCTTGAGAAAATGAAGTGCTCATATTGTATCTGAAACTGCGAGGGCTGCATGTGTTATATTTATTGAGACCCTTTACCTTGCTGCTTAGACTTTTTTGTTTTTTTTGGATTTTAGTCTTTTGATGTTTAATTTTTATTTAATTTTTTTAGGTCATTTTTTTTTTTGTTCTTTTTTAACTGCCCTTGAAAAAAAACGAAATCAGAACAGAAGCTGGTAGATTAGTAGTCATTGCAACTTTGATGCCTCCTGCGTTTTTAAGGGGTCGGTTTAACAAAAACGGAAATTGCTGTTATGGCTGAATCTTTCACTGGCCTCTCATCTCTGAAACTTTGGCAACCATTTTTCCCCTACTTATGAATTCTTACTACTCCTGCTGTAGACGAGAGAATTTCACTGCTCTAGTCTGCAATCAATATTGTATGTGAAGACCAATTCTAGTAATCTGCATGTAATGATTATGGTAGTGGGCTGTTAAAGAAAGTCAGGTGTAGAGGTCACCTCAAGAGTCCTTGGTGGACTTCAAGTGTATTTTCACTTTTGCATTTAAATGTGAGAATTCACCACTAAGTTTATGCTTTCCCATTTATACAATTATTTTTTTATATACTTATATTTCTTACCTTTTAGATGTTTATAATGAGAGAGCCACATGACTCACTTCAGGTATTTATGAATAGTGTCAGAGCGAATCTGTCCTAAGAACAGGCTGTGTCTCCTCTCATTAAGGCCCCATAAACACAAATCTTCAGATTTACCAAAACCATACAATAAAGGTCAAACCTTTAAGGCCTCGTACACACGATCAAATCTGTCCGCTGGAAACGGTCCGCTGGACCGTTTCAGCAGACAGATTCGATCGTGTGTACGGCCGAGCAGACAGATTTGTCCACCCGACAGATTTCAAAGCATGCTTTGAAATCTATTGGGTGGGAATCCGTCCGCCCGACATGTCTGCTGGTTAGTACACTTACCAGCAGACATGTCGTCCCGCACCACCGCCGAATGGATTCGGCGCATGCGCGGAAGTGTTTTACTTCCTGGTGCGGTGACGTGGCGGCGTCAACGTCACCGCCACGTCAGCGCGCCGTCTGCTGGCGGTTTTACTTCCTGGATTTTGGTTTGCGGTGACGTGGCGGCGTCAACGTCACCGCCACGTCAGCGCGCCGTCTGCTGGCGGGGATTTTGGTACACGCTCGTGTGTACACGCGAGCAAACCAAAATCCCAGCAGACAGATTTGTTCAAATCTGTCGGACGGACAGATTTGAACAAATCTGTCCGCTCGTGTGTACGAGGCCCAAGAGTTTCAATTTATATGCAATCAGGCAGGCCCTTGCACTACATGGTTTTTGGTAAATCTAAAGACAAAAATCTGCAGAAAATCTAATAGTGTGTGTATAGGGTCTAACATAGAAGCCTGGGTTTGTAAACCTTTAATCCTTTGTTAAGACAATGTTCAAATTCTAGTGTACAACTGTTAAAGAGATCTGCCAAATACAATACACACAGGGTTAATTATGGCAAACACAGGTCCTCAGCACCCTCAAAAAACAAGGAAAACTAGTAGGATTTTACGGGGCTGGAATTTACAGAATAGGGCAAAAAGAGTAAGCTGCAATTTTTAAAGTTGAACTCTAAACAAAACAACAAATTATTTAAATATATTCCTTAAAGTGATTCTAAACGTTGTATAGTTTTTGTACATGTTATACTTACAGTATCTCAGATAAGTGAGTACACCGCTCACATTTTTGTAAATATTTTTTTTATATCTTTTCATGTGACAATACTGAAGAAATTACACAATGTAAAGTAGTGAGTGTACAGCTTGTATAACAGTGTAAATTTGCTGTCCCCTCAAAATAACTCAACACACAGCCATTAATGTCTAAACTGCTGGCAACAAAAGTTACTACACCCTTAAGTGAAAATGTCTAAGTTGGGCCCAATTAGCCATTTTCCCTCGCCGGTGTTATGTGACTCGTTAGTGTTACAAGGTCTAAGGCCGCGTACACACGATCAAACATGTCCGCTGAAACTGGTCCACAGACCAGTTTCAGCGGACATGTTCGATCGTGTGTATGGCCTATCGGACAGTTTTCCAGCATGCTTAGAAACTTGCTTAGAAACTTGCTTAGAAACTTGCTTAGAAACTTGCTTAGAAACATGCTTAGAAACTTGTCCGCTGGAAACCTGTCCGTCGATAAATATAATGGGGGCTGCACCCAGAAGTTTTTATTTTTTTACCTTATTGGACAGAATGCATTAAGGTAAAAAATTTATTCAAATTGATTAATTTTATTCCCTAGTAAGCTTACACACATCCAACAATAACACTCTCTGCTCTGCTCCTCCCTCACTGTGCTGAACTTCCTCTCAAAATGATGTACAGGGGCGGAGGCTATAGCCGCATGTCAAAAACGAAAGTAAGACACGAGTTTTCGAATCGTTACAAATAACCGCAATGTATTTAGAAATGTACGACTCCATTCGAAGCACGTTAGGCAGCGCCATTGTGGCAGAGTCGGAGACACGAAAAATTACGAATCGATGAACCACAATGTACTCTACCAAAATTACGAATTATAAATCAACTAAAAGTTAAGCTTACATTAATGAAAAATGTCCCTTCTGAAAATACGAATGATTACGAACACGAAAATCCCGTTTAGCAAAATTACGAATGATTACGAATCAACAGGACCGAAAAGAAACTAAACTAAACTAATTTTTCCGTTGTGCACAAGTCTAATATATATATATATATATATATATATATATATATATATATATATATATATATATATATATATATATATATATATATATATATATATATATACACACTTTGGGCCGGATTCAGATACAAAAATGTATCTTTCCGGCGGCGTGGCGTTTCCTCTTTACACTACGCCGCCGCAAATATTATGGGCAAGTGCCTTATTCAGAAAGCACTTGCTCCATAATATGCGGCGGCGTAGCGTAAAGTGCACGGCGTAAGGCCGCGCAATTCAAATAGCTGAAGTGGGGGCGTGATTTATGTAAATGAATCATGAACCCACGTAATTGACGCTTTTTTTGGACGGCGCATGCGCCGTCCGTGAATGTTCCCAGTGCGCATGCGTGAAATCGCGTCACTTTTTCTCAATGTAAACGACGTGAACGTAACTAACGTCGAGCCCCATTCTCGAACGATTTACGCAAACGACGTAACCGACGTACAATTCGACGCGGTCCCGAGGTCCATACTTAACATTGGCTGCGCCTGCTATAGCAGGGGTAACCTTACGCCGGTCTCAGGCTTACACAAACGACGTAAAATACAACGCGCCGTCGCAAGTACGCTCGTGAATCTGCGTAAATAGCTCATTTGCATAATTTACGCGAAGCGCCACCTAGTGGCCAGCGTAAATATGCAACTTAAGATACGACGGTGTAAGCGAATTACGCCGCTCGTATCTTAGAAGAAAGCCGGCGTATCTTCTTTTCTGAATAGCAAAAACAGATACCCCGGCTATTCTTAATATTTACGCAGCGTATCTATAGATACGCTGGCGTAAATGCTTTCTGAATCTGGCCCTTTGTGTGCACTGAATTCTTTTTCAAATCCAGACTTGTAGGAGGGACCTATCATACCCTACCCTCTATAGTTGACCTACAGAAAACTACAAGAGTGGGCAGAGATGAGACCAGTCACCTTGCACAAAGAAGGGAAAAAGGCAGCGACTGGTCAATATAAAGCCCCTTTACAGGGACAAAGTTTGGATTACGACACAGATCTGGTAAAACAAAAATACACAAAGCCTACTGAGAAAAGTAGTAAGGCAGGATGCAATGATGTTTTCAGGAAGCTAAGTACAGCACCCCATCGGACCCTCCCATCAGCCATGAACTGATTGTCCTGCACTGAGACTCATTGATGTCACTGGGTGTGAAAGTATATATTAATAATAAGCAATTTAAATTACAAAATTCATTAGAATGCTGATGAGGCGGCAAGGGAGGAACCTAGGAAGGTAAATTTAAAGCAGATTAAACTTCAGGTTTAAAAACCCAGGTTTAGCTATGTGTTTAAATTGTGGGGGGGGGGGGGGGTAACGGACCCCAAACTCCTTGTAAAAATAAAAAAGCATCTAAGAGTGCTATACTCACCTGATGTCTGTTATAGTAGTAACCAGGGCTTTTTTTCAGGGGGAACTTGGGGGAACTCAGTTCCACCACCTCTGGCTCAGACCCTTTGGCGCCTGCTCACCACAATCACTTGTAAACACAAAAAACAGACTTCTGTGTTTACAAGTGACAGTTTTGTAACCCCCTGAACTCTGCACTCTGTATGTAATGCAATCCCTGGTATTTAATGCCCATTTAAGACCCTTCTACTGTTTTTGAAATCTGAACAGGGTCGTGGTTGAGTTCCTGCACCTATTTTCTGAGAAAAAAAGCTCTGGTAGTAACCATGTTTGTAATAAAGTCCTGACTATAAAAAACAATATTTTCCATGAAACAGCTGATGCCCTCTTAGTTCTTTTAAAGGACTACTGATGGAAGAAGGGCTGTGTAGAAAAATATGTCTTGGGAGCCTTTTCTTTACATCAGTGGCTGATGATAAAGAACGGTTTCATAGAAAATGGATTGGTTCTAAAATCTTTGATGCCATTCATACATGCAAAGAGTAGATTAGCAGCAGGGTGTAGTCACATCTGTGGGTAGATAGGTAGGGAAGCTTTCTGGAGCATCTTCAAGCTGTGAAGTGAAATTAGAAGGTGAAAGACACCCCACTAGCACGTCTGGCTTATTCACCAAGTATAAAAGCCAAATTGGAGGCAGAAAGCTGTGGGAGGATAGATAGAAGAAAATTATAGCATGTGGGGAAAAGCTTTGACGATAATGGCAGAGAATAATCAGTGCATGCAGGTTGGGGATATCTGAAATGGAGTTTCAGTATGGGCTTATCATTATGGACCTTTGTAGAAAAACTCATATTTTGAAAATGCTTAGTTTTTCTTTTTAAAATGGGTTCCTAAAGTGTCTTTCCCTGCAAAATTGTATATTATACAGCAATTGGGCTTAGGCTGTATGTCGGCCGAACAGTGGCCGACATACACATATTTAGTCTTTAGTGGCCATGCCCTTGTGTGACATACTTTTATCATCAGTGTCGCTGCCCCCCACCACATGTTGGTCCGTAACCATGTCCACACCTTTGTTGTATGTCCCCCCCAGAGGCACTAGCTTGCGTCCCAAATCTCAGTGTATATTGTAGATTTTTACTAACTAAATTCCCTAGCAGCCACAGTGTCTATGCCACTTCATACAAAATCCTCCCCAGACTCAATTTTCTTTTTATTCTCACCATGCCCCCCCCCCCCCATAACACTTCCCGATCAACCATTTCCTCCTTGGCATCCTCTCCAAGTAGAACACAATCAGCTGTTGCTCTTCCACCACCCATCAGCAACACTCAGCTCCCGCTTTTTCCCCAAGTCCAATTTCAGGTTCCATTCTTCCTTCTTTCTCCACAGGTACAGATATATTTTATGCTACACGTACACTGGCCACCCCTAAACGTAACTCTCCTGGCAACAGAAAAAATTCTAAATATAGCAAAAAAAGCGGTACCACAATTTTGCCACGTTTGCGTTTTTTGCCAAAACGTTCTTCTACGTCCAGTAGAGGAACGTTTAACTGCCCGTAAACTGTACATGAACACACAGGCTTTTATGGAGTTGGGTTCAGGAACTTTAGCCAAAAAGCTCCAAAACTCACGTTTAGGAGCAGCAGTGTACATGAGGCCTAACCGTGAACTCCAACTATGCTGTGCCTTAATCTGCCTATTCCCTCAAATGGCCTATGGTGAGATCACCCACCCTCAGCGTCCTCTAAACCTTTCGCCACAATCAGTTCCTACTGCCTTTTGTCGCTTTCCTGGTCCATGATAATCTCCTCACTGCCTCCGCTCTTTCACATCCCCTGACATTGATCAGCTCATGGTCTTCCTCCTTTCTTAAACAACATCCATTCATGATGATCTAATTTTGTTTTCCTATGCTCGTTGGTACATGATCAGTTTATGCATTGTCTCTTCTCTTTCTCCCCTCTGGTCAACTCTAACCCTGCCTTTTCTGCTTTTCCCAAAAAATTCCATTAGCCGCAGTTGCATTCCTCCACCAACAGATTTCATATTGTTTTCTTATGCCCTCTGCTCAACAACCAGTTGCCCTTAGTTAGCAGCAGGAACTCTTGCTCATATCTAAATCGAAGTAGTTGGTCCTCTCTAAGGCCTCGTACACACGATCAAATCTGTCCGCTGGAAACGGTCCGCTGGACCGTTTCAGCAGACAGATTCGATCGTGTGTACGGCCGAGCAGACAGATTTGTCCACCCGACAGATTTCAAAGCATGCTTTGAAATCTATCGGGTGGGAATCCGTCCGCCCGACATGTCTGCTGGTTAGTACACTTACCAGCAGACATGTCGTCCCGCACCGCCGCCGCACCGCCGCCGAATGGATTCGGCGCATGCGCGGAAGTGTTTTACTTCCTGGTGCGGTGACGTGGCGGCGTCAACGTCACCGCCACGTCACCGACACGTCAGCGCGCCGTCTGCTGGCGGGGATTTTGTTTTGCTTGTGTGTACACGCGAGCAAACCAAAATCCCAGCAGACAGATTTGTTCAAATCTGTCGGACGGACAGATTTGAACAAATCTGTCTGCTCGTGTGTACGAGGCCTAAGTGAAGTGGGCAGGGAAGCGTTAAACCTGAATTTCACCCAAAAGTGGAACTTCTGCTTTAAGTACGCCTCGCTCTCTTACATGCCATATTTGGCATGTCATTTTTTTTGGGGAGGGAGCGGGTACCTAGTTTTGATAGGTACCCAGCTCCCACTTCTTCCTCTTCTCCTAGGCGACGCCTCCTCTCCCCTCCCTCTCTACAATCTTCTGGTAAACATCACAGGTCCCAGAGGATTGCCTGGCCACTTAGAGAGTACAGCGCAACTTGCCACAGGCTGTCACAGCCAGGTGACCACACTTGCAATGCGGGCGCCGCGGAGAGGTGGTGGAGAGGAGCGAGGCTTCGGGCAGCCACATCGATTGACCGTGGGACAGGTGAATGTCTGTTTATTAAAAATCAGCAGCTACACTTTTTGTAGCTGCTGACCTTTTAATAAATGTACAAACTAATGGAACTCCAAGATTTCGGAAATGATTTAATTTTTGTATATTTCTGGGCAATATTTGTTACTAATTTATTTTTCTGTTTTATAGTTTCACTCCAAGACATCAACATGAGGAAAGCTTTCAAAAGTTCCACAACCCAGGACCAACAAGTGGTTTCTAAGGAGAGCATCCCTAACCCAGTGACAGAGATCTATAATACCAGTGATAAACCTCCTCCCCTTAACATACTGACTCCATACAGGTTAGTGAATTACTGCCAGTTTTTTTCTCTTTTTTTTTGTTTTTGTTTTTATAAGGAATGTATATTTTTTTTATACTTCTTTTTAATATGTGTTGGACTAAATATGATTTATTTTCTTGTTCATTGAGGGACACAGGAATTGAGAGACTGTCAGGCCTCGTACACACGACCGAGGAACTCGTCGTAAATGAAACATCGTTTTCCTCGACAAGTTCCTTGTTAGGCTTGTCGAGAAACTTGACAAGCTGTCTTTGCGTACACACAGTCAAGACCAAATCTCCTTGTTCTCAAACGCGGTGACGTACAACACATACAACAGCAGGGGAAGTTCGATTCCACTGGCACAACCCTTGGGGCTGCTTTTGCTAATCTCATGTTACTGCGTGTTAGGTAAAAGTTTGGTGAGAGACAATTAGCACTTTTCAGTCTGTTACAGCGTGACAAATGTGCTATCTCTATTACAAACGATACTTTTACCGAAGGTGCGCTCCCGTCTCATACTTTATTTTTAGCATGCACGGGTTTCTAAGCATACACACGAACGTATTTCTCGTCGAAAACCAGCCCGACGAGGAACACGACGAGGAAATTGAGACTCGCGATGAGGGAAAAGAGAACTTGTTCTCTTTTTTTCTCGTCGAGTTCCACGTCAGTTTTCTCGATGAAAAGCATACACACGACCGTTGTCCTCAGCAAAAAAGCTCTGCCACCAAGTTTCTTGATGGATTCTGTCGAGGAAAACGGTCGTGTGTACGAGGTCTTAGGTTAAACTTCTGCTTGCAGGAGGATTTGGACACTCAAACATAAAGGGGTGTCTCAGCGTTGTACAAGTGTCTTAGGAGAATAGATGCCTTTTCTCTGCTCTGCTGAGAAGTCTTACTATTTTGCTAGCTACTTTTTCTTCACTCAAGTTTTCTCTACAAGCTGCTGAGCTGAAATCTATATGCGGTTACCTGAACCAGCTACTCCGTAGCCTGTATGGGCACCTCAATGGACAGGATTTTTGCAGGGTTAGCCTGAAATGTGACCTTCAGGCATTGGGTGCTAGCCATGGGGCACTTTCCGGGTCCATAGCATAGTCCCAGGTGTGGTGTAACCGTTCTCTTTGGAGACTCCCTTTTTGAGAAGGTCATGTGGGTGTAGCTGAAGAAGCTACCTTGTTACTACGGCCACTAGGGGCATTTTAAATTACCACTTTTCCTCAGTTTACGCCAGGAGGAGTTAACGCCGAGGAACTGAACACAGGCATGGGTGGAGTGTTGAGCATTTGCTGCACTGTTTTCCCACCATTCAGTGAAGAGGAAGCTCTTTCCGCCACTGCTCTGGACTCTAAATGACACATGGATTTTACCTTGATTTGTCTCTACTGTCTGTGTACAGTGACTTGGTCACCTTCATCTGCCTGAACCTTTCCATCTAGCAGCAGTCGATGAGTATTCAAGGTCTGGCTTTGTACCCTGATCTTTTTTTCCCTTGCCGTATGCTGCAACATGTCAGATTCCAGACATAGAGTAGGGAAAATAATTATTTGATCCCCTGAAGATTTTGTAAATTTGCCCACTTACGAAGAAATGAGGGTTCTATAATTTTTTTTTTATCATAGGTGTATTTCAAATGATAGAGACAGAATAGCAACCAAAAATCTAGAAAAAAACACATAAAACAAATACAGTATTTATCGCGGTATAACGCGCTCCCGCGTATACCGCGCACCCCCAAAGTGCCCCCCAATCCTGTAGAAAAAAAGTTATTTTGTACTTACAGTTTTGGTGTCTTGCGCGGCGTCCATCGGCGGCCTCGTCGGGTTGGGCGTCCTTCTGCGGCTTCGGGTGTCCTTCGGCGGGTCCGGTGTCCTCTTCGGCGGGTCCGGTGTCCTCTTCGGCGGGTCCGGCGTCCTCGCGGCGTCCTCGCGTCCTCCCCGCTCGTTTCCCGCGCCGAGTTTTGAATACTGCGGCAGCATATACTGAGAGCAGTACACTCGGTCAGGCTCGGCAACTTTCGCGCTCACGTCCTGTACGTCCAGGACGTGACCGCGGAAGAAGCCGAGACTGGCCGAATATACCCGAGTGTACTGCGCTCGGTATATGTCAGCGCAGTATTCAAAATTCGGCGCGGGAAAGCGGGTATCGGCGTATATCGCGCACCCACGATTTTGCCCTGATTTTCAGGGCAAAAAAGTGCGCGATATACGCCGATAAATACGGTACTATAAATGAAGTTGCAGTTCAGTAATATAAATATTTGATCCCCAAGCAAAACATTACTTGGTACTTGGTGGAGAAACCCTTGTTGACAAGTACAGAGGTAAGACATTTCTTGTAGTTAGTGACCAGGTACGCACACGTCTCAGGAGGGATTTTGGTCCACTCTTCTTTACAGATCTTCTCTAAATCCTTAAGATTTCTTTGCTGTCGCTTGGCAACTCGAAGTTTTAGCTCCCTTCATAAATTTTCTATGGCTTATTTTGGTGTGCCCACCCCTCATTGAGGCACTGCTTTGGAACTTGCCTAATGGTCAAGAAACCGAAAGAGCTGTTCCAGTCAATGAACATAGAGATTTTTCTTACTCACCGTGACAAACACAGCACCCACCCTTCTGTTGGAGATTTTGCTTCAAACACTGCTTTGTGACTAACCTTTTTTCCTTGTGTCCTACATTTGTAGATAGCGCTATAAAACCCCAATGGTCAAGAATCAAAAGAGTTCCAACAATGAACTCATAGAAAGTGCTTTTACAATAAGGAACCATTTTTTTATGCAAAATTGTTATGAAGCCTCCTGCCTGCTTGTGATAACTCTCAAAGCTGACATAGTGATCACATGATTGGCACTCAGACATTTATATAAGTGTTCCCAGCATTATTCCCTATTTATATTTGCTTATACTGTATATAAATTGCAGACATAAAAGGGCTAATACAAATCATTAACATGTATTTTGCATACAGTTGGCTGTATATCTCTATATTGTAATCTCTAAATTGATATGTTCTCTGCAGTGCAGTTTCACTAGTTATAGATAAAGTGACAGCACTTTGAGAAAATAAGTCTCTGTAGCAGTGCACAGTGCTTTTCATCTAACATAGAGAACTTCCTGATGTGAAAGAAATAAATGGCTTTTTAATCACAGGCAGGAGAGTTCCTTGTTGCCCGGCATTCTACTTTGTTTTCTAGGGGTGGTGTTACTTAACCAGCGTCAGATACCTGTAAAATTCAAGTGTGCTTGAAAGACTGGTTCTTTTGGCTTGCATCCAGAACCGAAGAGCCCATTTGTTACAGCCAGGCTTCCTCTTGGATTCGGATAACCATGTTAAAGATGTCTATTCAGATTTGCTTAGCTGTGCAATAGAAATCAGAATGCTAATACAGTTTTTTTTTGTGAGGATCTAAAATCTAACTAAAAGCTGTTTCCACTACTTTTCTTCATAGAGATGATAAGAAAGATGGCCTGAAATTTTACACTGATCCGTCATATTTCTTTGACCTTTGGAAGGAAAAAATGCTGCAAGACACTGAAGATAAAAGAAAAGAGAAAAGAAGACAGAAGGTAATGGTTATATCTCATACTGGTTGCTGTAAAATAATAGAAAATCCAATAGGACCACTGATGGGGTCTCCATAGTATGGCCCGCAGGCCACATCCAGCCCACTGGGACATTTTTCCGGCCCACAGCTTGAGTCGCCAGGCTCACTGCAGGATCAGTTTCTGCTCAAGCTATGTTGGGTAGCAAGAACTGCACTGCATACTCACCCCTGACAATATGCAGTGCAGGTCCTGCAGCTCAACAATGGCTGCCCAACCTGGTGCCTCACTAAGTTGTTGATTGCTAGGACCGCCGGGCTAGGACCTGCTGCATCTCCTGGCTCCTGCCCCGCTGTTGGCATCAGTGTCCTTTTAAGGCTGTAATTTTTGCCTACAACATGCCTGTGTAGGCAAAAACAGCACTGAAGCCGGACACAAATTTAGGTGGGACACAAATGTGACTGCTGGGCTGGTGCTGTTGGAGGGAAAGTTCTCCAATAAGGACACAAATGTGAAGAGGTGGCTCTGATGAGGGACACAAATATGCAGGGTGGCTCTGATGGGGACATAAATGTGCAGCAGGGGCTCCATTGGGGACACAAATGTGTGTGGGAGAGGGGCTCTGATTGTGACGCAAATATGCAGGTTGGCTCTTATGGGCATATGTGATATTTGAGGAGGCTCTAATGAGGACACAAATGTTCTTGGGTCTGATGAGGACACAGTGAGTGGGAGGGCTCTGAGGGTAATGCAAATAGGGAGGTCTGATGGGGACACAAATGTGCGGCAGTGGGTCTGATGGGTATACAGTTTCGGGGCTTTGATGGGGACACAAATGTGTCGGGGGGGCTCTGATGGGGACACAAATATGCAATTGGCACACATATATTGAAGGGGGCTTTAATGGGGACAAAAATATGGAAGGGGGATCTAAGGGGGACACAAATATGCAGGTGGCCTCTGATGAGAACCTAAATGTGCAGCAGGGGGTCTGATGGGCACCAAATGTATGGAGATGTGGGTGTGATAGAAACGCAGATGTAAAGCCCTGTGCACACTGGAAGTTTAGGCCCTGTGTATGAGGTTACCGCTTTTAGGCGCGGGTGGGGAATACATGTGCACCATCCACCTCTACTGCTGGAAGCCTGTCAAATTCTATTCTATTCTGCTGCAGATTCATTTATATCTACATTGCTCTCGAAAGTGAAAAGTTTGGAGACCCCTGTCCTAGGTCCTCTGCAGCTCTCTGGTTCTACTGTATGCTGTAATAAGTCCAGATGCAGATATTGAACTCTACCCAAAGTGTGTAGTCTTACTTAGCTCTTATATTAACTTCTTTATTTTCATGGTAACTGACCCAGAACAAATTTGCATATCACTCTTATTTTACTTCAGAAAAATACAACGAAAAACTATAGAAAACAATGACAGGCGTTCTTTTTTATACAATAAATATTCCTTTATTTACCGACATCTTTTTTTCTATTTTTTTCTGTGTGTGTGTTTTAACATCTCCTAAGGAGCAAAAGCGTGTGGATGGCACCACCCGTGAGGTGAAGAAAGTCAGAAAAGCCAGGAATAGACGCCAAGAATGGAACATAATGGCCTACGACAAAGAACTAAGACCGGACAACAGACTGTCTCCTAATATTTACCAAGGAGCCTCTTCTGAAGGATCCATGTCACCCGATACTAGGTCTGTTTGTTCCTCTGTTAGATCCTCCCAACAGAATCTTTGTATGAAGTTGTGCAGTTTCAAAGTGTTGGCTACAACAGAGACACATGACCGGTGACTTGTAATGCTAGCTGGCTATAAGCTTTAAAATGTCTTTGTTTTAGTGAATGTATTCGTAAAATGTGGAAAAGATTGTATGCAAAGTCTCCAATAGCTTAAATTCAATGTTGCTGATTTAAATCACCCAGAAGCTTCATGTATCTTCTGGTGGTAAGATCTGGGTTACGTCCCCAGCTTCACCCACTTCCAACAGCTTCTACTCTCGGCCTGAGTTTTATTTGTTTTATGGAGAATGAAATAAAATGAGTGAGACCCCTTGAACCATAAACTAGGTGAGATGTCACTACTATTGATCCCTAATGATATAGGCAGGGCCGCCATCAGGGGGGTACAGGCAGTACACCTATAAGGGGCCTGGGGGTCCCCAGGGGCCCAGATGGCAACCCCCTCTAAATAAAGGCCCTAGAGGTCTCCAGGGCCCCGGATGGCAACTCCCCTTTTTTTTTTATAAAAACAATATTATATATATATATACTAACCACTTAAGACCCGGACCAAAATGCAGGTAAAGGACCTTGCCCCTTTTTGTGATTCGGCACTGCGTCGTTTTAACTGACAATTGCGCGGTCGTGCGACGTGGCTCCCAAACAAAATTGGCGTCCTTTTTTCCCCACAAATAGAGCTTTCTTTTGGTGGTATTTGATCACCTCTGCGGTTTTTATTTTTTGCGCTATAAACAAAAATAGAGCGACAATTTTAAAAAAAATGCAATATTTTTTACTTTTTGCTATAATAAATATCCCCCAAAAATATATAAAAAAAACATTTTTTTTCCTCAGTTTAGACCGATACGTATTCTTCTACGTATTTTTGGTAAAAAAAATCGCAATAAGCGTTTATCGGTTGGTTTTCGCAAAATTTATAGCGTTTACAAAATAAGCGATAGTTTTATTGCATTTTTATTATTTTTTTTTTTTTACTACTAATAGCGACAATCAGCGATTTTTTTCGTGACTGCGACAATATGGCGGACACTTCGGACAATTTTGACACATTTTTGGGACAATTGTCATTTTCACAGCAAAAAATGCATTTAAATTGCATTGTTTACTGTGGAAATGACAGTTGCAGTTTGGGAGTTAACCACAGGTGGCGCTGTAGGGGATCTGTGACCTAATGTGTGTGTTTACAACTGTAGGGGGGTGTGGCTGTAGGTGTGACGTCATCGATCGCGTCCCCCTATTACAGGGATGACGCGATCAATGCTACGGCCACAGAGAAGCACGGGGAAGCCGTGTGTACACACGGCTCTCCCCGTTCTTCCGCTCCAGGGACGGATCGCCGCACTCCAGCGGCGATCGGGTCCGCGAATCCCGCGGTCCCGGAGCTTCGGACCGGGTCGCGGGCGCGCGCCTGCGGGCCCCCCCCCCAGCCGTGACCCAGTATGCTGAATCACATGGGAGATCTTATATTTAGGGTGAAATTCCGCTTTAAGTGGTTAAAGGGCTCAAAGGTCCCCAGGGCCCCATGTGACAAACCCCCCTTTTTTTATTTTTTTTATAAACGTAATTCTTTTTATTTTTGTTTATATATATATATATATATATATATATATATATATATATATATATATATATTTTTTTTTTTTAAAGTGCCCAGAGGTCCCAGGGCCCTGGATGGCAACTCCCAATTTTTTTTATATATAAATGTTAATTTTTTTTTTATATATATATTTTTTTTATTTATTTTTTATTAAAGGACCCAGAGGTCCCGGATGGCAACCCTCCCTTTTTTTGTTATTTAAAAAAAAAAAAAAAAATATTAAAGGGCCCAGAGGTCCCCAGGACCCCAGTTGGCAACTCCCCTTTTAAAAAAATAAATAAATATAGACTTCATATATATATTTTTTCTTTTTATTAAAGGGCCCAGAGGTATTTTCTTTATTTCTTTATTTCTTCTTTTTTTTGGGGGCTCCATGCCTGAAGCTGTGTAAGGGGCCCCATAATTCACCCTAACTTTAAATATCAGGTTTGGTAAAGTGTGTTTTAAACATATTTTATATATTATGTTCAGGAAATGTTTTATTTTAGTCAGGTAATTCTGACACAACATGAGTATTACCAATTTACCATGATCATTCAGGAGCTAGAGCTTCTGATAAACACCCTTTTTATTGTATTCAGCTTTTTATAGAGCATAAAGCAAGCAACTGTTCCTGAACTGTTCATAGTTTAAAAACCCAGAATTCTCTGCTGGCACTTTGTCAGGGAAAGCATTCTGTATTTGAAGATTTATTTCCTAAATTAAGATTTTATGGAGGTAACGAAATGCTAAATAAAAGATCAGTTTAAGAAACTGGAAACACAAAAGTAAAAAACATTGACCAGTAGCCATCATTGTCCTTTTAGATATCTATACGTATTAACCACTTGACCACCGGGCCTATTTTGGCACTTCTCTCCTTCATGTAAAAATCTATTTTTTTTTTGCTAGAAAATTAATCAGAACCCCCAAACATTATACTGTATATTATTTTTAAGCAGACATCCTAGGGAATAAAATGGCAGTCACTGCAACTTTTTTTCTCGCACGGTATTTGCGCAATGATTTTTCAAACACCTTTTTTTGGGGAAAAAAAAACAGTTTCATGAATTAAAAAATAACAAAACAGTAAAGTTAGCCCAATTTTTTTGTATAGTGTGAAAGATGATGTTACGCCGGGTAAATAGATACCTATCATGTCACGCTTTAAAATTGTGCACACTCATGGAATGGCGCCAAACTTCGGTACTTAAAAATCTCCATAGGTGACGCTTTAATTTTTTTTACAGGTTACTATTTTCGAGTTACAGAGGAGGTCTAGTGCTAGAATTGTTGCACACGCTCTAACGCACGCGACAATACCTCACATATGGGGTTTGAATGGCGTTTACATATGTGGGCGGGACTTGCATGGGTGTTCGCATCTGCGCGCGAGCGACCGGGACAGGGACGTTTAAAAAAAAATTTTTTTTATTTTACTTAATGTTTTTATTTTTACACTTTTATTTTTTTTATCACTTTTATTCCTATTACAAGGAATGTAAACATCCCTTGTAATAGGAATCAGTGTCACAGGTCCTCTTTATGGAGAGATGTGGGGTCAATAAGACCCCACATCTCTCCTCCAGGCTTACAAGCATGAAATCAGTGAAAAAACATTCTTACACCGACAGCCGCAATTGACGGCTTTGTTTACTTCCATGTACTGGGCGTGACCTCATAGCGTTGCGCCTGGACCTCCGATGGTCATAGAGATGACTGGCGACCATCTGGTCACCAGTCACCTCTATGCTTCCCCAGCCAGCGCTGGCCGATTCGCTCTCCGGGCCCCGATGGCACGGGAGAGCACGGAGAAGCACCAGATGGCGGCGGGAGAAGGGGACGTCCCCTCCCACCGCCTATAAGAATGATCCAGCAGCGAAACTGCCGCTTTGATAGTTCTTATTGTGCACAGAATCGCCGACTGAAGACGGTGATATCTGAATGATGCCTGTGGCTGCAGGCATCATTCAGAAATCACCGCACAAACAGAGGACGTATTTTCTCGTATTGCGGTGGGCAAGTGGTTAAAAAGAGCCTTTATATATATATATGTTTTCTTGTGAACCTTAGGCTGTGATACTTTTTTTAGAAGCAAAAATCATCATATTCAGTATCTTAACTCCCTATTGAAGTTGAGTTTCCACTTTTATTAAAATTTGCCTCCAACCAAGAGGTAGCAATTTGCAGTAGTCAAAGCCCTCTCTGGCTCTAGTCCTCCAGCTACATGTTTTATACTACTGTGCCCTTGGAGGACTACTGATTCTAATCTGTAACACATTTTAAATGAGTCATGTGACCTATCTGGTTGAAAGCAAGTGGCTATTAAAGGAGTTGTAAAGATTTGTTTTTTCTTTTCTAAATAGGTTCCTTTAAGCTAGTGCATTGTTGGTTCACTTTCCTTTTCCTTCTAAATGTTTTTTTTTCTGAATTTCTCACTTCCTGTTCCTTTTCAGTAAGCTTGCCCCCATCATCCGTGCCGTTCTGGCTGGGGGTTAGTTAGCGTGCTCGCCCCCTCTTTTGGGACTACATTCCTGCGGGGAGATGCTCTCCCCGCAGGAATGTAGCGTGTAGAGATGCTCTCCCCGCAGGAATGTAGTCCCAAAGGAGGGGGCGAGCACGCTAACTAACCCCCAGCCAGAACGGCACGGATGATGGGGGCAAACTTACAGAGAAGGAACAGGAAGTGATAAATTCAGAAAAAGAAAAAAAAAAAAAAAACATTTGAAGGAAAAGGAAAGTGAACCAACAATGCACTAGCTTAAAGGAACCTATTTAAAAAAATTAACCTTTACAACCCCTTTAAGTTTAAGTAGAGATTTAATCAAGTGCAACATTTTTTTCTACTTTTACAAAAGCTTAAATTCTAATTTTTGAGATTGTTGCAAATAATGTATGAAGTTATTACAGATATACAAGACGTGACCACATTGCAGAAGATAAAAATTATAGAAGGGTTAGTTACATTTTATTTAATTGGAAATGCTGTGGCATGTCTAATATTTCTGAAGTGTCACAGCATGGGATAATTGCATGTTGTTTTTTTTTATTTATTTTTATGAAATGCAGAAACACAATTTTAATGTAACTAATGCATTTTCTTCCTAATACAAGTACAGCAATCTGTTTTATACCACTGGTTCTGTATCGGCTTTAATTAGCATTTCAAAGGAAATAATCCAGAACTGAACTCATTCCTTGGCACAATCCGCTATGCAAATTTGCTCTTTTATTGTGTGTGGTATAAAAAGAATCTACTTATTTTTATAGCTTTCCCTTTAACCTTAACACAATAATATCTGCATAATAGTTATCTAAGTGTATCTAAAGCCCAAAACCTGACAGGGGTTTTATTCACTCTCTTCTATGTTCAAGGACTAATTAAAACGTTTTGGCTCTAGAAATACTTTAAGTGATATTTTCATGGAAATGCATGTATTGACATTTTCCCTAAAAGGTTGCAGACTTGGAAAAAAGTAGATGGTGTTGGTATTTTTTTTTTTAACATTTTTTTTTCTTTGTTACAGGTCACATGTATCAGATCTTACAGAATATTCCTACCCTGCCACACCAAACCACTCCCTGCACCAGCTTTCCATGACACCAACATATGTTGGGTCAGGAGATTCACTGCATCATGTAGGTGCTAATCAGGTTCATGAACACGACTTCCGCTCCTCAACTGGAACACTAAGGCATGGCACTTTAAACAGACCGCAGCAACCGCCACCCCCGCCCCCACCCACCATGGATGGACTGCACCCACCTCCACTAGTATCCTCAGAGTGCAGGTAACCTAAATATCAGCTATAAGAGGTATAACTGAGTGACAAAACTGTGGAGTGGTTGCCCAGAGCAATCAGTCCCACGATTACTACATTTTAAAGTATTCATCTTTGTTTTTAGCTTAAATTACCCCATTCTCTCATTTTTAAAGTGACCATTGTTTAAAAAAAGCCCCCCCTGCTTAACAAGTGGGAAGAACAGCATTATTTTCTTAAAACAGCAGCATGTCTCACGTCTATCACATTTTATTCCAGAAAAGTGGGCATAGACATGAAAACCATTCCTTATTTGCTGCTGGGGCCAAATGCATACAGTTGCTTAAGGATCATTGACCATAATTAGTGTTGTGTTGAAATGATACGTTCTGTGGAGTAGAGCTTCTAAAGGAAACAGGTGAACTAGGCTAAGGCCCTGTTCACACTAGTGTGACTTTTGAGAGCGATTTTACATTCTCTGGCACTCAAGTCGCAAGAAAGTTACATTACAGTAGTGCGGAAACCATTTCAATGCTGCTGCAACTTTAGGTGTGTGTGCCATTGAAATCAATGGGATGCGACTTTGTGTCCAAAGTCACAAGGGAAGTTGCACAGAGCCTTAAAGTGTTACTAAACCCCAATGGCGGTTGGTGCTGGGGGGATTTGGGGGGGTACGAATGGGCCCCTCTATGTCCGCACTCACTCTACGATGAAGCCCTCCAGCTATCACGGCTCCCATGGTGCCCAGCACCACTGCTTTTGGGTTTTGGGTCTTCCTGTCCTGATTGGCCAGGAAGCCACTGGTATTCGTTAATATCGCAGGGTGGGTGGTCTCGAGGCCCAGTGCTCTGCACCCCAAGGACAATATGAAACTGACCAAGTGGGGCCTCGGGATTTAGTCACGTGCCTGTGAGAGGGTGACAGACCTGGTAGAGACCTGTTGGTCTGGCGCCCACGCACAGTACGCGGACACACAAATGGAGTGGGCTGGGGGGGAGGGGCAGTGCCCCTTGTGGGCCAGCGGCCACTGCTAAGCCCCCAACAGTAAAATCAGTCTGTATATGCAGTAAAGCATACTTTTTATACCCACTGCAGAACCTTAGGGGTTAATCATTTGTAAAAAGGCTGTTTAATCCTGTCTTGTCTTATCCTCCCCTTCTTTTACTGTCCAAAATGTATCTGCTGATAGAACAGAGCCCTAAGATTCACTCTGCACATGCTCAGTTTGGTGTGTAATGCTAGAGAGTTTTTTTGGGAGGGAGGGTGCATGTGATCAGCACAGGGCCAATCAGCACTCTCCAGACAGAAGTTCAGATGTCATGCAGCCTCGTAGGACAGTCAGAGGAGAATAAAAACTCCTACAAGCTTTAACCAGTGCTGGGCCGGACACTGATAGAAGTCACAAGACTGCTACATACTCCTGATGAGAAAAGGTATTTAGCAGTTTATTGCTAAAATAATTGCATTTACATGTCCTTTGCACTGTGGGATACCCGATATAGTGAATGCAGGCTCCTGGGTTTAGTAACACTTTAGGGGATTTTTTTTTTTTTTTAAGTACAGTTGGCACTAGGGTCACAAATGGAGTTATTTAAGATGTGTAGATACCGGCCAGTGACAGTGGTTCCATACAGTGTTGTCTAGCCATACTCATAAATAAAAATGTAATTTTTTTATGCTGAGAAGCGTTTTCTGCAGCTACAGGTCCAACTTGTATTGTATTTAGTTGGCATTTTATGCTACAAATCATCCTTGATGATCAGCTTGTCCCTGACACAAAACTCTGCGTAAACCTAATCTCTGATCAGCGGGGCTACAAATCGCTGTAAGATTAGCAAATTAGCAATACTATAGAAAATGACCTTCCATTCCTTGGAATAAAAAGGATTGTTGCATCATCTATTATAGCGATCCGATCCGCCAGACGGAAGAAAAATACGGGTTTCTTCCGTCCAAAAAAGCAGATCTTTGCGGACGCGGATGCATCATCCGCTAATGTACACAATCCCATAGGGATGCATAAACAGACGGACTTGTAATAAACGGACTTGTAAAAAGCGGATGAACAGTTCGTACGTGTGAAAGGACCCTAACAGTCTATGTGCTTTTAGTAAATCAAGCCTTTTAAGTTACCAGGGCAGTGACTTATCCTTGATTAAGACTGCTCAGTATTGAGTGTAATCGGAAAAAGAGCCTCACAGATGACCACTGTGCTGTGAGGTCTCTTAAGCCAGGGGTCTCCAAACTGTGGCCCGAGGGCCAGATGTGGCCCTTTGTCAGCCTTCATCTGGCCCTTGGGACACTATTCCTCCAATGATATGAGGCACTATTCCTACCATTATGACCAACATTGGGGCACCATTTCTCCCACTAATACCAATGATGGGGCACTACTCCTCCTACTAACCGCCAACACCGAGGCCATGTTGACTCTCACTGATACTGGGCTCAGGCCATTTTCTAAACCCCCCCCAGCTGACCACATTCCGGCCCCACTAAAGTCTGAAGGACAGTAAACAGGCCCTTTGTATGGAAAGTTTGGAGACCCCTGTCTTAAGCTAATAGACCTTTAAAAACAAGTCAGCATGGGCAGCTCCCACATTCCTATTCAAACAGTTTTGATTAAAATGTTGGAAATCTATTACTTTTTATTCAAATTGAGCAGGATTTCAAGGTTGCAGTGGCTGTACAGCATTGTGAGCTCAACTTCTAAAACACGGTGGGGTTGATTTACCAACACTGGAGAGTGCAGAATCTGGTGCAGCTCTGCTTAGAAACCAATCAGATTCCATTTTTTTTTTCTTATCAAAGCTCTCTTCTGTTTTAGTAAATCAACCCCTATCTTCTTTCCATGTATCCGATTTATCCAGTGACTTTCCCACATCGCCCGCCACCTTATTCTGGCCTGTGGGAAGTAATTATACCGATGCCTATATGAACTGCGCCATAGTAAGATGCATGATCACAGCATTTGAAAGCTTATCAGGAGCTTGGGGTAACTTTGTATTGTTTTCTACCTATTGGTAATGTACTGTAATAACTATAATTGTTTTTTATGTATTATAGGAGAGTGCTGCCTCCTCAGATGATGGAGTATTACCCCACGGCATCCCCACCCCCACCTCCACCTGTTATTCCTTCAGCTCAGACTGCCTTTGTTAGTCCTCTTCAGCACCCGGTTCCAGGATCACCAGGGGGACAGTTATCTGGGTCTCCCTATGCAGCATCTCCTCCTCCTCCTGTAAACAGTGCTTCGGCCTCACCTGGACCTCCCCCTCCACCACCAGGACCTCCTGCACCTGTCCTATTTCACTCTTCATCTCCAATGCACTTTGCCAAAGTACTGGAAGCAAAGCGGCATGATGGTGCTCATATGCTTGGCCTGACCAGCGATGCTCGAAGCGACTTATTGTCTGCTATCCGTATGGGTAAGTAAAATGTACTGGGTAGCATCAGAACTGAGCAATGTACTTAGATAAGTAACTTATTCTCAACATTACAGAACAAGTCTAGCTGAATATAATTGATTACTATTAGCTATACCATGGCATAGATCAATAAGAACCTTCACTGATTATTTACTTGAATTTGTGCCTTTTGTTGTAGCATGAAACTGTATCATATAAGTAAAATGCATAAACCTACAGCAAGCAATCATAAATCATTGCTGTGCCAAAGCTGACGTTGCTGTATGTGGCCATATATCATTAGTGCCAGTATTACTTTTAAATGTTTTATATAAATAGGACACATTTATTAACAAAACATAATGTATTATGCTTTTGCCAGTAAGAAATAAAAAGAAAATGCCTGGTAACCTCATCCTCTCATGAAGCCCCAAACCCTTGCCCACTCTCATGGAGGTTATTTAAGACAGAATCGCAATAGTTATAAGTGCAGAAGTGAATTTCCTAATCACTCATCCCAGGACACAGAGGAGTCCTATTCGTGACTACTTGAGTTATGCTGCTGCTTTCAGATAAATGGACAATTGGCCAAAAAAAGTCTGGAATCCCTGTCCTTAGGTGATGGATATACCTACAGATGTCTCTCTGAAGATTTTCCTTGTAAGGGCTTAGTCCCGATTCCCTGGCCTGTGCCCAGCACCCTTGATCCTTTGATGGAATAGAGCAAGGCTTAATTTGGATCGATCACTACAGCCTAATAAACAGGAGGGACTGTACTCAGACCCTGGATGCAAGAGCGGGGGTGGCCTGTAATGCCTGCAGGTTGGTGCTGAATCCTGCAGGGCATCAATCATCCAGGGTACAGTGTATCCAAAGTGCTATAGAGGTTCAGGACAGTGATCCTCCATTAGAGCATCCATGATGGTGGGTGAATATTGGACCTACTGGCCCTGCAGCAAACCTATGGACTGATAAGTCTATCTGATTTTAGTAGAGAGGATGGTAGACTTCCCTCCCTAGCAATGTTCCCTGTAAAGGGGAGATTTGGTACATTTTTTGTTATGTGGAGCGACATATGGTAGTGGAGAAACGCAAAAGGGGCGATCTCACATGCTGAAGGCATCGCACGTGTGCACATGCACAGACACCATTTTTACTGGCTCCCAAGAGTAATATACATGCATTCTGAGCTCCTGGACTGGTTGCACTGTACTGGAAATGTGTTTCTCAACATCGTGAAGCACAGAGCAATAAGGATGGCTTTGTAACACTGGACCCCACTTCTTCAAGGACACAAAGTCAAGGTGCAATCCGAAAATGCATCGTCTGTGACCTACATTAACCACCAAGGGAGAACCTTGAGTCATGTAGGTTTAAAAGAAATGAGATAGTTCATTTTTGAACAGACACACTGTCCCACGATCTCTGAAATTTTGGATTTCCCATCACTTTTGGTCTCTGAAACAATCGACACCAGACAATAATAAAAAAAAAAACACAGTGGCAACAATAAAGATTTAATAAAGTTATAAAAGTTTGTATACATATAGGGTGGTTTAAAAAGTTCACCTTTGGAATCAATATTTAGAGTGGAACATGTAACATGTTCCAGTTCTTAAACCCAACTAGTGACAGCAGGCAGGGGTTCCTCTCCCTGCACCCACTGTCACTTTTTAAAAACAGCCGGCTTTGCAAAGCCACATTATTTATTTACAGATTCCTGTATATGAACAAACTACAATTATCATCTTCCACTGCAGCAGATGGAATGGTAGTTTCAGTGAACTATGGGGGCGCTGATGAGCTCTCTCGTAGTCCCCTGATATGTCCAACTTTCAAACAGAAACAGGTGTGTGCTGAAAGCCAGAGAACATATAATCCCAGGAAAAAATAATAAATGCACATTTCTTTTTGTGCAAAAAATATGTGCATTGTGTTTTTTTTTCTGTAAAGGGTTTAAACTTAGCTTTTCATGTTCTAAAAAGTGAGGCTTATATAGGCACAGTCTCAAATCTATGTATCAAACCACAACACGTGCCATACAATTTACTGTATAAGGGAATAAAAAACATCATAACTAGTGTAGTTTTTAGTCCCTGAAATACTGCATAATGTTCCTGGTAGCTGAAGTGCATTTGAATAGCTCCAGAAATCTGTTATGGGGGATGACTGAACCAGTGTTGCCAACCTACCAGAATGAAATTTATTTGCACGACACCCGAAATTTACTGGCGCAGCCACGTTTTTACTGGCATTTCACAAAAGTTACTAAATTAAATTTTTAGGTGCAAATTTCAGTATTTAGGCTACAAACAAGTACGCTAGGCAAATAGAAATGTGATTTAAGGTAGATATTAAGGTAAAAAAAAAACATATTTTTGTTATTTTCGATAAAATAATGGCAAATTATTTAGGCACATCACCCCCTGCCTCCATCCCCCTCTGCTGTGCCTCCAATCTCCCTCTGCCTTCAATCTCCCCCTGCCTCCATCGTTCTCCTGCCTCCATCCCCCTCTGCCACCAACACTCCCTGTCTTCGCCCCCCTCTGCGGTGCCTCCACTCTCCCCCTGCCTCCACTCTCCCCCTGCCTCCAATCTCCCCCTGCCTCCAATCTCCCCCTGCCTCCAATCTCCCCCTGCCTCCAATCTCCCCCTGCCTCCAATCTCCCCCTGCCTCCAATCTCCCTCTGCCATCAATCTCCCCCTGCCTCCAATCTCCCCCTGCCTCCAATCTCCCTCTGCCATCAATCTCCCCCTGCCTCCAATCTCCCCCTGCCTCCAATCTCCCCCTGCCTCCAATCTCCCTCTGCCATCAATCTCCCCCTGCCTCCAATCTCCCCCTGCCTCCATCCCCTCTGCGGTGCCACCAACAACCCCTGTCTCCATCCCCCACCCTCTGCGGTGCCACCATCCCCCTCTGCGGTGCCTCCACTCTCCCCCTGCCTCCACTCTCCCCCTGCCTCCACTCTCCCCCTGCCTCCAATCTCCCCCTGCCTCCAATCTCCCCCTGCCTCCAATCTCCCCCTGCCTCTAATCTCCCCCTGCCTCCATCCCCTCTGCGGTGCCACCAACAACCCCTGTCTCCATCCCCCACCCTCTGCGGTGCCACCATCCCCCTCTGCGGTGCCTCCAATCTCCCCCTGCCTCCATCCCCCTTTGCGGTGCCACCGCAGCCACCATCACCCCCTGCCTCAGTTCCAAGCCGAAACCGATCTCGGCTATTTTTACTGGCACATTCCCACAACTACGGACATTTATGAAGGGGGGAAAAAAGTGACCGTTGGCAACACTGGACTGAACCTGTGTAGGGTATTCATACAGTTTACCTGATCCATACATCCAATGATACACTGATAAACACTGAGACAAACTAGCTTTTTAGTTATGACTGGATCATTCAAATTTGTATTACACTCTGGGATATTTTTTTTAGTGGCTAGCCACAACCTGTTTTACTGTTATTGTTGTGTGAATAAAATATTTCTTACTGTTTAGCAGAAACTATATTATTCCATTCCTTTATTCTATATTGGTGAGATAAAAAAAACTTCAGGGGGTTTCAACCCTTCTACAATCTATACCAGGGGTCTCTAAACTGTCCAAGTAAAGGTCCAGTGTACTCTCCTTCGAACAATAGGAGGGCCTGATTTGTGGGCAGTGGGAGTAGAAAATGGTAAAGGCTTGGTGGTTAGCGGGGTTAAAAAAGTTAAATAATGCCTGTGGACAGTAGGAAGAGGAAGAGTCCCCCATCAATGTTATCAATGGAAAGAATAGTTCCACATCATTGGTATCAATGGGAGGATTATTGCCACATTGGTGTCAGTGGGAGAATTAGTGCCCCATCATTGGTGTCAGTGGGAGGATAAATGCCACATCATTGGTGTCAGTGGGAGAATTGGTGCCATATCATTGGTGTCAGTGGGAGGATTAATGCCACATCATTGGTGTCAGTTGGAGGATTAGTGCCCCATCATTGGTGTCACTGGTAGGATTAGTGGTCCATCAATTGTATTAGTGAGAAGAATAACCCCCATCATTGGTGTCAGTGGGAAGAATAGTGCCTCATTTATGTTGCAGGTAGAAGGAATGGTGCCCTATCTATGTTGTCAGTGGGAAGAATAGTGCTCCTCTGCCTTTGGTGTCAGTGGAAGAAATAGTACCCCATTGTTGGTGTCAGTGGACGGAATAGTGCCTTGTGCCAGTGGGAGGTTTAGTGCCCTAGGTGACAGATAAAAGCAAACAAAGGGCCACAGTTTGGAGACCACTGCTCTATACAAAGCTAAGAAGCTAAAAGTTTTCGCTATACATACACGCAAAACCTGGGTGTGCCGGTATGGTCATGCAGTGACACACTTATATGGGAAATACACAAAAAAAAAAATGCTTGATATGAATAAATATAATATTACAAGGTAATCTCTATTATTTAACTAAAACAGCTTTTAATTACATTTTTACAGGCATTCAGCTGAAAAAAGTACAAGAACAGCGCGAACAGGAAGCCAAGCGGGAGCCAGTTGGAAATGATGTAGCAACCATCCTTTCCAGGCGGATTGCTGTTGAATACAGCGATTCTGAAGATGATTCAGAATTCGATGAGAATGACTGGTCTGACTGAAACGGATTATGAAAATGTTGTCATCGGGAAGAAACTTTAGGCGTACCTGTCAGGATCTGCCAGTAGTAGCACAGCATCCAAGTTATGAGGTCTTCTGTAATGATAGGAACTTGCTCAGCCCCTTCTGTGTCTCCCTAGACAGGGTCGCATGTATGCAGGGGGGAAATTCCATGATAAAAGGTTCCAGGATGGCCTGTGCTGACAAGCATGTCATTTGCATGCTTCAGCCATAGGTTAAGTAAAACGCATGACAGGTATAATTTAGCTAATATAGAACATGAACACTGAAGTCTAAGTTGTAATTCTAATGGGCATTACAAGATTTGGTAGCCACAAGTTTATAAGACTAACACTCCCACAGTATAGAATTTATTGGAAACTCAGGGAAATGAAGGTGACAGTACTTGGAATAGTTAATAGCGTAAAATATTAATGATAGTTCTTAAACATGTGTAAGCGATTTTCCATAAATGTATTCTACTGAATATGCATATGAAGATATACAACAGTTTACGCATTATGACAGAAGCCATTTGGTGGAATGATCCTGTATTCATATACTGACAAGGAACGGAAATGTCTCAAGGTCAAGCTTGGGTGGTCACCTGCAGATATCATTGAAGATGAAAAGCACACACCAGGATATGTAGTTCAGTATATGCCTTTATCTAATAAGAGGTGGTGGCATATCATGCATGGGTTACAGAGGCTTGCATGGGTCACAGTGAGGTCATGTAACATCACACTTGTGAGCCTACATTAATTCTGTATATGGCCTTCTCTTTTATCATAGCATGGGTCTCAAGAAAAGAGTGAGACAGCAACATAGTGCAAATGTCCTCCTATTTCGCAGAACAGACACCTACGTGGATCTCATTACCCCACAAGACTTCTGCATATTTGCACTACACTCCATGTTCCCTTAAGCTTCACTTACTTTTTGGAGTTGTGTGGCTTCTGTCCCATTTGGACCCTTGACTCGAGTTGGATGCAGACTTGTCAAAAAGGCATTATGCAGGACTCTTCCTAGTGGCAAGCAGTGGAGCCACGTACCCTAGGACCTAGGTGTAGCTATACTTATTATACTATTGCAGCAGGTCTTGGAACTTTAGGTTGTAATTAGTTAGAAATGCCGGTAAATTGTATACTGCTGACCAGCCATTGGACACAGGGGTTAGAGATGCACACTGCCCAAAAAGGAAGTATGGTCATATAGCTGCTGTAACAGTTGTTATGGATAGTCTATTTTGATGTTCCGTGTTGACCGTAGTAACCAGACAGATTCTTCCATTCTACCTTTCCTGCTGTGTCATGTGGGAGTGTAAAAAAATAAATCTGTGTGATGTGGGCACTGCATATTCTTCTACGACCCTATGTCTGTGAAGGTTTTCCTTTATCCAGACTCTTGGTTATATACTGTAGCTGGCATTCCCGTTCAGCTGGACCTGTTCAGAGGCGTTGAAGATGTTTCCCCACTTATATAAATGGCTCCCCAGCTTGTTTTGTGATGCTCTTATACTCAAGCCATGATTTGATTCCCTAGGTACCCGTCAAAAACATTGCAAGTGACATTTTGAACTTGTTTTCGAAGATGTATAATCCTTGTACATCTTTCACTACTTAAGCTGGGTACACACTGTCCTAAAATTGGGCAGTTCAGAGGGAACTGGTCGACTTTTTCGGCCAGTGTGTGCAGCAGTTTGTCTGACAAAAGCCGGTGATTAGAAGGGACATGCGATCAGCACTTGCTGCCTATAGCAGGTATATAATAGAACAGTGGGGGACATCACTGTGACTAACCTTGGGGGGGTGGAGCGGAGCAAAACGCATTGGGAGCACGGCCTGGCCAAAGCCCAGGGTGAGACTACCACATAATCTTTCATAGCGGATTTGCAGTGATGAGCATATTTTGTACTATAGCGGGGAACATCACCGCACTAACATCGCTTGTGTTGGTACTGAGATCTGCCAGTTGTCGTTTTGTTCAACCCGCTGGGTTGAATGAAAAAAAAACTTGGTGTGTACTGGGCTTAAATGATTAATTGACCCAGAAAACAAGCATGTCTGACTACAAATAAGCACATACTTCGCCCTAGAGCATAGACTTTCCAAACAAGGTGGCAAGACAGCGCCTGCATTTCTATCTTGAAAAGCTTTTACAGTTTTTGTAATCTATTATTTTTTAGTAACCAACACTTTTACAGAAGTGCACCTTTTTATCTTCATCCAGATTTCCTTACCATGTGCAGCAATTTACCACCATTGTGGACATAATAAAGCTTACATTGCCAATGCAGTGCTTTCCTCCCCTGGTTTTCCCAGAAGCCTTTGAAATCCTGTGTATTCACTGGCTAAGGCTCCATTTAGACTTGTGCAACTTGTCATGTGACTTTGGACGTAAAATCGCATGACCAGTCACAGCCCATATATTTAAATGGAAGTCGTTCAAATCTATGCGACCTAAAGTCACAACGACTTTGAAAATGTTCCTGCACTACTTAGATGAGACTCTGCAACTTGAGTGCCATAGACTGCAATAGACTGCAATTTAAGCATGAAAGGGGCACCGTAATCTTATCAACGTGACAGTTGTGCAACAGTCAAAGCCAAAGTCGCCAAGTCACACAATGTAAATTCACAATGTAAATTGCACGACTTTGGAGTTGCACAAGTGTGAATGGAGCCTAAAGCCTCGTACACACAATCGGATATTCCAACAACAATTGTGTGATGGACGTGTTTTGTCGGATAATCCGACCGTCTGTATGCTCCATCGGACAATCGTTGTCGGAATTTCCAACAAGAAATGTTGGATGGCCATGCACTCAAATCGTCCGACAACAAATGTGTTCCATCGGATTATCCGATTGTGTGTACACTAGTTCGTCGGACTAAAATCCAAAGTACAAACACGCATGCCCTGAACCAATGCTAACCATAAGACAACAATAGCAGAAGTTGCCCAAAGGGTGGCTCTAAAGAGCAGAAAAACCACGTAGTTTCGTGAATGTTGGCTGAAAAAGTTCTGCCGTCTGTATGCAGAACGAGTTCACGGCCAGTGCCCTTCAGACAAAAATCCACAGATATGTCCATTGTAATTCCGATCGTGTGTACGAGGTTTAAGGCTATAGGGAATCGTGGGCAAACCTGTCTGTAGCTCAGAACACATACTAGGCACCCCAAATTATCTGCAAACAGGCTTGGCACTGTGCTTAGATGCTCAGTCAGCTGGAGGAACCAGGGGCAGGAACACTGTGTTGGTCCTGGGAAGTGTTATCCTTAATATAATCCACATCTGAGTTGTGTGCAAATTTGCCATTGGAGTGAATGACGGTTTTATTTTAAAGGTGCACTTGCCCATTAAAAACTAAACAGATATTATTGTAGGAAGCCATTGATTTATTTTAAGCACAAGTAAGATCCTGGAGTACTTGACAATTTTCTAGCCATTTGTCTTAATCTAGGCAGTGGCTGCAAACAGTGTGTAGACGAAACAAAACCGAATCAGTCATTAGCAAAGAAATATATTCATTTTATACACCTATTGTGTTGTACATAAGTGCCACAAAAGTTTAAGATCCCACCAAAATATTTTTTTTTTTTTTTTAGCAAGGTTGTTTTATAACATGTTTTTTTTTAGATGAATAATGTTCTAATGTTGCCTTTTTTATTGTCCAGCTGGGTTTTGTACTGCCGTAGGATCTAATATCAGGGTAACAGCCTGAAAGTGATGTATGTTCTGTTTTTTGACCTTTTGAAATACTGTGAATACTGTAAGACACTGTGTTAGATTTTCGAATAATAACAGCTGTTATATCCTGTGAAGTGTCTGATTACGAGTGTATAGCTGGGTTCAGCTAAAAGTATAGTTTTTGTATTTTTTTTTTATATATACCCCCAATTGATTTTAAAGCAGATTTGCCATCTGTTTTAAGAGGGAACTTTTGGGAAAAATTAATTCCTTGCTTGCCCGGGACCCACAATGATGTCCTGATCCTAACCTTCCCTTGTAAACAACAGGACCCCCTGCCATCTTACTGTTTACAGATGCTCACAGCCCACAATTTACCTATCTCTGTGGTTTCAGGTGCTGGCCGATGGGGCTGGGCAATGCACCACACATAGAATGTACTGCAACAAGATCAGCTTTCACAAAGCTTTATTATTCCAGGACTAGATCACAGAAGAGCTTACCTAGACCAGGCCTAGCTCTTGACTTGTTTCAACCAAAATATCTCTGATTAAGCCCTTTTTTGGGTGAAACATGCTAGAAGTGAGACTTGGTCTGGACAGATCGAGTCCTGGAATAATAAATCTTTGTGAAGGCCAGCATCACTGGAGCATATTGTTTCCCCACAGTGCCAGCTTTTACCAGCAGGTGACACCGCAGGTAAAATACAGCAGTGAGAGCTCTCTGGTTAGGATAGGACCTTTTGCATTCATAGAATTTCCATGTTTGTATTAGTTGGGTGTTCTTTTTATTTTTTTTCAATGAGTTTACATTTATGTTGGTAGCCCAGTCACAATTTATTTATTTAGAGTAACTTAGATATAACTCACTTTAGTGGCCACAAATTCACATTCAGATCTGACCTGCAGCTTTCATGTGGTCTTGTATGCTCAAATTGTCCTAATGAACTCACTGGCCTTACTGGAAAAAGACAAATTTAGGGAAGGGAATGCTTTTAGAAGTATACATTGATTTTAATTAAAAAATTGCATCCTAAAAATTCCACACTCAGCCGTTGATTGTAGACGTCGGTGGGAAATACACTGATCTGTCAGCATTTTCTTTTTTTTTTTTTTCGTGGAAAAGATTTCCAGCCACCAGATGGCTAGTAATATCGTGATTTTACTCATATTCCTAAGCTAAGTGAAAAGTATAGAAATTTACTTGGACTTCTCACAGTGGCAAAGTATAACATACGCTTTGAGAAGGGAAGGGTAGTGGCGGAGTCCACGTGTACCAATATACATTTTAAAGAGAACCCCAGTACAGACCGACAACTCTGTTTTGAATAAAAGCACATAAAATTTCAAGCTACTAGTTTTGATTTTTTTAAAGATGGTTTTTATTGTAGTTTTAGGATTAAAACATCGATGTACCTAAACTTAAAGTATCTGGGGAAATTTCTGATACAGAATGTGTTGGGCTCTACAGAGTTGGCAGTTGTGCCAGCAAATGGCCATATCTGCTTCACCAGATCTGGCAGGATTTTGTAAAATATCCAAATGTGTCTGGTGTGCTTTACCCTGCATGCCATCTTATGCGTGTGCCTATTGTCTGAATAGCAGCAGCAAGAGTTGTAAGTACATTAATCTTGACTTCTGATGTTCTTACCCTACGCTGGCTTAGGGCCCTTTCACACCAGCAGACGAACGGTCCGCTTTTTCTAAGTCCGTTTACGGACTTAGAATGGTGCCCTATGGGATCACGCCCATTAGCGGATACTCATCACCCTCAATCACCCGCCTCTGTCTGGATCCGGTTTTTCAAACGGAAGAAAACCCTATTTTTTCCTGCCAGTAAATACCTTATACAGCCCAATTCCTGTTTTCTGTCTGGTCATTGGCCTAGGCTTAAGACATCATTCACAGCTCTCTTTCGTTCTGGTGAGAGTTTGCCAGGAAGGGAGGGGGGGTGAGTCATACAAGGGCCAATGAGAGCTGCAGGGCTGCAGAGCTGAAGGTGTGCCTCTGTGTAAATCCAGGAAGTGAACAGGCAGCAGCCTCAGCTGACCACAGTTAAAATAGTTGCAGCCAGACTCAGTGGATGGAGATTTCTGAAGCATATTTGGCAAGTACAGAATTACAGTATATATAAAATAATATGCAAAGTGGTTGGAGGGAAGCTTCTTAATGACAAAGATGGTTTTATTACAAATTATTATTATTTTTTTGAGTGGCATCCAAAATAGAGTTTTCAGTTTTTAATGGAGCATTTTTAATTTGAATACATTTTTACTTCAAAATACAGAGAAAAATCATCCCAATTCCTGACATTGGTTTTACTAGATTGTTCAAGAAGGGCTAATTTTTACTGCCACTAGTATTGTACTAATTTAATTTGTTGTATTGATAGTCTATTCCTTTTAAATAAATAAATAATTGAGTAAAATGGTTTTGCCTTTTGTTTCTTTCTTTGAGGTTTTACTGTTGCGTCCAACCTTTTATAAATATTACATCTCTGTATCTAATGTGTATATATAAAGACGAATATGCATTTCTATTTGTTTATATCATTTAGGCATTGAATGTATTTCAATGGAAAGGCAGAATACAATTTTTGTTCTATTTAAAGTTATTGTAAGCTCATTTAAAAATTAAAAATAAAATAACAAACATGTTATACTTACCTGCTCTGTGCAGTTGGTTTTGCACAGAGCAGCCCGGATCTGCCTCTTTTTAGGTCGTTCTTTGCTGCTTTTAGCCCCTCCCTCCTATCGAGTGCCCCCACAGTCAGCAGCTTCCTATGGGGGCACTGGAGCCAAGTCACAGCTCAGTTTATCCATTCAGACACGGAGCCCCACCCCATACCCGCCCATCTCTCCCTCCTGAATGGCTGACTGACTTTTTTTTTTTTTTTTTATCAAGAAAATAGTTTATTGAGGCAGAGTAAACATACACTACAATGACAAAAATGCATAACAATAAAACAAGAATACATCAAGTAGATTACGTACTCATTCAAGGCATTGTAAACAGTGAGAGAGGGGAAATTCCCTCTTTGCAATCCAAACATTTCAAATACCCTTAGGTCACTACTTAAGGTTTCAAATTTTTCCCTGAGCATATGGTCCATTCAGTTTCAATATCTGCCTCCTACTATACTCCTATAACCATTACGTATCAATATAGAGCACGGTCAGCGTACTGTTCCAGTGCACCATGATCCTGAACCCACTACCGTGACACAATGCATTATATAATACCCTGTAGATGTTTTTGTCCTGTCTCCCCTTTCCCTTTGAACCATTATTACTGTAGTAGCCTATCCATAATTAGTTCCGCTGGTCCCAGCCCAGGCTGCCACATAAAATATAATTTTTTGGATGCATTCCTGTGCTGATATGTAATTTTTGTGCGTATCAACATAGTATTCACTAGCTTGACCCATAGTTCCTCTGTAGGCACTCTGGAAGTGATCCAAAATCTAGCAATGGCTCTCCGGGCTGCGTAGAGCAGCCGGATCACAGCTGTGTGGCCTTGTGGGGAGAGTGAAGGCACCTCAAGAGCCCCGAGGAGGCAAACTACTGGGTCATGTGGTGCCGGAAAGCCATATGCCTGTGATATAGTGTCAGTGACATAGTGCCAGTAATGAAAGAGTTTTGGACACTTCCACATCATGTGCAACAAGTCTCCTTCCTTGGTTTTACATTTTTGGCATAGCGGAGAATCCCTATGACCCCACTTGAATAGACGAGCCGGTGTCCTATAGGCTCTATGGAACAGATATAAGTGTGATAATCTATGTTGTGTTGACACCGATACTAACGGGCCAGAAAGATAAGCATAATTCCCATGTATCACCGTCAATGGGACCCAAGTCTTTTTCCCAGCCCTTTCTGCAGGGTAGTGTCAATGCGTCATGTGTGACACCAATCAGTTTGGAATAGACCTGTGAAATCATTCCCTTCTTGTCTCTATTCATTAGGGCGATATTGTGCAATGGGTGTTTTACAACCGTGACAGGGGACAGCCTGCTCTCACTCTGTATTGCGTGCCGCAACTGTAGATACTTGTAGAATTGTGTTCTGGCAAGTGGGAACTCACGTTCCAGGTCTGTGAAGGACTTTAGGACTGAGCCCTCAAACATCTGAGCAATGTATTGGATACCTACATTAGTCCATTGCCTAAAACCCTCCAATTTGAAGAGTTCTCTGTAATGGGAATTATTCCAAATGGGAGTAAAGTGACATATCCCCTTAATATTGAAAATGGACCTAATGTATTTCCAAAGGGTATTCAGTAAGATGACAGTGGGAAGCGATTGCTCTAGGTGTGGGAGCCCTGCCTCCAGATATGATATAGCCGGGAGAGTAGATCCCAGTGGCATCAATAGTGATCGTACCGGGTCTCCCCCATCTATCTCGCCCCAGTTTCCCAGATGTTGTATCTGCGATGCTACATAATAATATCGGGCTTGTGGAACCGCCATGCCCCCTTGATCTTTAGCTAACTGCAGTGTTTTGAGACTAATCCTAGCCGTCTTCCCGCCCCAGATCAGATCCCTGAACTGAGCATCAATCTGAACGAACCATTTGTGTGGTATCCAGATTGGGGAGTTGTGAAAAACGTATAATAGTTGGGGGGCCCACACCATTTTTATGAGATTCGCTCTGCCCGCGACCGATAGGGGGAGTTTTTTCCAGACCGCGCACTTCTGCCTGAATTTAAGTAGTAACAGGGTCAGATTCAGCGCGAGGTACTGGGTGGGATCTGGTGTCACCTGAATACCTAGGTACTTGAAGTCTTTCTCTATCAATATATCTTTGGCACATTCAGGGAGTGGGTTTGGCAATGGGTCCAGGGGCATGAGAACTGATTTATGCCAGTTGATGCTGAAACCTGACAGGTCCCCGAAGTCCGCGATTAAGGACATCGCATTCTTAAGAGACTCATCTGTATCTCCCAAGTATATGAGCGTGTCATCTGCGAATAATGAAACAACGTCCTGCCCGGCATTCCTGGAAAAGCCAGTTATGCCGGGTGAGGCTCGCATATGAATTGCCAAAGGTTCCAGCGCCAGGGCGAACAGCAGTGGGGACAATGGACACCCCTGCCGTGTCCCCCTGTACAGCCGGAAGGGGTCTGAGACTTCACCATTGATTCTCATTCATGCCTTCGGAGAACTATATAGCAATTGGACCCATTTCAGAAAGGAGGAACCGACTCCAAACCTATTCAGCACTTCCCATAAATATGGCCATTCCACACTATCAAATGCCTTGGCCGCGTCCAAGGAGAAGATGGCCCTATTACCCGGATTATCCACTGGTACTTGTAAATTAAGGAACAGTCTACGTAGGTTCTGGGGAGTCGACCTAGTAGGGATAAACCCCGACTGATCTCTATGCACTACATGGTGGATACACTTAGAGAGCCTAGTAGCCAGAACCCTGGCCAATAGTTTTACATCGAATGTCAGCAGGGATATAGGCCTATATGAGTCTGGGGATAGAGGATCCTTCCCCGGCTTCAGCAGAACCACAATGAGGGATCCATCCATGGAGGGGGGGAGTCTACCAGTCTCAAAGGCTGTGTTGTAAACTTTCAATAGAACGGGGATGAGTTGTTCAGAGTATCTACTATAGACCTCAGAGGAAAGACCGTCAGCCCCGGGTGCCTTCCCATTGTGTGCCAGTTTCAAAGCCTCGAGGAGCTCCTCCCTAGTAAGGGGGGCATTAAGTAGGGCCATCTCCGAGGCGGGAAGGCACAGCATTTGATATTTACCCAGAAATGTATGTATTTCTTCAGTAGTGGGGCTAACCTTCGATGTATAGACATCCTGAAAAAAGCTTTTAAAGCAATTAATGATGGATTGTGTGGAGTGGCACGTCTCCCCCCTATCGTCTGTGACCGCAGTGATATGTGAAGGTGGCTGTTGGGACTTAGCCAGGATCACCAGTAGGTGACCTGTATTTTCCCCCTCTTCAAAATGTCTTTGCTGTAGAAAGAACCGTTTGTTTTCTGCTAACTGTAGATCCTTAAGCATGGTTTGGGAGGCTAACCACCTCCTTTTGTTATCATCAGATGGGTCTGCTACATAGTCCATTTCGGACCGGTGTGCGTCTGCTAGGACTCGGTTTCCCATTCCTTAGTGTTAGTTTTAATGGCATTAATTGCTCTAATGAGTTGGCCACGCATATATGCCTTCGCAGCATCCCAGACAATCTGTATATCAGTAGACCCTATATTAACTCTAAAGAAATCAGTGAGAAGCAGGGGTAGCGGGTCAGAGTCTGAAAGGAGAGACAGCCAGAAAGGGTTGAGCTTCCAGAGTCCCCTTTCCACCCCCAGACCCAGGTCCACCGTAAATGGAGAATGGTCAGATGTATGTCTTGGGTGATATTCCATGAGAGGCATCTTGTTACCTTAGACCAGGGGTCCTCAAACTACGGCCAGCGGGCCACATGCGGCCCGCGGAGGACTTGTAACCGGCCCACCTGACTCTGACAGGCAACGCCGGTTACACTGCAGATTGTAACACAGCAATCCCGCTGTGTCACGGAGATGACAGTGTTAACGGCGCGCTGTGATAAATGTCCCACCCTCCTCCTCCTAGACTAGCTCGTGTGATAGAGGCGGTGTTATGTCTATCACACAAGCTGGTCTAGGAGGAGGAGGGCGGGACATTTATCACAGCACGCCAGAACTGTTACCTTCGTGACACAGCGGGATCGTCATGGTAGTTGAGTGAGCAGTGTGGCACGGTAAGGAGAAAGTGCTGTGCAGGGCTTACAATGGTGAGGGAGGGAGGGGGCTTGCGATGGTGAGGGGGGCTGATATTGATGTAATAATGATGGTGGAGGGCTGATGATAAAATTATGATGATGATGGGGGGGGGGGGGCTTGCAATGAAGGGCTGATGATGTTATGATGAAGGTGGGGGGGGCTTGCAATCAGGGGCTTGCAATGGTGAGGGGGGGTTGCAATGAGGGGCTGATTATGGTGAGGGGGGCTTGCAAAGGTGAGGGGAGTTGCAACGAGGGACTGATGATGATGATGATGTAATGATGATTTGGGGGGCTTGCAATGATCTTGATCGGCTTGCAATTATGATTGTGAGGGGGGGCTTGTAATGAGGGGCTTACAATTATAATGGCGAGGGGGGGCTTGCAATGAGGGGATGATGATGATGGTGATGTAATGATGGTGAGGTGGGGGGCTTGCAATGATCATGATCAGTTTGCAATTAATGATTGCGAGGGGGGCTTGCAATGAGGGGCTTATAATGATGAAGGGGGGCTTGCAATGTTCGTGAGGGGCTTGCAATGGTGAGGGGAGGCTTGAAATTATGGCTTGAATTTGAAATGGTGGTGGTGGGGGGCTTGCAATGATGGTCTGAATGACAGTGAGGGTGGGCTTGCAATGATGGCTTGAAATGACGGTGAGGGGGGCTTTCAGTGATGGTGAGGGGGACTTGCAATGATGGTGAGGCAGGCACTGATTGGGCTGGACTGGCGAGCATTGATGGTCAAAGAGCGTTCTTGCTGGTATATTTGTTTTGTAGCGCTGTGTGTGTGTATATACTTCAAAATAACATACAGTGGGGAAAATAAGTATTTGAACACCCTGCTATTTTGCAAGTTCTTCCAATTGGAAATCATGGAGGGGTCTGAAATTGTCATCGTAGGTGCATGTCCACTGTGAGAGACATAATCAAAAAAAAAAAAATCCAGAAATCACAATGTATGATTTTTTTAACTATTTATTTGTATGATACAGCTGCAAATAAGTATTTGAACACCTGAGAAAATCAATGTTAATATTTGGTACAGTAGCCTTTGTTTGCAATTACAGAGGTCAAATGTTTCTTGTAGTTTTTCACCAGGTTTGCACACACTGGAGGAGGGATTTTGGCCCACTCCTCCACACAGATCTTCTCTAGATCAGTCAGGTTTCTGGGCTGTCGCTGAGAAACACGGAGTTTGAGCTCCCTCCAAAGATTCTCTATTGGGTTTAGGTCTGGAGACTGGCTAGGCCACACCAGAACCTTGATATGCTTCTTACAGAGCCACTCCTTGGTTATCCTGGCTGTGTGCTTCGGGTCATTGTCATGTTGGAAGACCCAGCCTCGACCCATCTTCAAAGCTCTAACTGAGGGAAGGAGGTTGTTGCCCTAAAATCTCGCAATACATGGCCCCGGTCATCCTCTCCTTAATACAGTGTAGTCGCCCTGTCCCATGTGCAGAAAAACACCCCCAAAGCATGATGCTACCACCCCCATGCTTCACAGTAGGGATGGTGTTCTTGGGATGGTACTCATCATTCTTCTTCCTCCAAACACGGTTAGTGGAATTATGACCAAAAAGTTCTATTTTGGTCTCATCTGACCACATGACTTTCTCCCATGACTCCTCTGGATCATCCAAATGGTCATTGGCAAACTTAAGACGGGCCTTGACATGTGCTGGTTTAAGCAGGGGAACCTTCCGTGCCATGCATGATTTCAAACCATGACGTCTTAGTGTATTACCAACAGTAACCTTGGAAACGGTGGTCCCAGCTCTTTTCAGGTCATTGACCAGCTCCTCCTGTGTAGTCCTGGGCTGATTTCTCACCTTTCTTAGGATCATTGAGACCCCACAAGGTGAGATTTTGCATGGAGCCCCAGTCCGAGGGAGATTGACAGTCATGTTTAGCTTCTTCCATTTTCTAACGATTGCTCCAACAGTGGACCTTTTTTCACCAAGCTGCTTGGCAATTTCCCCGTAGCCCTTTCCAGCCTTGTGGAGGTGTACAATTTTGTCTCTAGTGTCTTTGGACAGCTCTTTGGTCTTGGCCATGTTAGTAGTTGGATTCTTACTGATTGTATGGGGTGGACAGGTGTCTTTATGCAGCTAATGACCTCAAACAGGTGCATCTAATGGATAATAAATAAATAAAGGATAATAAATGTGGTGGAGGTGGACATTTTAAAGGCAGACTAACAGGTCTTTGAGGGTTAGAATTCTAGCTGATAGACAGGTGTTTAAATACTTCTTTGCAGCTGTATCATACAAATAAATAGTTAAAAATTCATAAATTGTGATTTCTGGAATTTTTTTTTTTGATTATGTCTCTCACAGTGGACATGCACCTACGATGACAATTTCAGACCCCTTCATGATTTCCAAGTGGGAGAACTTGCAAAATAGCAGGGTGTTCAAATACTTATTTTCCCCACTGTATGTGCAGTGTGCATAGGAAATTGTTCATAGTTTTTTTTTTTATAGTCCGGCCCTCTAACGGTCTGAGGGACAGTGAACCGGCCCCCTGTTTAAAAAGTTTGAGGACCCCTGCCTTAGACATTGTAGAGCATACAGTAGAGAGGTAGGATAATAGTGTAACAACATGCATAGATAATGTAGGCACAGGTCACTGTGTTTCCTTCTTTGAAATAAAACAAATGCAATTCGGCCAACAGGGCCCGGGCAACTTCAGACAATGGAACTATGTAGGGCCTGGTTCGACCCTTCCAGGGGCAACAGTGGAAGCGCACCATTGTGTCTTAAAACTTCTCAACAGCCAACTTCTAGCCCATAGCAACCAAAGTGAACATAATTCCCGCCTACCAACAGGCAACACGGAAGCTGTAGAAATGATCCAGCATGTATGTGTATTGCATCCTCTCAGTCTGTGGGGCGCCTACCCCTAGCTTCCCTAAGCGATTGCTCCTCTCGATCAAGCCACTGTACAGCAGTGTTTGGGGAATCAAAAAATTGCACCGAACCAAATGCTTCCACGCGCAGTCTGGCAGGGTATAGCATAGCATATTTCACTTCGAGGCCTCTCAGGCGGCGTTTAATGTCCAGAAACTTGGCCCTCTTCTTCTGGAGTTTGGCTGAGAAGTCTGGGAACAGGGAAACTTTGGCATTGTCTATTTTTAGAACAGACGGGTTAATTCTGGCATTGTACAGGATGGCATCTCTGTCTCGATAGTGCAGGAGTTTAAACAAAAAAGGCCTTGGTGGTGCACCTGGTTGTGGGGGCCTTGACGGCACCCTGTGGGCTCGTTCAACCGAGAACATGGGGGAAAATGTTTCTCTCCCAAATGCGGCTATCAACCACTTCTCTATGAACTCAACAGGATTCTTCCCCTTCATTTTTTCAGGCAGGCCTATGGCTCTCACATTGTTTCTCCTCATTCTGTTCTCCAATTCTTCCAAACGAGAAGAATGCTGGTCAATTAAGTGATTATTGTAGGAGAGATCTCTTTGCATAGGCCCCAGGTCATCTTCAATGGCGCTCACCCTCTCCTCCAATGCAGAGGTTCTCTCCCTCATCTTTTGGGCATCCTGTCTGAGGAAAGAGATTTTGTTTAAAATCGATTAATCAAATAATTTTTGATTCATTTTAAAGCACATACAGATCCAACTACTTTTAGCTGATCTCCTTGCATTGCAACTCTGCATTAGTCAGTGGTAAATGTGGTATACACTATATACAATCACCTGACACTAGTTAGTTTCCACAATCCATGACTTAACTTCACAGTTCACACAAATACATTTTAAATTCAAACTGTAGCACTGACGCAAGTAATTTTTTCTTATTAAACTTTAAGAAAAATTTAGAAAGTTAATTTAACTTTAATTATAAAACGTATCTAGTATATTGACTGTCAGTCACTTTATAGTAGGCAAGTAGGCATCACTTTAGCCAGTCACGCAGACATAGCAGATTGTTTACATTTTCTGGAAGCAGACATGTTCGCATTTTATTGACAATATACCCTAAAGAAATGAACAGTCTTTCGCACGGAACAGATGTTGCCGATACACAAAGAATTGTCTGCACAAAACTGCTAAAGACAGGAAAACAATGGTTATTTTTGCCCCCTTCCCCTGATGGAGCCTGATGCATCTTCCTGCTCAACAGATACAAAGGTACCTCAATCCAATGGGTGCAGTTTGCTCGCATCCAGCAGGGTAAGTCTCACTGTCCAGGCTGTCCGGTGAAGTCAAGAATTTTGATCGATGAAAAAAATTCAAGATTAATCAAGGAATTAATCTTTCATTTCCCCAGCCCTAAAAAAAACATATCTCAAAAATGAAAAAAATATATTTTGTACAGTCCTTGTGTCCATAATGTAGTGAACAAGTATTTACAATTACAAAACCTACAATAAATAATACAGTTTCAGTTCACTGCAATAAAATTCATAAACATAAATTCCCACTGCTGGCTAAGAATTAATAAAGTCTTTGCATTTTTAAATAAAATGACCATTCCCAGGCAAAATTGAATTATTAGTTCTACTGAAACATTATAATTAAAGGGTGTATGATGACCTTTACTTGATTTGTACAAAGACTGCTTTAAGGTATAACACCCTCATGAAAGCAGACGGGGCTTCCACACACTGGTAGTGCAAATAAGGTCAAACTAAATCTTAGTTATTAAATGGTTTATTCTGACTGAAAGCTAGAAGGAAGGTAAAATGGGTTTAGGACCTCCTACTGGAGCTGTTAGGAAGCAGCAGGCAATGGATTAAAAGAGAATAAGAATCAGGATAAAAATTACGAGTACATTCACATGATTCCAAGTTTTTTACATTCCAATTTCTTTTAATTGTGAGCTGCAGGAGAATCTGAATTATGTTAATAGCAGATTACTTCTTGTTCCTCCCAGCAGCCAGCGGACAGCTGAAACTATCTGTATTACTGGGATGGCTCGCTGGTGTCAGACCTGCACTGGAGCAGCATCATTCTGGAACAGTTCTGCTACAGGCCCAAAAATATTTTAACAAATACAAATTTCTATAGAAATCAGGCAAGGCAAATAACTTGTGTACGTGTTTATTTTGTATTTTTTTTTCTGCAGTTTTCCTTGTGAGACTGGAGTTCCACTTGCCCACACAAGGAGTTTCAAGCACGTCAAGCAGCAAAGATGGTCATAAAACAATTGATCCTCCTCTGAAGGATTCCATACCCACCCCGTATCTTCAGGAGCATCCATCCCAAAGCAGGTGTCTCTTCAAAAGCTACCGAAACGAAAGTAAAAAATGTCCCCACATCATCCCAATGCCCAGCATCATAACCACTTGCCTACTGAGCATTTTTACCCGCTTCCTGACCAGGCCAATTTTCAGCTATCAGCGCTGTCGCACTTTGAATGACAATTGTGCCATCATACAATACAACATTTTTTTTCACACAAAAATAGTTGTCTTTTAATGGTATTTAATCACCACTGGGTTTTTATTTTTTTGCTAAACAAACGAAAAATGTCCAGAAATGTTGAAACAAAATAAAATTCAAGGTCCGTTACAAAATTTTGCAAATAGGGAATTTTTCTCCTACACTGATGTGCACTAATGAGGCGGCACTGAAGGGCACTGATAGGTGGCACTGGTGGGCACTGATGAGGCTGCACTGATAGGCAGCACTAAAGGGCACTGAGAGGTGGCACTGATAGGCGGCAATAATGGGCACTGATATGCACCAGTATGTAGCACTGCGAGCTGACACTGATCAGGAAGCACTGATAGACATGGATTGGCAGCACTGATGGGCACTGACAGGTTGCACTGATGAGCACTGATTGACAGCACTGGTGGGCACTAATTTGCGGCACTGGTGAGACACCACTGATAATCAGGACACTGATCATCGGTACTGATGTCCCTTTCACATAAACCAGTTATTGGCTTTCTTCTTCTCTCCTCACACTCTGAGAGTGAGGAAAGAAAAGCTGATAACTGGCTTGTGTTTACATGCCGTGATCAGCTGTCATTGACTGACAGCTGATTATGTGGCAAAGGGCTGCTGTGATTGGTCCCCTACCTCAATCTTTCATCAGCAAGACAAGGTTGGTTCTGGGAAGTCATAGGATGAGGCCAGCAAGGAAGAGTAACTATGTACTGTAACTAAGTAACAAGTAAAAAGAAGAAAACAAAGGTGCACCAGCCTAATGTATTACCGTTAAAAGATTTTAATAAAATGTAAAATATATACAGGGCCTACTCACAAGTGTAGTAGAAAGAATCGCAGTAAAGCTTAATCGAGATAAGCTGCAAAGAGATGACCTCAAACAATACTCAGTCGTGGGGAAAGTGAAGGGGTTCACCACCAGCTGATGCTCTAAGCCTCTTCATCAGACTAGTCTTCATCAGCCTTCATCAGTCGCTGGCCTCATCCTATGACTTCCCAGAATCTTGTCTTCTGGTTCTGTTGGACCTAAGCGCCGCCTACGACACAGTAGACCATAAGCTCCTATTGACTCGGCTAGCCGAAGTCGCAGAAGGCGATCAATCTTGGTTCTCCTCTTTTTTGGAAAACCGATCGCAAATAGTGAAGTTAGGCCCCTTCACTTCTGAAAGACGCACGGTGTCATGCGGAGTCCCTCAAGGGTCCCCACTGTCGCCTGTGTTATTCAACATTTATCTGCGTCCTCTTTTTGAAATCATTAGCAGTCAGAAACTGCTCTATCATTCATATGCTGATGATACGCAACTGTATTTCCGCATTTGCAATAAGAAGGATCACCACCTCAATCTAGAGACATGTCTCTCTTTGATAGAGGATTGGATGACAAAGAGTTTTCTTAAACTCAACGGAGCGAAAACAGAACTTCTTCTGTTTCACGCCAAGCGTGTGATTCAACCTGCAACAACCTGGACACCCCCGCCCATTCTGGGCAAAATCATCACCCCCAGCGCCAAAGTCAAAAGTCTCGGCGTCATCTTCGACTCCTACATGACAATGGACGCACAAATAGGGTCAGTAGTCAGCGGATCTCACCATCTGCTGCGCCTACTACGCAGATTTATTCCTTTTATCCCCAAAGATGACCTAGCGGTCGTGGTGGGAGCAATTGTAAACTCCAGATTGGACTATGCAAATGCCCTTTACCTCGGATTCCCAAAGTACCAAATCGCTCGTCTTCAAGTCGTTCATAACACGGCCGCCAGACTTGTGACTGGGAAAAAAACGTGGGAATCCATCTCACCTTCACTGAGAGCCCTTCACTGGTTACCAGTAAAAGACAGAATAACTTTTAAAGCACTCTGTCTAACGCATAGATGTATTCATGGGAATGCTCCCCATTATCTATGCGAAAAAATAAAAGCTCATAATCCCAATCGCATTCTGCGATCCACCAATCAAAATCTACTCCAGATACCGAAAGCCAGTTACAAGTCCAAGGGAGAAAGAAGATTTGCGGTCCAAGGTCCCAGACTATGGAACGCTTTACCAACCAGCATTCGGTTGGAGGAGAACCACCTAGCATTCAGGAGAAAGATCAAGACTCATCTCTTTTGATACCAAATAAGACAGGAACAACAAGCGCCCAGAGGCGATTCAGTTCGCATGTGCTGCGCTATATACGTTTTCATTCATTCAACCTCATCTGCCAAGCAGCCCAGAGCATATGCAATGTCCCAGGCTAAACACTGCAGCCCACAAACGTTCGGGACAGGACACACTGCGTCAAAGATGCTGGCAGCTCCCCTGGCCTAGGTCATGAAGTGGCTAAACCCCATGCCACCTTCAGCTAAGCAAGGGCATGAGTACCTTGTCCTCAATCTGGTGTTGCCGCAGATAATAATGAAGGTCCCTGAATTTCAGGAGGAATTGTGGCCACTTTAGGCATTCATACCTGGCATAAATGCAGCACCAACATCAGCTATCTGCCAACCACCTCATCTGTGACACTCACATGTGGAGGTGCTTGATGTTGGCCATGCTGCAGAGGCTGCACAAACTGCAGTGTACCATCATTGAGTACCTGTGTGATTTTAGTACAGGAACAGGCTTGGAAATCTAAAGTTCTTTTCAAATAGTCTTTGGCTTATCATTCAGGACACATGCAGTATTTTGCAACTTTTGAAGAGGCAACCAAAATGCAGAGCCAGGACGAGACATATATTTGTAATGCAATCCTTTTTATTTTTCTTCTGGAACACACATTCTATGGCCAGATGACACTTGAGGCACAGCAACAGGAGGAGGATGAGTTGGACTTGCTACAATTTCAGGGCCAGTAGGATGGAGGAATACAAGGGGGATGTTTTAGGTGCTGGCAGCAAGGAGGTGAAGGGAATGGGGCAGGCTCCAAGGGGAATGTTTCACCGTTACCAAACCCTGTGATTTGTATGCAGGTGGGGTGAGATTGTTGAGGACATTGTTGTCCTCAATCACATTAAGGACTGCAGGTCCTCGGCTGCAAGCAATTTGTGGTGAATGGGGACTTTAAGGTTGGTTTCACATTGGCTTCAGCTTGTATGAGATCAGTGTGAACAGCAAACTTTTGTGAAATGTTCAGCAAGCTTTTGCAAAGCTTTCAGCAAACTTTGAGCAGCTTTCTTGAATCTTTAAAGCACTCTTCAGCTCCTGTTTGGAAATGTTATACACAGATCCTAATAGGAGTGCTGATTGCCACATTAAACAAACTGCTATCAGGCTTTCAACAAGCTTCAAGTAGCGCTGAAGTCTGCTAGCAGCTTGTTTAAAGTGGCCAGCAGCACTCCCATTCAGAACTGTGTTCAGGAAATGTACCACTTCTCTACCCACCCATGGTCATATGACGTCTGCAGATGGGATCTTCCATCCTGGGGGGGCATCATATGATGCCCATGGCTTCCCGGCAAAACAGGGGGCGCCCGAGCCTTACTGGGTAGCCACACTATTAGGCATACCGCCAAAATTTTTGAGATGGGAATGAGGGACACCTATCAGCAAAAGTATGCAGGCATAGGACACACACCTTGCCACGCCCCTTAAAGAAGAATTGTACCAAAAAAACAAGATTGGTTAAACCCACAAGTGCTTTTTTTTTTACCACTACTATTCCTTTATATTGGCTTATGAAATTTACAAATGCAGTAATTTAGAGATCAGATGTAAAATTGTGTGCTGGGAAACACTTTTTTATAGCTATATAGTGCATTTTATATACATCTATATAGATCAGACCAAAATGAGGGACAGATGAGGAGGAATGAAGGACAGAGGGACATTGCTCCAAATCGGGGACAGTCCCTTGAAATCAGGGACAGTTGGGAGCTATGCTATTAGTGTGAAATTATGATTGCTGTGCCCTTGGGTGGCAATCAACACCCTTAATATATATAGTGCCACATCCTATAAGTTTAGAGAATTGGGGTGGAAAAGATGGACTTAATAGGCACTTATTTAGAAAATTAGAAAAAAACTTTAATATTTTACAAATAAATACAATTTATCAGTAACAAATTTCTGATAAAACATATTAAACATTAAAAACACATATATAAACAAGAATGTCAAGATATATTACTAGATGATATAAATCTAGGATATAAACTAAACGCGCTATAGACTTTTTCAAACCAAGGCGTAGCAGTTAATTTGTTGGTATTGACTGGATTATCACTGTAGAAATCTTGAAATTTGTTCACATTCCTCAAAGATTGCTCTACATGTTTCGTGGATCAAAGCCACTTCTTCAGGAGCATTGAGAACTACAATATGTAAACAGATAAACACAAAGTAAATGAAACATAATGGAAAATAGCTATGCTATTAGGCTGCCCCTAAAGTGTAAAATGGGGATCTTCTGCCACTATCCCATCCCAGAGGAAGATCACAATGTGCATAAGAACCACAGTTCCCAATGGTGTCAGGATTCCTTGTGATGACCAATGTAACTCTGATCCCTGAAAGGAGGAGCAGCAGTTGAATTGGCTGCATGAGTGTCACGTTCAAGATCTTTTTTAAACCACATTGTCCAGACCCAACTGCAGTCAGCAATTATACGCAATGTCTAAACCACATGTTTGCAAACTACATCAGGTACGACAACACGTGTAATTCTGACATTTGAGAAAATATTGCCTTAGAACCCTAACTTGGTTGGTAGGGTATAGCACAGTGGCTTATTACACCCTCCGCAGCACTCTCCTTCTTTTGCCACGCAAAATGCAAAGACCTTTAACCTAGATACAGTTTGTCCTTTTATATGCTTTGTCCAGCAGAGCTTTTTAGAAAAGCCTGGAAAAGCCTGAACAGCAGGGTTAACCCTTACCTCCCTGGCAGCACCACTTCTGCTGGGCAGCATCAACTAAAACTAAATAGTGCAACTAACACAGTAGAAGATACACTTACCCAAAGAAATTAGCACAGGCAATACAGTAGTACCTTATTAAGCACCTGCTTACAAGTCTCCTTGTGAAAAGGATCCTATTCTTTTCTCTAAAATATGGAAAGGATCAAAGTCCCGCTTTTGCAATGCTGTCACGATTGGCTGAATATAGCAGCAGGTTCTGATGTGTGGGCAGTTTGTTGAAGCACAGGCAGCTATCTCCCTAAATGTTGCCCTCAGGGAGTATCATCCATATTAATGGTGATAAAAGTCAGTATATAGCATCGCTGCCAACTGGGCAGTGTTTTGTCTGCATATATGTTACAAATGGAACCTGTTACCAAAGCTAAAATGAAAGAGACCATAAGAGCCAGTTCACACTGGGGCAACCTGGGATCCGACTTCAAGACGCCCCAAGTGGTCCCAAGTCGTGCGGTCGAGAAAATGAATGCAAGTGAATGGGAGCTGTCTTAATGTATACTACTGCAGTCGCTCCGACTTTAGAAAAGGTTCCTGTACTACTTCAATCCGACTTGTAGGCGACCTGTATCTGATGATTTCAATGGAAGTCGCCTCCAAGTCGGATCACAGTGAGGCAACTTTACAGGAAGTCGCCCCAGTGTGAACCTGTACTAAGGCAAGCTCCTCCCTCCCACAGGGGAATTACACTGCAAATTTTAAATAAAAAAACGGCATGTGTTACCCTCTAGGAGCATACCAGGCCCTTGGGTCTGGTATGGATTTCAAGGGGAACCCCCTACGCTGAAAAACAGCATGGGGGTTCCCCCAAATCCATACCAATCCCTTATCCGAGCACGCAGACCGGCCGGTCAGAAAAGGGGGCTCCCAGATTCCGATAAGCCCCCCGCCTACAGACCCCGACAACCAACAGCCAGGGTTGTCGGGAAGAGACCCATGTCCCCATCAACATGGGGACAAGGTGCTTTGGGGTGGGGGGGCCACAGGGCGTCCCCCTGCCCCAAAGCACCCCCCAATGTTGAGGGCATGCCGCCTGGTACGGTTAAGGGGGGGGCGCTCACCCGTCCCCACCCCCTTTCCTGACCGGCCGGTCTGCGTGCTCGGATAAGGGTCTGGTATGGATTTGGGGCGGAACCCCCATGCCGTTTTTTCGGCGTAGAGGGGTCCCCTTGAAATCCATACCAGACCTAAGGGCCTGGTATGCTCCTAGATAGGAACCCATGCTGGTTTTTTATTTAAAATTTTATTTAAAATTTGGCATTGAGTTCCCCCTCCTGGAGGCGACTTCAAGTCTTCAACTTTAAGTCGCGTTGTGATTCATACTCAAGTCGTGTTCAAGTTGCCTCCCAAAGTCGTGCTGAAAGTCGCGTGTGAACCGGCTCTAAGACTGGTAGATTTTTCCAGTTAGGCCCTGTACACACGAGGAGATATATCCAATGAAAACGGTCCGACGGACCGTTTTCATCGGACATGTCTCCTGGGAGATTTTGGTTTGATCTGTGTACACACGATCAAACCAAAATCCCCGCGGACAGACAGCGCGGTGACGTGGCGGTGACGTTGATGCCGCCACGTCACCAAACCAGGAAGTAAAATACTTCCACGCATGCGTCGAAACCATTTGACGCATGCAGGAGATTTCGGTCCGCTGGTTAGGCGTACTAACCAGTGGACATATCCGACAGATGGCTTCCCAGCAGACAAGTTTTAAAGCATGCTTTAAAACTTTTGTCTGCTGGAAACCTGTCTGCTAGCCCGTACACACGATCGGATATGTCCGCTGAAACTGGTCTGCGGACCAGTTTCAGCAGATATATTTGATCGTGTGTATGGGGCCTAAAAGGTAGGAACATTGCCAGTTGTCTATATAGCAATCTTCCCTGTAATTCATGAGGTATTATAGACACTCATTAGAAATATGTCTCCTGTTCATGCAACAAACAGCGCAACTTGGGACAGATTAACCACTTAAGGACCGCCTACTGCACATTTACGTCGGCAGAATGGCACGGCTGGGCACATCAACGTATATATACGTTGATTTTAGTACCCAGCCGTGGGTCACGGTCCGAAGCTCCAGGACCGGGACCGCGGGATTCGCGGACCCGATCGCCGCTGCAGTGCGGCGATCCGTCCCTGGAGCGGAAGAACGAGGAGAGCCGTGTGTAAACACGGCTTCCCCGTGCTTCTCTGTGGCCGTAGCATCGATCGCGTCATCCCTGTAATAGGGGGACGCGATCGATGACATCACACCTACAGCCACACCCCCCTACAGTTGTAAACACACACATAGGTCACACATCCCCTACAGCGCCACCTGTGGTTAACTCCCAAACTGCAACTGTCATTTCCACAGTAAACAATGCAATTTAAATGCATTTTTTGCTGTGAAAATGACAATTGTCCCAAAAATTTGTCAAAATTGTCCGAAGTGTCCGCCATATTGTCGCAGTCACGAAAAAAATCGCTGATCGCCGCTATTAGTAGTAAAAAAAAAAAATTAATAAAAATGCAATAAAACTATCCCTTATTTTGTAAACGCTATAAATTTTGCGAAAACCAACCGATAAACGCTTATTGCGATTTTTTTTTACCAAAAATACGTAGAAGAATACGTATCGGCCTAAACTGAGGAAAAAAATGTTTTTTTATATATTTTTGGGGGATATTTATTATAGCAAAAAGTAAAAAATATTGCATTTTTTTTTTAAATTGTCGCTCTATTTTTGTTTATAGCGCAAAAAATAAAAACCGCAGAGGTGATCAAATACCACCAAAAGAAAGCTCTATTTGTGGGGAAAAAAAGACGCCAATTTTGTTTGGAAGCCACGTCGCACGACCGCGCAATTGTCCGTTAAAACGACGCAGTGCCGAATCGCAAAAAGGGGCAAGGTCCTTTACCTGCATTTTGGTCCAGGTCTTAAGTGGTTAATGCAATTGTCGGTAAGGTATATATGAATCTGTTGCAGAAATGCCTAGGAGAGAATTTTGTCTGCCACACAATACTTATACCAACACGAAAGAGGTCTTATTTACCTGCACCTTTCCCATCACTGATTTGGCAATATTTCTTTATGAATTTGTCACAGCCATAGCAGTAGAATGTAAGAACCACAAGAATTAGTTGCATGTGTCAGAAGCAGCACGAAAACCGCCATAGTAATTTCTAATACAGCCATAATACTAGAAAAAAGTGTTACAAGTGCTTTATTGAAAGGCTTCCCTTGTGTATGAAAAAAGCCTAAAGGCCTTCAGTAATCCACATGTGGGTACAGGTAAGAATAAAGTACATGTGGGCACAGGTAGGAATAAGGGACATATGGGTACAAATAAGAATAAGATACATGTGGACATACCTCCCAAATTTTTGAGATAGGAATGAGGGACACCTATCAGCAAAAGTATGTAGGCATAGGACACGCCCCCTTAAGAGAGAACTGTAAAAAAACACTACTATTCCTTTATATTTGCCTTTTAAATCTACAAATGCAGCAATTTCGAAATCAGATGGAAGATTTAGAGTTGAAAATATTTTTTATTAGTATATACATCTATATAGATCAGACCAAGATGAGGGACAAATGAGGAGGAATGAGGGATAGAGGGACATTGCTCCAAAATCAGGGACAGTTCCTCCAAATCAGGGATAGTTAGAAGCTATGCATGTGGGTACAGGTAAGAATTAGGTGCATGTGGGTACAGGTGGTAATAATGTACATGTTGGTAGAGGTAGAAATAAGGTAATGTGGGTAGAGGTAAGAATAAGGTACATGTGGGTAGAGGTAAGAATAAGGTACATGTGGGTAGAGGTAAGAATAAGGTACATGTGGGTAGAGGTAAGAATTAGGTACATGTGGGTAGAGGTAATAATAAGGTACATGTGGGTACAGGTAAGAATAAGGTACATGTGGTTAGAGGTAAGAATAAGGTACATGAGGGTTGAGGTAAGAATAAGGTACATGTGGGTACAGGTAAGAATAGGGTACATGTGGGTAGAGGTAAGAATAAGGAGAATGTGGGTACAGGTAAGAATAAGGAACATGTGGGTACAGGTAAGAATAAGGTACATGTGGGTAGGGGTAAGAATAAGATACACGTGGGTAGAGGTAAGAATAAGGTACATGTGGGTAGAGGTAAGAATAAGGTACATGTGGGTAGAGGTAAGAATAAGGTACATGTGGGTAGAGGTAAGAATTAGGTACATGTGGGTAGAGGTAATAATAAGGTAGTTGTGGGTACAGGTAAGAATAAGGTACATGTGGTTAGAGGTAAGAATAAGGTACATGAGGGTTGAGGTAAGAATAAGGTACATGTGGGTACAGGTAAGAATAGGGTACATGTGGGTAGAGGTAAGAATAAGGAGAATGTGGGTACAGGTAAGAATAAGGAACATGTGGGTACAGGTAAGAATAAGGTACATGTGGGTAGGGGTAAGAATAAGGTACACGTGGGTAGAGGTAAGAATAAGTAACATGTGGGTACAGGTAAGAATAAGGTACATGTGGGTAGGGGTAAGAATAAGGTACACGTGGGTAGAGGTAAGAATAAGTAACATGTGGGTACAGGTAAGAATAAGGTACATGTGGGTAGGGGTAAGAATAAGGTACATGTGGGCAGAGGTAGGAATAAGGGACATGTGGGTACAGGTAAGAATAAGATACATGTGGGTAGGGGTAAGAATAAGGTACACGTGGGTAGAGGTAAGAATAAGGAACATGTGGGTACAGGTAAGAATAAGGTACATGTGGGTAGGGGTAAGAATAAGGTACATGTGGGCAGAGGTAGGAATAAGGGACATATGGGTACAGGTAAGAATAAGATACATGTGGGCATACCTCCCAAATTTTTGAGATGGGAATGAGGGACACCTATCAGCAAAAGTATGTAGGCATAGGACACACCCCTTAAAGGAGAACCGTAAAAAACACTACTATTCCTTTATAATTGCTTTTTGAATTTACAAATGCAGCATTTTCGAAATCACACGAAAGATTTAGCGTTGAAAAACATTTTTTAATAGCTAAAAAGTGAATTTTATATACATCTATATAAATCAGACCAAGATAAGGGACAAATGAGGAGGAATGTGGGATAGAGGGACATTGCTCCAAATCAGGGACAGTTGGGTGCTATGCATGTGGGTACAGGTAAGAATAAGGTACATGTGGGTACAGGTAAGAATAAGGTACATGTGGGTACAGGTAAGAATAAGGTACATGTGGGTACAGGTAAGAATAAGGTACATGTGGGTACAGGTAAGAATAAGGTACATGTGGGTACAGGTAAGAATAAGGTGCATGTGGGTACAGGTAAGAATAAGGTACATGTGGGTACAGGTAAGAATAAGGTACATGTGGGTACAGGTAAGAATAAGGTGCATGTGGGTACAGGTAAGAATAAGGTACACGTGGGTAGAGGTAATAATATTCTTACAGCATATTTTTAGCTGAATCTTGTGTTTTTGGCTTGTAGTTTTTTAAAGCTAAAATTGTGCGCTAATCTGCAGTGACATCTAGTGGTTCATAATAATAAGCCATCTGAAAACCATGCTGACCTGTTTACTAGCAGTGAAACAAATATGGATAAGTCATTTCAGAGACACTGTAGTAGGAAACATTTACGTGTTCCATAAAAACAGTCATTTTACACATACAAGGATACAATGTAACCAAATAAAGGCTTTCCAGTGACGGAGAAATGCATAGATAACTGGATAGCAGGGGCGGACTGACAACTCATGTGGCCCATGGGCAATAGGAGATTATGGGGCCCCCGGGCAATTGGAAATTATGAGACCCCCCGGCAAAAGATTATGGGGCCACACAGAATACACACACACATACAGTATACACACACAGTATACACACACGCACAATATACACACACAGTATACACACGCAGTATACATACACACAGAACACACACACTGAAAAGGTACTGGGGAAGTGGGGCAACTATAATTTGGGGATTTATTTAAAAAAAAACAGATTTTTACATACTGTCCCTGGTTTTACTGAGGCTGGCAAACCTGACGGGGCGCCCTAGTGGCATGGGGCCCTCGGGCAATGCCTGAGTGCCCGAATGGTCAGTCCACCCCTGCTGGATAGTATTTCGTTCAATATTTGTTCAATATACAACCCTAATTCCAAAAAAGTTGGGATGCTGTGTAAAATCTACATAAAAATAGAATATAATGATCTGCAAATCTCTCAAACCCATATTTTATTTACAATAGAAAATAGAAAGCATATCAAATGTTTAAACTGATAAAATGTACCCTTTTAATAAGGTAACTTTGAAACAGATGGCAGTCATTAGGGATGAGCTTCGCGTTCGAAACTAACGTATGTTCGACTCGAACATCGTCCGTTCGATCGTTCGTCAAATTTCGAACAAAAACTATCGTTCGTTTTTGAATTCGAACGTTGGAGTCCCATAGACTTCAATGGGGTTCTAAATGTTCGAACGATCGGACTGTTCGACGGTTCTGGTGCTCATCCCTAGCAGTCATATGTTTTAAAAAAAGGTTGGGACAGAGCAACAAAACACTGGCAAAGTAGTACTTACAAGGACGATCTAGAAGAACATTTTACAACTAATTAGGTTAATTGTCAACAGGTTGGTAACATCATTTGGTTTAGGTCTGGAGATATGCTTGCCCAGTCCATCACTTTTTCCCTCAGCTTCTTTAGCAAGGCAGAGGTGGTCTTGGAGGTGTGTTTGGGGGTGTTATGTTGGAATACTGCCCTGCGGCCCAGTCTCCGAAGGGAGGGGATCTTGCTCTGCTTCAGAATGTCACAGTACATGTTGGCATTCATGGTTCTCTCTAGGGTTGTCCCGATACCACTTTTTTAGGACCAAGTACGAGTACCGATACTTTTTTTCATGTACTCGCCGATACCGAATACCAATACTTTTTTTAAATGTCATGTGATAGTTTTCAAACCACAGTACAGACTAAGGATATTTTCTTTAGAATTATGAAGAATTCTAACTCTAGACATTATAAAAGAATAAAAATGAGTAAAAATGAATAAAAATGTTTTATTTGCTTGTCACGCAGTAGTAAAAAACTCAAAGAATTTTCACAGAACATGTTGATAAATACAAAAAAAGTATTCTATTGAGGCATCGGGAGCATTTGTGCGAGTACAAGTACTCCCGCAAATACTTGGTATCGGTCCCGATACCGATACTAGTATCGGTATCTGGACAACCCTAGTTCTCTCAATAAATTTTAGTTCTCCAGTGCCGTCAGCACTCATGCATCCCCAGACCATGACACTCCCACCACCATGCTTGACTGTAGGAAAGACACACTTGTCTTTGTACTCCTCACCTGGTTGCCGCCACACACGCTTGACACCATCTGAGCCAAAAAAGTTTATCTTGGTCATCAGACCACAGGACATGTTTCCAGTAATCCATGTCCTTAGTCTGCTTGTCTTCAGTAAACAGTTTGTGGGCTTTCTTGTGCATCCTTCTGGGACGACAGCCATGCAGACCAATTTGATGCAGTGTGCAGCGTGTGGTCTGAGCACTGACAGACTCATCCCCCTAACCTCTGCAGCAATGCTTACAGCACTCATACTTCTATTTCCCAAAGACAACCTCTGGATATGACGCTGAGTACGTGCACTCAACTTCTTTGGTCGACCATGGCGAGGCCTGTTCTGATTTTAACCTGTCCTGTTAAACTGCTCTATGGTCTTGGCCACTGTGCTACAGCTCCCTTTCAGGGTCTTGGCAAACTTCTTATAGCCTAGACCATCTTTATGTAGGACAACAATTTATTTTTTCAGATCCTCGGAGAGTTTTTTGCCATGAGGTGTGATGTTGAACTTCCAGCGAACAGTATGAGAAAGTGAGAGCGATAACACCAAATTAAAAACACCTGCTCCCCATTCACACCTGAGACCTTGTAGCACTAACGAGTCACATGACCCCGGGGAGGGAAAATGGCTAATTGGGTCCAATTTTTAAATTTTCACTTAGGGGTGTACTCACTTTTGTTGCCAGGGGTTTAGACATTAATGGCTGTGTGTTGAATTATTTTGAGGGGACAGCAAATTTACACAGTTATACAAGCTGTACACTCACTACTGTACATTGCAGCAAAGTGTAATTTCTTCAGTGTTAAAAAGAAGAAAGGAGATTGGTGCACTTATTCAATATAATGTGCCATAAAATAAAATAAACAAAATGAAAAATGCAAACAAAAGACCAAGTAAAGCCCAATGGTAGGAATCAGTTTATATATAGATGGATATCTCATAAAAGGTAGCTTGACAGGAGGAAAAGAAAGCATCAGTCCAACATCTTACTTGATGGATCCCTGAGGAAGTCACATGACCAGTGACGCAACACGTCGGGTGGAGCCTTGTGACATCACTTCTGGTGCCGATTATAGAAGCGTGATGAGGAGGCGAGTGTGTCACTACTCCCATTTTATACTGCGAATTTTGGGCCAGATTCAGGTAGGACTTAAGCCGGTCTATCTCGAGATCCGCCTAAGTCTAAATTTGCGCCGGAATATCTATGCGCCGTACCCACAGAACTAGATACCAAAATAGGCTATTCCTGACCGGCCTAACTTGCCTACACCTGCACATCCTAGGTGCACATTTATTCCGTCCGCACCATTGATTTCCTATGCAAATATGCAAATAAGGGAGATACAGCGATCCACAAAAGTAAGTTTGTGTGGTGCAGGCTACGCCCTGTGCGCATCAGCTGCACGTCCGGTCTAAAGTTAGTCCTTATAAAAGCAGCTCTAACTTTGGACAATCCGTCTACATGTCAGCTAAAGCAACACCATTAAGGACGAGCTGAGCAGCCACACTTGCAGGACAACAATCTGTATGCCAACATGCCAGGGGCATCCTTGCTCATAGCTATACTACTGACTTTAGATGAATGCAGAAGGAGGAGGGCACAGAGGAGGGCACGGGAGAGGATCTGACGACCGTCACTGGGCAAGGTACTGGCAACACTCCATTTCCTTGCCAGTGGCTCTTTTCACCATAATGGGTAAATATATATTTTATATACATTTTTTTCTGTTTAGTATATATTTTAAATTAGTTAATATAATAAATACATAATTTTATTTTTTATATCTAATATATATTTAATATTTTAAATATTATTATAATTATATTATTCATTATTAGAAACATTAAAAAAAAAAATATATATATATATATATGTGTGTGTGTATATAAATTGGGTGATGGCCCTCAAAATAATGGAACACACCGACACGACACAAACCTACAAACAGCAACAGACAACGGAAAACAAAAGCATCTTGCTTCAGGGAGGGAAAAAAATGGATGTACTTTTGCAATGGAAGGGCGTATGTTTGGGCCTATTTATGCACTGGGCGTATCTCACTAAGTATACCGGGCCTAGTTCCTATCTCACTGATTGCTCCGGGCTCCGGGCCGAGTAGTGAGCATGTGCAGAGAGGCTCTGACCATAGTCAGCGTCATGCACATGCCCAGTCTGGCCGGCCCTTCATTTGCATGGGGTCACGGCTCATTTCAATGGAACACGCCCACGTCCTTCCCACTTTAAAATACACCGCCTTACACCTCGGAATTTACGTTGCGCCGGTCCAAATTTCAGGATAAGCCGCGGCTGTGGCCCAACAAAGGGGAAAACGGGCAGATCTTTCATCCCCCACACTCCCAGCCATGATCGGGGCATCCCCGCTGCCTCCATCCTCAATCCCACCTCGGCCTGAACAATTCCGCGGCAAGCTCTCGGCGACCACATTTAGGAAAGTCCGCGGCTTCAGCCGTGGCCTAGCGGTGCGCCGCGCTTGCACCTCACAAACCCCCTCAAACTTCACTAAACCACCCCTGCTCCTGGAGGATCTCTACCATCGCCCCTTGGTGCCCCAGAGCCCCCTTCTCCCTACAACCGGGCCTCACCCAGCTGCACAGCCCCCGGCTCGGGCCTAGTCCCGGTTAGCGGCCATATTGCTACACCCAGCAACTGTGATATTGCTGGGACGTAGCCCCACTCCCCTTCCCCAGCACAAAAGCTGAGATTTGGCTCCCAATCCCACATCCTCAGGTCCAGCAGTACCAATTCCGGGGACCTCCACCACTTAGTGCTTGATCCAGGGCTCCCCCGATCGCTCTTGTGGGATCAGGAAGGAATTTTTTTGCCCCGGTCACGGCAGATTGGCATAGCACAGCCAGGGTTTTTTCCCCTTCCTCTGAATCAAACAGGGAGGAAGATTTGCCGAGTGGGGAACCCACTTGAAAATCGCCCTTCCCATCATCATTGAATACCTCCCTGATCAATATCACTTTCCCCGGCGTTTTTTCTGCGATTATGTCTAATCTTAGATACTCTGCAGAAATCATTTGGGGCCTAAAGCCATTCGCCTCAATATTACCATCCGTCACCAAAAAAGCTCTAAGGAATTGTCACGATCCCTGTCGTGACAGGCAGACGGCGAGGCGTGGCCGTGCTCCAGGTGGCTTAGGGTGGAATTGAACCCGGGACCTCTCTGTTACCAGCCCAAACCCTTACCTCTCAGCCACTGTTCAATTAGAAATTCTTGTTGCTTTCCAGTTATGGTGGTGCTGAATGGGCTGTTCACCATTAGCTGGATTTCATTATATTCCACACCTGATATTCTTGCTCCAGCTGACGCAGCTTAACCAGTTAGCCAGCATATAAAGCCCTGCCTCACTTTGAGAGCAGTGTCAGTTCATTTTGGTATTGATCTCCCTGTTTGTGTTAAAGCGACCTGCTTATATCTGAAGCTCCTTGACTGACCCCGGCTTTTTGACCCTTGGCTTTGTTTTCTGGACTGCTGCTTGCCTTATCCCTTGACCCCGGCTTGGACTTCGGATACCCGTGACTTCTCCAACACCTGACCACGGCTTGTGACCCGGACTTATCTCTTGCTTCCCCTATTGCGCAAGGACGCCTGCTGTCATCTGGGAATCCCTGTCACGCCACCTTGCTGTACCCGCTCTGAACCTCAGTGGACCCCACAGTTCGCTCTACACTCCCTCCGGGACCACCAGCATACCAGGCTTTACTCTCCTAACCGCAAGTACCACATACTAACAGCTATCTATAGTCTGTGCTTGTAGATTTGCAGTACTACCTTGTCTGTATCTGAGATACAACCCTGTTTTCCCCTCAGGTAGTTGCTTATAGGGGAATAAGCTTCTGCAGTCTCTCAGTTGGTTATTCACTAGAGGTTGTGATGAATTAACCCCAATCTCTCTGTTTACTCTGAGTGAGAAGTGGTGGTTGTACCTGAGAGACCTCTATAGTTTAAAACCAACTGTTTACTGTAGTTGCGTAGCAGGGATGTTACAGGAATGAGCAACTGTTAAGAATCGATCGACAGTCAAAAATTACACGCATTTACCCCAACCTAAGCACATATCATGCGCTTTGGTCAATACAAGATCAGCAGTAAAACACCAACAAGAAATCCATGATTATTTTATTCTACAAAACGATTTAGACTGCCTCTTTATCACAGAAAGCTGGCTCACAGCCGACTGTAACACCATTCTAGGAGAATTGGTGCCAGAGAATTATCGCATTCTAACAGAAAACAGAGAAGGGCAAAGAGGAGGAGGCCTGGCGGTGATCCACAAGACTCACCTCTCGATCACTAAACCAGGCCTTCAGTACTCACTTCCATTCATGGAAATCCTCACTCTGCAACTCCAAACAAATGCCCAGGACACTGTTCACATACTCCTGTGCTATAGACCACCGGGTCCAAAAACCCACCTGCTCATGTCATTGACAGAGTTCATCTCCACCTATACCCTAAACACCAAACACCTCCTGCTCAGGGATTTTAACCTCTGGGCCAACTCCTCACAGGACCCCGTCGCCGATGCCTGCATTGACCATTTGGAAGGATTAGGTCTGCAGCAACTAGTATGTGGGCCCACACATGCTTCAGGTCACACGCTCAATCTCATTTTCAGACAAGATCTGGAAATCAATATTCTGGAAAATGATCCGCAACCATGGACAGATCACCATGCCCCTCAAAAAAAATGGTAAAACCGGTGACAACACACTGGACTAGATCTCAGAAGAAGCTCCATTCAGAACTCTTCAAAACTACATTAGGGAACAAAATAAAAACAATCCAACTACATCAAACAGCCACAGAAACTCTTGATGCTATAAACAAGGCTCTGCTACAGTCAGCCGACTTAGTAGCGCCAGAACGCACAACGTGCATCCGGGAAAGCAACTCCAGCTGGTTTAACGACCAGCTCTCGTTGCTAAAGCAAGAGCGCAGAAGAGCTGAAGCAGCCTGGAAAAGAAGCTCTTCAGAGGAAAACCGCACTATTTATAAGACAATAACAAAAAAATACTTTATTGCCAAAAAAATTAAAACATTTCCAATATTATCACTAATGCCCTAAACCGCCCCCGCAAACTCTTCGATCTAGTCACCAAGACCATGAACCCAGTCTGTCTAGAAGCCCCTAATTCTGATTCACAAGATTTTTGCAACGAATTATCGGATTATTTCATCAACAAAATTGAAAGAATCCGTAAAAGTATTCAGCAAAATACAACCTCCACCTACCCCCCCATAAATCATAGGCCGCGTACACACGATCCAATCTCGTAAAAGTATTCAGCAAAATACAACCTCCACCTACCCCCCCATAAATCATAGGCCGCGTACACACGATCAAATCTATCTGCTGGAAACGGTCGGCCCAACCGTCCCAGCAGACAGATTCAATCGTGTGTATGGCTGAGCCGACGGATTTGGCCATGCTTTCAAATCTGTCGGCTGGGAACCCGTCCGCCCGACATGTCTGCTGGTTAGTACGCTAACCAGCAGACATGATTTCTCGCACACGCGTCGAATGGTTTTGACGCATGCGCGGAAGTGTTTTACTTCCTGGTGCGGTGACGTGGCGGCGTCAACATTACCGCCACGTCAGCGCGCCGTCTGCCGGCGAGGATTTTGGTTTGATCGTGTGTACACGATCAAACCAATACGTCCCCAGCAGACAGATTTGTTCAAATCGGTCTGTCCGACCGATTTGAACAAATCTGTCTGCTCGTGTGTATGGGGCCTCACTTCACTCTAAAACCCATTTCCATCGATGCCACTAAAAATATCATCGGGACTCTGCGAAATAGCACAGCGCCCAATGGTATCATTCCCACAAAACTGCTGAAAGAATGTGCCAATATTTTGGCACCAGCTATCATGCAGCTCATAAACCAGTCATCCAAGGAGGGCATGGTGCCAACCTTGCTGAAACAAGGTATAATCAAACCAATTCTAAAAAAACACCCTCGACCCCAAAGACCCTAACCACCATCGTCCCATAACTGCCCTTAATGTCTTCTCCAAGGTAACGGAGAAAGAAGTTGTACAACAGCTACAACATCATTTAGACACACATAAATTACTCGATCCGTTTCAATCGGGTTTCTGTCCTGGTCCCAGGACAAAAACAGCACTGCTCAAAATATGGGATGACGCTCTAGAGGCTGCAGATGAAGGAGAATCTTGTCTTCTGGTACTGTTGGACCTAAGTGCTGCTTTTGACACTGTAGACCACAAATTATTACTGACTCGGCTAACTGAAGTAGCCAGAGTCACGGAAGGTGATTTATCTTGGTTCTCCTCCTTTTTGGAAAACCAAATAGTGAAATTGGGGCCTTTCACTTTCACGCACAGTGTCATGCGGAGTCCCTCAGGGATCCCCTTTGTCGCCTGTTCTGTTCAATATCTATCTCCGCCCTCTTTTTGAAATCATCAGCAACCAGAAGTTACTTTACCACTCTTATGCAGATGACACACAATTGTATTTTCGCATTTGTAATAAAAAGGATCATCATCTCAGGCTAGAGACATGCCTCTCTTTGATAGAAAACTGGATGACAAAGAGTTATCTTAAACTCAACGGCTCAAAAACAGAACTTCTCCTGTTTCACGCCAACCGAAAAAATCATCCCACAACAACATGGATACCCCGCCCATTCTGGGTAAAACCATGGCCCCTAGCACCAAAGCCAAAAGTCTTGGAGTCATTTTCGACACCTACATGACAATGGATGCACAAATAGGGTCAGTAGTCAGCTGATCGCATCATCTGCTGCGCCTACTATGCAGACTTACCCCCTTTATCCCAAAAGAAGACATAGCAGTCGTGGTGGGCACAATTATCAAATCCAGACTTGACTATGCAAATGCCCTCTATCTCGAACTCCCCAAATACCAAATTACTCATCTGCAAATCGTTCAAAATACGGCCACTAGACTTGTGACTGGGAAAAAAACATGGGAATCAATCTCATCTTCTCTGAGATCCCTTCATTGGTTGTCAGTAAAAGACAGAATCACTTTCAAGGCTCTCTGCCTAACGCATAAGTGTTTTTAGGGAAATGCCCCCCAATATCTGTGTGATTCAGTTCACATGTGTTGCGCTATATAAGTTTTTCACTCACTCACTCACTCACTCAGAGAGGAAAAGCAAGAGTTCCTAGAAGCGCTTAGATCCACAACATTTGTCTCAAAAAGGCTTATAATTGGTGGAGGGGCCAATAATTATGTGAGCCACACCATAGTCATTTAAAAGCTTATAGTTTATTGGATTTAAAAGAATACGGTTGATCATACAAATGCCCGAGGTGTGTTTTAACATCAGCTAACCTGGGGGGCGTGTCCGGAAGTGCTCCGGGGAAGACGTGCTCTTGCAGAGCTCCATCAGGCCCGGCACGATCTGTTGCCATCCCCTGCAAGATCTGCTCCAGTGGGCTCTTGAACCAACTGCACCTGCACTTGGACGTCCTGTGCTCGGATCCCGGCCTGCTTCGCGGTGTCCAGTCGGATCCTTCCTTCCCCGAGTCCACAGCCGGCTCCACGTTGTCACGGCCCACCGCCATCTTGGGGCCTACGAGACCTCCGGCGTCTCCCGCATCTGGATACTCTTGTCTGCGGGGCGGGCAGCTGTCTCATTCCGTCCACCGCCTGCAGCACCCCCGGAGGAAACTATCGTGGTTTGCCGCGGTCGGGACCCGCAAGAGACCTCCTGACAGCGGGCGGCACCTTTAGGACAGACCGCGGCTCCGGCCTAGTCCCGGAAGACGGCGCCCAGTCTGCTGCGCCTGGGATCTCTGGCATCCTGTCCACCCTGCTGCCTAACCTTTTCCTCGCAAGTGGCTGGGGATCCCTGTGACCGACACTGCTCTCCACAGCACCCACAGCAGCGTCTCTGGGGCCCCTGCTTCTGAACAGTGAGTAACTGTCACCTTGCCTCACTCAGCTAGTTCCCCGCAGACTTTGCCCCTCTCCCCTTCTCCACCTTGCACCCCCCCCCAAAAAGAACTATCTCTCTGGCTATTTTACACCCTCCCCACGTCCTTCAGCATAGGAGCAGGTAGCGGGACATGATTTCTCACATGGAGCAGTGAGATGGACTCTACCCTGACCCCCTGAACCCCCAGCTCCACAGAACATATCATTATTGGACACTGGCCCAAACCCTGGCACATGGGGAAAGACAAGCAACGGACACATAAGGGATCCGGTGGGGATCGTAGAGGAGGTGATCTGGAAGACTACTTTGCCCGATCCCGAGCCACATCACAGCGCCGTTCTGAAGCTAAGATGGAGCAGGCACCTCCGTCCCCGGCCCGCTCTGAATCATCCCTACACTCTCTGGCGAGCACGCATAATCATCTCCCCCTCCCTGGGGACTCTGACTTTGTGCTCACCAGAAGCCGCTCTAATGCCTCTCTGGCCTCAGGAGAGGGTTGGGATCTGGAGGCACAGATACGCTCCCTACACAGCTATATCAGATCTCTCCCCACCAAGGCTGACTTTGAACACTGTGTCCACAGGATTGAAAAGGCCTGCAAGAAAGAAATCTCTGACTTCAAGAAGGATGTGAGCATTCGTTTTGAGGACCTGGATGCCACCACAGACAGTCTTAGTAATACGGTGCAGATGCATGACAAAATCCTGAACACCCATACCGTCATGCTGCAGCAATTGGCGTACCAACAGGACGATATCGAAAACCGTAACCGCCAAAACAATATTCGCATTTGCGGAATTCCCGAAACAGTAGACGCCAAAGCCCTACCAAAAGCTGTGACCGCCATTTTTAACCAATTGCTGCACAATCCTAAGGACGACCCAATTGAGCTGGACCGGGTCCACAGAACCTCCAGCCCTCGGGTCCAGGACCCCTCCTTTGTCCGTGACACCCTGTGCCGGGTCCACTTCTATAAGGTCAAGGAAGCCATCATGAGAGCTGCCAGCTCACAGGACACTATTTTGTTTAATGATACCCCAGTGATGCTTCTTCCAGACCTGTCACGTCAAACGTTGACGATGAGGAAAGCACTGAAGCCGCTTACTCAACTGTTGATATACAAGCAGATAAAATACCAATGGAGATTCCCGTTTCACCTGCGAGTGTACCACGAGGGCAAGACAGCCATCTTCCGCACGCTTTGAGACCTACCTACTTTCCTCAGCACTAGGTCTTCCACAAGTATCCCTCCCGGATTGGCCATTCACGCCGACCACACCAGGCTTGCCCTTTGCCTCTCCGTGGCAGACACAGGGCCGCAAACTCAACCCCAAACCTCTACCTCGCCAGGACTCGGAAGATTGAATATACTCTGGTTGGACTAGTCATGCCACTTGCCCTGCCATTCCAGGGGTTTCCCCCCGGACATGGCTCCAGGTTGGAGCCACCTCAGTTGATTTATTTGTTATTTTTGGGGGATAGACCTGATGCTCTTCCCGGACACTGTCTCGCCTGTGGGGTTTATTCCCCCTAAGCCCTGGTCTACTTTAATGTTGTTGTTATTATCATTGCCTTAACTCTCTTTCCAGGAGGTGCGAGCTACATGTTCCTGACCGGGAGCCGTCCGCGGATTGTTCCTAAGTATCTTCAATTCTATATCTTCAGATGCTATGTTCCATCTATGTTGCCTTGCCTCCACTGTGTTTTTTTCTCATTGTATTTGCACTTCACTGTTGTTTGTGCCTACTAGATTGTATGGTTTCCTATCTCGTGTGCCTAACCAATTTGTTATTTTTTTCTTTGCACCACTATTTTTCGTGCCATATATTGGTTTTGCGCCATACCTGTTTTTCCGTGGAGCTGGGGTCGGGGGGACCACCCTACCTGGAGTGATCCCGCCGCGCCCCCCCCCCTTTTTGAGGGGTTTTTCTTTTTTTACGGTGTCAATATGGACGCCGTCTGGACTATGGCTACTAGCCATGCTGTAATTTTTTTTTTTTTTTTTTTTTTTATGTGTAGCCTTTTTGAGCCACCTAGTGGCCTTTTTTGTTTTTGCTCACTTTCTATTGTCATTGCTCACCTGGTTATCATGGTCTCCCTCCCCACCACCTCTCCCTGATTGTCTCCTGCCACCTCTACTTGGTGACAAGGGTGATGCGGACGGACCCCATGCTCAATCCATGTCTTTTTTTTTTCATTTGTGTCTTTTTGTTCTCTATTACCACCCGTTCTTACTCTCCCCTCTATCCATCCCCATCTCTCACCCCCTCTATCTTTTTCCCTCTCTCCCTCCTTTCTCTAGGTCCTATCTGGCGCCGCTTCTATTTTCGAGAGTTGCTGCTGTATGGTATTGCTTATGCCCATGCTTCTGCCCTTCATCCCCACCACTCACTCCTACAAATATCATGGCTTCTGTTTGCCCGATAGCGTTAGCGTCTTTTAATTGTAGGGGATTCAACACACCTGAGAAACGGAGTCAGGTCCTCTACCATTTTCACAAAAAACGTTCTGACATTTTGCTGCTCCAGGAAACACATTTTCGTACTGACTCCGTACCGGTTGTTCGTAATAGGTACTATTCACATTGGTTCCATAGTACTAATCCCCAAGCTAAGTCTAAGGGTGTATCCATAGCCTTCCATAAATCTTTTAAGCCTGAGGTCCTAGACACCCTTGTTGATACTAATGGGCGTTTCATTTTTCTTAAACTGAAACTAAACAACTTTCATTTCACAGTGGCCAATATATACGTTCCAAATGTGGGTCAGACTCGGTTCCTCTCATCGATCCTTACCAGACTGTCCTCTTTCGGAGGCCCCTGTTACATCATTGGTGGAGATCTCAATGTTGTCATGTCCCCGTCTGCAGATACATCCTCGGGTAAGTCCTCCATCCCACACTCTACACTGACACGCATCAAGGCTCTCCTACATTCCTCCCACCTAGTGGATGTTTGGCGTGTCCAACACCCCACAGACAGGGATTACAGTCACTAATCTGCAGCACACAACTCGTATAGCAGACTGGACCACTTCCTGATATCTCAGTCATTGTTAGATACCCCCATACAAGCATCCTTAGGTCAGTTGCTCTGGTCGGACCATGCTCTGGTCTATTTGACTCTTGCACGCCCCCCCACATCACGCAGAGGTGCACACTGGAGGCTTAATGACAATTTAGTCCGTGACCCCGTTTGTGTAGCTGACGTTTCTGCCGATGTCCGTCATTTCGTTTCGGATCATTCCTCGGACACTACCCCCCCTCTCATCCAGTGGGAAGCCTTGAAATGTGTGGTCAGAGGCGTGCTCATCCAACATGGCTCCCGCCTCAAGAAAATGCGATCGAGTGACATTCGCCGTCTCCTCTCCACCATAGCGGAGCTCGAACCTCTACACAAACGTAACTTAGACCCTGCCGTTTTTGTCCGCTTGTCGAATGCTCGTAGGGATCTCCTTAAACTTCTTGACTCCCATTTCTTGATAGCCCGGGATAGGGCGCGCAACTTCCATTACTCGCTAGCCAATAAATGCGGTAAGCACTTGGCACGGGTCTTACACCCTAGAACGCCACGCTGCTCCATTCCCTTTATTTCGCACCCTGATCAAACTAGATCATACAACACGGACAGTATATCCTCGGCCTTCCGGGAGTACTATTCGAGACTCTATAACTTGCAGTCCGCGGACCCGTCCAGGTGTTCTACGTCTTTGGGTGATGACATGCGGGATTATATTTCTGAGACGGCATTACCCCCCATTAATGCGTCAGATGTAGCTGCACTAGATGAACCTCTCGACACGTCCGAGTTTCTCGGCGCCATCAGAAGCTTACAGGTGGGCAAATGCCCTGGCCCAGATGGATACACCCCTCGTTTTTACAAGACCTTTGCCCCACTTCAATCCCCGTTGATGGCTAAGGCCTTTAATACCATGGATGACTCCCTCACACCGCCCAAGGCGCTGTTGTCTGCTAATATCTCTGTATTACCCAAGCCAGGCAAGGACCCCTCCCAATGCAGCAGCTATTGACCTATATCCCTGCTCAACGTGGATCTAAAGCTGTTTGCAAAGGTTTTGGCCAATCGTTTGTCTCCTCTACTCCCGGGCGTGATCCACAATGACCAGGCGGGATTTGTCCCGGGTCGCGAGGCGAGAGACAATACTACCAAAACGATCCATTTAATTTCTTACATCCAACGTAAAGGGCTGAGGGCTTGTCTCCTCTCTTTTGACGCCGAAAAGGCATTCGATCGGGTAAACTGGGGATTTCTCTGACTCTCCTTGGAACAATTGGGCCTGGGAGCGCCCTTTATTTCCAAGGTGATGTCCCTTTACTCACAGCCTTCAGCCTCGGTTTTAGTAAACGGTTCTGCCTCTGCGTCCTTTGACATCTCCAACGGTACTCGGCAGGGCTGCCCCCTGTCCCCACTCTTATTTGTCATTGTGATAGAACACTTAGCTTGCGCCATTAGACAAAACGCCTCCATACGCGGTATTCAAACGCCTTCCTCCCATTACAAACTATCCCTATATGCCGACGACCTTTTGGTATACGTACAGGATCCCAATACCTCCCTGCCATCTCTTTTTGCGGAATTCCGTCTCTTTGGCTCATTTAGCAACTTCAAACTCAATCTGTCCAAGACTGAGGCTCTCAACGTCTCCCTCCCCGCCGCTACGATGACCATGCTCAAAGCCAATTTCTCTTTTAAATGGCAGACGAGGGGAATCTCATACCTTGGTGTCATTATTCCTTCTAATCTCTCCAACCTCTTTTCTTCAAACTATGTTCCTCTGCTCTCACGCCTACGAAAGGACTTGGAGGATTGGGGGGGGTCTTCTCTACCGTGGTTCGGGCGGATCAACACCCTGAAGATGGACACTCTACCCAAGCTCCTGTACCTCCTTCAAACGGTCCCCATCTTAATCCCTAAGTCCTTCTTCAACTCCCTACGCTCTCTTGCCATCAGATTCCTGTGGAGGCGGGGGTTATCCAGGGTGAAGTACAATGTGCTCACCCGCCCAAAGCTGCGGGGTGGAGCTGGTATTCCTGACTTCGAGACCTACTACAAGGCCTCACACATTGCGCGTGTCTTGGAATGGTTCCCACGTCCCTTTTTTAAAGGCCTCCGTTGCCGTAGAGCAGGACTTGGCTCCTGTGGACCTCTGAGCACTTTTATGGGGATATAGGACTGATCTAGCGCGCATGCCTCTCTCAGATTGTGGTACAACAGGGGGTTATGTTCCCTCTTGTCCTCCGATCCCTCACTACTAACCCCCCTATTCAACAATCCCTCGTTTCCCCAAGGCTTTGGTGTGCCATCGTTGGCCCCTTCAAAAGGACTGAATGGCCTCAGGCATGCTCCTTTGTACATCCTACGCTGGGGTAGCCAGTGACACCGGAGGGTTCTCATGACTGGCTCACTACACTACACCTGTCCACACTCACAAAGCACCTACACTCCTCCTCCCATGTACATCGCCCTCCTACAGAGTTCGAAAGACTATGTTCCCTCACGGAGACGCCCAGGCACCTACTCTCAACCGTATATAGCCTCTTACAAACACTCACGCACACTGAGCTACCCTCTTACACTAGGATGTGGTCTGCAGATTTGGGTGAGGACATCCGGCAAACGGACTGGCAGACTTCGTTTTACTTTACTCACAAGTCCACGATCTCCTGCTACTCACAGGAAAAGAACTACAAGATTCTGTCAAGATGGTACAGGGTCCCCTCCGTGTTGCACAAAATATTCCCGTCCACCCCAGCATCCTGTTGGCGATGCTCCCCTGCTGTGGGGACCTATCTACATGTCTGGTGGGATTGTGAGAGGATCCGCCCCTTCTGGACTCAGGTATTTGAATGTTACAACAAAATTTATGATGAATTACTGATTCCCTCCCCTAAGATTGCTCTTCTTTCAATACTTCCAGGTTCTATTAAATCACAGAAGCAGAGTCTCCTCCGTTTCTTCATGTCCTCAGCAAGGCAACTCATACCTTCCTATTGGAAGTCGACCACAACTCCCCCATTGTCACATTGGGTCTCTATTATGAACGACACCATAAGAATGGAGGAGATGTTGGCCCTTGATAACGACACTTTTGATAATTACACATCACTGTGGCTCGTTTGGCTCCACTTCTCTTCCTCTGACACCCTGGCGAACATGTTGTCCACCCAACCATGAGCATCCCTGATCGCTTCCATATGTGTCTCCTCCTGGGCACAAACTAGGCCCCCCCCCCCCCGTTTACTCTACATGGTCTCCTCCAATTGCTATATCAGCAACTCTCACTATACTGTATGATCCCCCTCTAGCTCTCTTCTCTCTTTCCTTCTCTTCTCCCCCATTCTCTCCTTCTTTCCTTCTTCCCCTTCTCTCCCTGCCCTTTCACGCCCCTGATTCTTGACCTCCCATTTGTATTATTATTTTTCTTGTTATTTTTTATTTCGGTCTTTGTCCTTTTTTGTCCTCTTTGTCATTTTTTCTTTTGAATTTTCTTTTTGTTGTTTCCCTCCTGGAGACTCTAATTGCAATGCTGTCACTTGTTAAGAGGCCTTTTTGGCAGCTCACAATTTTTGTTTCGGGTTCTTGTCATAATTGTTCCTGCTATGTTATGCGTTGGTGGAGGTCCAGCTGCGGGCGATAGCCACTTGGCTGACTCTTCACCAATACGTTTCTATGACTGTTCCCTGACTGCGACGCCACATATTGTTCATTTTTACTATGTTAAAATTTCAATAAAAAATATTTTCAACTCTAACATCAGCTAACCTTTATATGTACTCCACTGAGAGCAGTCCGGGATGTGTCTTGATGGATGCGATGGTAAGGGCAGCAGGACTGGATGGTGACTACCCAGCATTCGAGAGAAGCTGATCTGCCACTGTATGAGACCACAATAGACCGGGACCGAGGGTGACTGTTGACAAGCCGTAGTTCAATGCGCCCATGTCCAGCCAGTAGCAATGACATCACTCGCTTGGGGATGGAAGCCGTTTTTGGAATGCACACCTCACGGCACATGAGATGCAAGCGTGTATCGATGGTCCTGTCACAATGACAACATGTTTCACGCGCCTGGGTGTCACGTACCTTACCAGAGGCTGAAGTGCCGAGAGGGCTTCCCTTGCGACTCGAGTGCAGAACGCCCCCTGGAGGTGAGACAGGGGACGCTATGCCCAGGGGTGCAGGAGTTTCCGGCTGCGATTTGCTGGAGCGATGTTGGGGATCAGATGTGCACCAGGATACGTAGTCCGGCAGGAGTACCACGGAAGTACCAGAAGAGGCAGGAAACCCAGGGGCGGAGTCAGGAGCCGAGCCGGTAGTCATGCACAGAAAGCAGGGAGTGACTGGAACAGGTCAGAAGGCAAGCCGAGGTCATACACAGGATCCAGCAGACAGGAACAGGACAAGGATAATCCGAGAGACAAGCCAGGGGTCATGCACAGGGAAATCTGGTCAGGTAAGCCGGGTAGTCAACAGGAATACAGGAACAAGGATTCAGGATAAGGTCATGCAGCAGTTTGGTGACTGCTGCAACAAAGTTTAAATAGGCACTGACGCCAGGAGTCCCGCCCGCATTGCGTGCGCCTTGTGCTCGTATTCGCGGGCATTGTGCTCGTACGCGAGCGCATGCGCCTTGTGCTCGTATTCGCGGGCATTGTGCTCGTATGTGCGCGCATGCGCACTGTGCTCGTAGGTCCGTGCAGGAGAGGTCTGCCAGTTCTTCCACGGTCAATTCCCTGACAGTGCCCCCCTTTCAGGGGCAGCCTCCGGATGCCCAAACGTACTTGCTTCTCAGGATATCTTCTCAAGAATTCAGACAACAGTTTCGGGGCATGAACATCTTTTGCAGGTTCCCAAGAACTTTCTTCGAGAGAGTAGCCCTTCCATTTTACTAGGTACTGGATTTGTCTACATTTCTTCCGACTATCCAAAATGGCCTCCACCTCAAATTCCGTGTCCTCACCCACTGTAACTGGAGGCGGAGGTGGGTCTTCTCTTCCAGGAAAGGAATCGTTAATGACTGGCTTGAGAAGTGAGACGTGAAAGACTGGATGAATCTTGTAGGTGTTTGGCAGGGACAATTCGAAGGCCACAGGATTGATCTTTCTTTTAATTTCAAAAGGACCAATGAATCTAGGACCCAGTTTCCGAGAAGGGCAGGACAGTTTAAGGTTTAAAGTAGAAAGCCAAACCTTGTCTCCTACTTCCAGAGTCGGACTCTCTTTCCTCCTCCTGTCATAATATTTTTTATAGTCCTCCTGGGATTTTTGCATAGTTTCCTGAAGAACCTGTAAATTTTCTTGGAGAAAAGTTAATCTATCTTGTACGGCAGGCACCGTTGCTTCAGGAACGGTATTGGGCAGGAAGGATGGATGAAATCCGTAATTTGCACAAAACGGAGACAGGTTAGTGGTGGAGTGTACCGAATTATTGTATGCAAATTCGGCACATGGCAGTAGGGCTACCCAATTGTCCTGAGAGGAGGAGGAAAAGCAGCGGAGATATTGCTCTAGCGACTGATTGGTTCTTTCCGTTTGGCCATTACTTTGTGGATGATAAGCGGATGACAAGCAGATTTCGATGTTCAAGGCTTTACAAAGGGCTTTCTAAAATCTAGACGTAAATTGCACCCCTCTCTCGGATACAATACTACTGGGTAGGCCATGCAATCTCACGATCTCTTTAATAAATGTATGTGCTGTATCCATGGCCGAGGGGGTACCTAATAAAGGCAAGAAGTGGGCCATCTTCGTTAGCCGATCGACCACCACCAGGATCGTGGTAAACCCTTCAGAGGGGGGTAATTCCACTATGAAATCCATAGATATAGCTTTCCATGGGTGGTCGGGGACGGGTAATGGTCTTAACAGGCCCCAGGCTTGTGTGCGGCTTCCTTTACTTCTGGCATAAACTGTACAGGAACTTACAAAGTCCTTGCAATCCTTCCTCAAGTCAGGCCACCAATAGGATCGCTGAATCAGCTCAAAAGTCTTATGGACCCCAAAATGACCGGCAAGCCGTTGTTCATGAAGGGTCTTGAGAAGCTGAAGTCTCGCTCCCTCGGGAACAAAAATCTTATTTCCGTGACACAGGAGCCCTTCTTGTCTTCTGAATGCAGAACTCTCGGCTTCAGGACATTGAGCAGAGGCTTGTTCCAGGGCTGACTTTAGGTCGGGCTGGATCAACAAATAATTCTGGGGGGACAGGATGGTGCTGGGAATGACAGTCTCTGGGGTTTCTGGGAACATGCGTGAGAGGGCATCTGCTTTACCATTTTTGGAGCCTGGGCGGTAGGTAAGATGAAAATTAAATCTTGAAAAGAATAAAGCCCATCTGGCTTGCCGTGGTCTTAGTCTTTTGGCAGATCTGAGATATTCAAGATTCTTATGGTCTGTGAATACCATGATGGGGTGAGCGGCACCTTCAAGGAGATACCGCCATTCCTCTAAAGCAGTCTTTATTGCCAGTAACTCTCGATCCCCCACGTTATAGTTCTTTTCCGGCTGGCTCAATTTTCGGGGGAAAAAAAGCTATTGGGTGTAGCAGAGCTTTAGGGCCTTGTCGTTGAGACAAGATGGTCCCTACGGCAACTTCTGATGCGTCGACCTCGAGGACATAAGGTAACGTTGGATCCGGGTGCCGTAGAATGGGAGCTGAGGTGAACAGAGTCTTTAGTTTATCGAAGGCCTCCTGGGCTTCCTGGGTCCACTGAAAACGGGTATGCTGGCGGGTCTGCTGGGTAATGGGGGCAATAATACCGGAAAAGTCTTTAATAAACCTTCTGTAAAAATTTGCGGACCCGATGAACCTCTGAATGTCTTTCTTATCAGTAGGAGCTGACCATTCTAGGATAGCGGATACTTTTTGAGGATCCATGGAGATTCCAGATGTGGAAATAATTAGACCCAGGAACTGTATAGATGACTTTTCAAACTCACACTTTTCCGCTTTTGCATAGAGCCCGTGCAACCTTAATGTGGCTAGTACCTTCCGGACATAATAATTCCAAGGTGGCAGAGAAAATGAGAATGTCGTCTAAATAAACAATTACAAAGTAATCCAGGAACTCTCTGAAGATGTTTACAAAATGTTGGAAGGTTGCCGGGGCGTTACATAGGCCGAAAGGCATGACGAGATATTCAAAGTGACCAAAGCGGGTTCTAAAGGCGGTCTTCCATTCATCCCCCTCCCGAATGCGCACAAGATTATAGGCACCTCGTAGATCCAATTTAGTAAAGACTCGTGCAGTACGGAAATGCTGAAAAAGTTCGGGAACGAGAGGGAGAGGGTATCGATTTTTGATGGTGATCTTATTGAGTTCTCTGTAATCCACACAGGGTCGGAGGGTATGATCCTTCATCTCTACGAAGAAGATTCTGGCACCGGCTGGAGAGGAAGATGGGCGGATGAACTTCTTTTCCAGATTTTCGTCAATGTATTGACGCAAGGTCTCAAGCTCAGTCTCTGAGAGTGGGAATATTCGCCCAAAGGGGATTTCTGCACCAGGCAACAACTCAATAGGGCAGTCGTATGGACGGTGCGGTGGTAAGGTATCGGCTTTCTTCTTATCAAAGACGTCTAGGAAATCATGGTAAATGGAGGAAACATTTGGTTTCGAAGTAGAGGCTGGCTGGACGATGAGGCAACTGGGAGAGGCTGAGGTCTCCGGCTTTATACAGTGCTGACGGCAGTAACCAGATTTGAAGGAGATACTCCCTGTGCTCCAGTCTATCTGTGGACTATGTGCCCGCAGCCAAGGGAGTCCCAGGATCACAGGAAACATCGGTGAACAAATAACATCCAAACAGAGAAATTCTTGATGGCCAGAATCAGTTGAGGCAAAAATGGGTAAAGTCTCTTGGGTGACAGGCCCTGAGCAAGGTGTAGATCCATCGGCCAAATGAATCTCAAGTCTCTGTTCTTTTTTCCGCAGTGGGATCTGGTAGTCCTTAGCAATGGAAATGTCCATAAAGCAACTACAAGCTCCGGAATGGATTATTGCTGGAAATCTGACCTCCCCTCTTGCCAACTGTAACGTGATATGGAGCACCAGGTGAGTTGAGGAGGGTTTCGGGACTCGGAGATGCAACAGGTTGCGGGGAGAGGGCCTACAGGGCCGGGTTGGACAGCTGGAACGAAGATGTCCGGCCTCTCCGCAGTAAAAGCAAAGGTTCGCCTGCCGGCGGTGCAATCTTTCATTCGGGGTCAGGGCAGGGCGAACCATACCAACCTGCATAGGCCCACTGTTGAACGTGCCTGAAGAGGGGGACGCGTGAGCAGCTGGAACCATAGGCTGTAAGTGAGAAGGCAGGCCGGCACATTCAGACTGTCGCTCCCGCAAACGCCTGTCAAGTTGGATGGTTAGCAGAATGAGCCCCTCCAAGGTGGTAGGAGCCTCCACTCGTGCCAACTCGTCTTTGATAGGTTCAGACAGGCCAAGACGGAATTGATGCCTGAGGGCGGCCTCGTTCCATCCTGTGTCTGCAGCCCAGTTGCGAAAGTCCACCGTATAGTCCTCTACAGGGCACTGTCCTTGTCGTAAAGTGTGGAGGGCTGCCTCCGCAGTGGCCGGACGTTGAGGATCATCATATAAGGTGGCCATAGCTTTAAAAAATTAGTCCAAAGTGTTGATGGCGGGGTTCTTCTGCTCCAACAACCGATGGGCCCAGGATTGAGGTCCCTCAGACAGCAAGGTGATAACAAACCCCACTTTAACAGTTTCAAGAGAGAAAGTCCTTGGCTGTAGGGTCAGGTACAGTATACAGGAGGCCTTAAACGCTTTGAATTTCTTTCGGTCACCTGAGAAGCGTTCTGGAGTGGGTACACGGGGTTCCGGAGGAGGGAACATTGCCTGATTTGGAAAGTTACTTCCTAACAGAGTAGCGTTCCTGAAGGCTCTTCACTGCTTGCGTCAGAGCTGCGACCTGCTGGCACAAAGTCTCGAGCGGGGAAGCACCTCCGTCGGCCTCTGAAACTTCTGGCTGCATGATACTGTCACGTAACTTACCAGAGGCCGAAGTGCCGAGAGGGCTTCCCTTGCGACTCGAGTGCAGAACGCCCCCTGGAGGTGAGACAGGGGACGCTATGCCCAGGGGTGCAAGAGTTGCCGGCTGCGACTTGCTGGAGCGATGTTGGGGATCAGATGTGCACCAGGATACGTAGTCCGGCAGGAGTACCACGGAAGTACCAGAAGAGGCAGGAAACCCAGGGGCGGAGTCAGGAGCCGAGCCGGTAGTCATGCACAGAAAGCAGGGAGTGACTGGAACAGGTCAGAAGGCAAGCCGAGGTCATACACAGGATCCAGCAGACAGGAACAGGACAAGGATAATCCGAGAGACAAGCCAGGGAAATCTGGTCAGGTAAGCCGGGTAGTCAACAGGAATACAGGAACAAGGATTCAGGATAAGGTCAAAGACTGACGATCATGCAGCAGTTTGGTGACTGCTGCAACAAGGTTTAAATAGGCACTGACGCCAGGAGTCCCGCCCACATTGCGTGCGTATTGGTGCGCGCATGTGCACAGTAAAGAACAATGTATTTGTTGTGTTGTTGCTCATATGCGTGCGCATGCGCCTTGCGCTCGTATTCGCGGGCATTGTGCTCGTACGCGAGCGCATGCGCCTTGTGCTCGTATTCGCGGGCATTGTGCTCGTATGTGCGCGCATGCGCACTGTGCTCGTAGGTCCGTGCAGGAGAGGTCTGGCAGTTCTTCCACGGTCAATTCCCTGACACTGGGCCTTGTCAAGTCATGTCACATGACCAAGCATATTCTTTTTAATCCAATAAACGATAAGCTTTTATATGATTATGGTGTGGCTCACATAATTATTGATCCCTCCACCAATCATAAGCCTTTTTGAGACAAATGTTGTGGATCTAAGCGATTCTGGGAACTGATTTTCATATGTTAGATTCTCCCATGAGTACTTCCCAGAAGCTATTATCCACAAGACTGGTCTTGACCTCTGTTCTTCATATAGCAGGCGCCTGATCTCTTTTTTTGCTGCACCTTTACTATTCTAGGGTTTGAGAGGATACTCTACTGTCTCACACCCAGAAAAAAATATCATTGATCTGAGCTGCACTCAGCAATTCACAGAGAGCTTTGTATTCTACCGATGAATACAAAGCTTCTTCTGATTGGAGGTTTTTTTTATGTCTTTTATCTTGGTGCTTTTTTTGCTGTACACATTCCAAGATGCATGCTAAAGAAACAAGAGGCATAACCTGCACAATAAACTAGGACCACACCATATGTTACTGAACATCGGTTTTCTGCTCAGTGTGGCTGCATTCACATCTTGGCATTGCATGAAAGCATGGTTTTTCACGCGCTTAAACTCTCTAAACAAGCACAGGCCTGTTTATTTGAATAGGTTGTCCTGTACCTTTTTTGGATGTTTAGCTTTGCATTTTTTTTTTAATGCACATGCTTCTGCTGGCCACCTTTGGAGTGCCATTAAAGTGGTTGTAAACCCTCTGGGGTTAGATACACCTACAGTAGGGTGACCAGACGTCCTCGATTTCCGGGGACAGTCCCCGTTTTGAGGCCATCGTCCCCGGAGCCTGTGTGTCCCCGGTTTTGTCCCTGGATTCAGGGGTGGCTCCCATATCCATTGCTGACACTAGCCAACAGGACATGCAGCAGTGTGACCATGGATGCAGCGCAGACAGTGATTGGAGGCAAGCCGGAGGCAAGCTGGGGTCATATGGCTGCAGAGACAGTGAGTGGACCTGTCAGGCTGATGTCGGGGTGGGCGGGAGCGATATGCGGAGCTCCGCCCCCTTGTCAGACAACCGAGTGCATGGTCTAAACAGCCGAGATCTCGGCAGAATGCTGGAGTTTAGTGAGCGGAAAGAACATCAAGGTGCCCAGCGGCTGACAAGCTCTCTCCCTCTGCCTTTCTGCTACGTTAGCAGACGATCCTCAGCTTCCTGGCATCTCTCCCCGCATGGCTCAGTGCTCTGATATCAGCTCTCCTCCCCTGCATGATCTTCCATCAACCTCTGTAAGTTTGTGACCCCTCCCCCTTCTAGATACTTGTCCTTCAGCTCACATTCTCCCTCACTGATTGTGCCCAGGACAGTCTCAATGCAGTCTCTCCTGTACTCTCCTTCTCTGTCCCATAGTGGATTGTTCCTCCAACTCACTGCCCCCAGCCTGTGTATTCCGTTCTGCTCCCCCCCAGCTCTGCCTCCCTGACACAGTCACAGCCTATCACCTACATTCAGGTCTTCTATCTTATATTATCCAGTGTAACTTCTCACTCTCTCTTCTAGTCTCCTTTCCCCCTCAATTCTGCTATAAATCTCCCATCCCCCCATCCAATGTAACTTCTACCCCCCCCCCCCCTCTACACTATCATCACCCCTTACACACTCCATCCCCCTCTACAAATCTCTATCACACTGCCCAGACACCACTAATTAACTCTTTACTGATTGATCTGGTTAATGTGTCATTTTCTATCATCTATAGCTTAGATCTGTCATTATAGGAGTCTGAGCGCTAGTCCAATTGCATCCATAACTTCAGGTTCACACTTGTGCAATCACAGACATCGCATGTGATCCGCACCGCATTTCCATGCACATTACATGCCATGTCTGTGCAACTGTACGGCTGGAATCCCATCACTTTTACACCAGAATGGTGCAGGACTCTTTTTTTGTTTCCACACTGGAATAGGATCGCATTGGCTGTTTGACACCCATGCGATCCAATTCCTGTACCATTTTACAGTTCACACTGCAACCTGCGAACCAATCTGGGGGTGTCATTGGCTTTTTATTGACACCCGCAGTGGTTCGCAGATATCAGTGTGAACCATCTGTGATTCAGGTGTTATGCGGGAACCCACACAGGATCCACAGGGTATGCGACATCACACCACTGCACTGCCGTAGCGGGGGGGGGCAGGGGGGGCTCCTGCACCGGGCGAAAAATTGCGGGGGACGAAATCCTGGCGTCCGCGGAATGCGCCGCCGCCGCCTTAGGAAAGGCCGCGGCTTTGGCCTAGCTCTGGAGCTGTCGGCCATCTTGGTACACCCGGCGGCGGTGCGCCTGGTTGGCTGGTGGTACTGTCTGTCTCCCTTGATGTGGGAGTGGCGGGAAACACCAGCCAACCAGGCAGAAGGGCGCGCTGATTGGCCTGGAACATGTGTTTACAGCGCGGCGGCATCTCCATCTCCAGCAAGGTAAGTGGGGGGGTCGGTGTAAATCTAAAGGGGTGCTCTGCCTGATCTCCACCTCAGAGCCTGTCATTTTAGTTAAACTGCTGGGACTTGTAGTTCTCCATCTTCTCCTGGGGCTCATGGAGATTGGAGAACTACAAGTCCCAGCAGGTTATACATACAATAAGGCTCTGAGGTGGATGGGTGTGGATTGCATGCACCTAAACCCCAGGAGAAGATGGAGAACTACAAGTCCCAGCAGGTTATAATATAAGGCTCCGAGGTGGATGGATGTCCGGACACCCATCCACCTAGGAGCCTTATATTATAATCTGCTGGGTCTTGTAGTTCTCCATCTTCTCCTGGGGTTTAGGTGCATGCAATCCACACCCATCCACCTCAGAGCCTTATTGTATGTATAACCTGCTGGGACTTGTAGTTCTCCAATCTCCATGAGCCCCAGGAGAAGATGGAGAACTACAAGTCCCAGCAGTTTAACTAAAATGACAGGCTCTGAGGGGCTCAGGTGCATGCGATCCACCATCTATGGGACTACATGTCCCAGCAGTAAGAAAAACTGAACAAAGATGGTGGATTGCATGCACCCGAGCCCCAGGAGACGATGGAGAACTACAAGTCCCAGCAGGTTATAATATAAAGCTCCGAGGTGGATAGATGTCTGGACAGTGACGATTGGTGGCACAGTGGTGACAATTGGTGGCACAGTGGTGACGATTGATGGCACAGTGATGACAGTTGGTGGCACAGTGGTGACGATTGATGGCACAGTGGTGACAGTTGGTGGCACAGTGGTGACAATTGGTGGCACAGTGGTGACAATTGGTGGCACAGTGGTGACGATTGATGGCACAGTGGTGACGGTTGGTGGCACAGTGGTGACAATTGGTGGCACAGTGGTGACGATTGATGGCACAGTGGTGACAATTGGTGGTGACAATTGATGGCATGGTACAGTGACTGCATTTGATGGCATGGCGCCCTGTGATTGGGCGTATGTGGTTATGCGCTAGCGCCGGGGGGGGGGGGGGCGCGAAAAAAAAGTTCTGCCCCGGGCGCCCATAACTCTGGTTACGCCACTGCACCACTGTGAACCCATTTCACTACATTTCAATTGTTTTTCATAATTGTTAAAACATTTTGTCAATGGATATTTATAAGCATTAATCTGTGTGTGTGTGTGTGTGTGTGTTTGAGGGGGGGGGGGGGGGGGGGCTCGCAATCTCCAAAACCTCTATGGGATCAGCCAAGATCCTTCTTCTTGTCCAGGCTTCAACTCTCCCACCCCCCTCCAGCAGACCTAATCCCCTTGTGCACCCAGCAGCAGCTTCTCTTCTCTCAGCACACAGGGGGATAGTTTCAGGATAGGGGCGAGGGTGCCTTCCTGAACCTTGCACTCTGTATGTAGCATCCTCCTGAGCCCTGCACTCTGTACGTAGCATCCGCCTGAGCCCTGCACTCTGTACGTAGCATCCGCCTGAACCCTGCACTCTGTACGTAGCATCCTCCTGAGCTCTGCACTCTGTACGTAGCATCCTCCTGAGCTCTGCACTCTGTACGTAGCATCCTCCTGAGCTCTGCACTCTGTACGTAGCATCCTCCTGAGCTCTGCACTCTGTACGTAGCATCCGCCTGGGCCCTGCACTCTGTACGTAGCATCCGTCTGGGCCCTGCACTCTGTACGTAGCATCCGCCTGGGCCCTGCACTCTGTACGTAGCATCCGCCTGAGCTCTGCACTCTGTACGTAGAATCCGCCTGAGCTCTGCACTCTGTATGTAGCATCCGCCTGAACCCTGCACTCTGTACGTAGCATCCGCCTGAGCCCTGCACTCTGTACGTAGCATCTGCCTGAGCACTGCACTCTGTACGTAGCATCCTCCTGAGCGCTGCACTCTGTACGTAGCATCCTCCTGAGCGCTGCACTCTGTACGTAGCATCCTCCTGAGCACTGCACTCTGTACGTAGCATCCTCCTGAACCCTGCACTCTGTACGTAGCATTCTCCTGAGCTCTGTACTCTGTACGTAGCATCCTCCTGAACCCTGCACTCTGTACCTAGCATCCTCCTGAGCCCTGCACTCTGTACGTAGCATCCTCCTGAGTTCTGCACTCTGTACGTAGCATCCTCCTGAGTTCTGCACTCTGTACGTAGCATCCTCCTGAGTTCTGCACTCTGTACGTAGCATCCTCCTGAGTTCTGCACTCTGTACGTAGCATCCGCCTGAGTTCTGCACTCTGTACGTAGCATCCGCCTGAGCTCTGCACTCTGTACGTAGCATCCGCCTGAGCTCTGCACTCTGTACGTAGAATCCGCCTGAGCTCTGCACTCTGTATGTAGCATCCGCCTGAACCCTGCACTCTGTACGTAGCATCCGCCTGAGCCCTGCACTCTGTACGTAGCATCTGCCTGAGCACTGCACTCTGTACGTAGCATCCTCCTGAGCGCTGCACTCTGTACGTAGCATCCTCCTGAGCGCTGCACTCTGTACGTAGCATCCTCCTGAGCGCTGCACTCTGTACGTAGCATCCTCCTGAGCACTGCACTCTGTACGTAGCATCCTCCTGAACCCTGCACTCTGTACGTAGCATTCTCCTGAGCTCTGTACTCTGTACGTAGCATCCTCCTGAACCCTGCACTCTGTACCTAGCATCCTCCTGAGCCCTGCACTCTGTACGTAGCATCCTCCTGAGTTCTGCACTCTGTACGTAGCATCCTCCTGAGTTCTGCACTCTGTACGTAGCATCCTCCTGAGTTCTGCACTCTGTACGTAGCATCCTCCTGAGTTCTGCACTCTGTACGTAGCATCCTCCTGAGTTCTGCACTCTGTACGTAGCATCCGCCTGAGCTCTGCACTCTGTACGTAGCATCCGCCTGAGCTCTGCACTCTGTACGTAGCATCCGCCTGAGCTCTGCACTCTGTACGTAGCATCCTCCTGAGCTCTGCACTCTGTACGTAGCATCCTCCTGAACTCTGCACTCTGTACGTAGCATCCTCCTGAACTCTGCACTCTGTACGTAGCATCCTCCTGAGTTCTGCACTCTGTACGTAGCATCCTCCTGAGTTCTGCACTCTGTACGTAGCATCCTCCTGAGTTCTGCACTCTGTACGTAGCATCCTCCTGAGTTCTGCACTCTGTACGTAGCATCCTCCTGAATTCTGTACATAGCATCCGCCTGAGCTCTGCACTCTGTACGTAGCATCCTCCTGAGTTCTGCACTCTGTACGTAGCATCCTCCTGAGTTCTGCACTCTGTACGTAGCATCCTCCTGAGTTCTGTAGATAGCATTCTCCTGAGCTCTGCACTCTGTACGTAGCATCCTCCTGAGTTCTGCACTCTGTACGTAGCATCTACCTGAGCCCTGCACTCTGTACGTAGCATCTGCCTGAGCTCTGCACTCTGTACGTAGCATCCTCCTGAGCTCTGCACTCTGTACGTAGCATCCTCCTGAGCTCTGCACTCTGTACGTAGCATCCTCCTGAGCTCTGCACTCTGTACGTAGCATCCTCCTGAGCTCTGCACTCTGTACGTAGCATCCTCCTGAGCTCTGCACTCTGTACGTAGCATCCTCCTGAACCCTGCACTCTGTACGTAGCATCCTCCTGAGTTCTGCACTCTGTACGTAGCATCCTCCTGAGTTCTGCACTCTGTACGTAGCATCCTCCTGAGTTCTGCACTCTGTACGTAGCATCCTCCTGAGTTCTGCACTCTGTACGTAGCATCCTCCTGAGTTCTGCACTCTGTACGTAGCATCCTCCTGAGTTCTGCACTCTGTACGTAGCATCCTCCTGAGTTCTGTACATAGCATCCGCCTGAGCTCTGCACTCTGTACGTAGCATCCTCCTGAGTTCTGTAGATAGCATCCTCCTGAGCTCTGCACTCTGTACGTAGCATCCTCCTGAACCCTGCACTCTGTACCTAGCATCCTCCTGAACCCTGAACTCTGTACCTAGCATCCTCCTGAGCTCTGCACTCTGTACATAGCATCCTCCTGAGTTCTGCACTCTGTACGTAGCATCCTCCTGAGTTCTGTACATAGCATCCGCCTGAGCTCTGCACTCTGTACATAGCATCCTCCTGAGTTCTGCACTCTGTACGTAGCATCCTCCTGAGTTCTGCACTCTGTACATAGCATCCTCCTGCATGTAGCACCAGCATACAGGGGGCACACTGACCACCAATATGCTGGGCCAGTGGTTACCTTTTATTTATCTCATGGATGAAATGTGAGAAATAACGTGTGTGTGTGTATATATATATATACACACATATATCATAAATCATTCCCTAAACACATAGCACATACACTGCATATATCAATTGAGGAATATATGCTTATAAAATAGTTTAGCATTTGCCAATAAATAAATATATATATATATATATATATATATATATATATATATATATATATATATATATATATAATATATGTCCCCGGTTTTCATTTTAAAAATCTGGTCACCTTAACCTACAGGTAAGCCTAGATTAAGGCTTACCTGTAGGTGTTTGCAATATCTCCTAAACCTACACAGTTTAGGAGATATTTGTCGTAGACATCGGCGCAGGCACACTGAAAATGCCATTTTTATGAATCGATAATGCCGGCTTTGAAGGCTCCCGCTGCCAATGCGTGGAGTGACGTCATTGCCACTCTGGCCAATCACAGTGCCAGAGCAGCGATATCCGGAAGTAACCTTCTGGAGAGTTGTCTGCGGCCAGTGGGGGGAGACAAGGACGGCTTTGGGGGCTTCGATCTAAGGTAAGTAATTCATAATGAGCTAGTATGCTAGTCATACTAGCTCATTATGCCTTTGTCTTGCAAGTTTTTTTTTTTATTATGGGTTTACAACCACTTTAACAATGTATGGCATCACAAGTGCATCACACTTTTTTGCAGCATGGAAACCCATTTTAAGCATTTATGAATGCGCACATCCATGGAATGCTTAGATATGAAAAGAGTCTAAGAAGGTTTTGCACAGGTTCAGACATGTGATTCAATTGTGCCTTTGCTCTTTATCTCTTTACTTTATTTCCTAAATTACCATCACCAATTTCATACTGTAGCGAGAATTAGGAAGGGTCCCGTGGTGGTTCTGCTTCTGCCATCATCCTGCTTTGCACAGGATTAAATAGTATAATTGTTATATACGTATTTTGTAGGATGTAGACAGTGTGTAAGTCAGCAATCCTCCCCATATGCTGCGCATACAGAGACTGAGGACCAGATTCAGAAACAATCGCCTATCTTTAGGCGGGCGTAGCGTGTCTCAGATACACTACGTCGCCGTAACTTAGTGAGGCAGGTTCCTTATTCAGAAAGAACTTGCGCCGTAAGTTACGGTGGCGTAGTGTAAATGGGCCAGCGTAACCCCGAGTAATTCAAAATAGGCAGGTAGGGGGCGTGTTGTATGTTAATGACTCGTGACCCCACGTAAATGACACAACGAACAGCGCATGCGCCGTCCATAGACGTATGCCAGTGCGCATGCTCGAAATCACGTCGCAAATAGTCAATGCTTTCTACGTGAACGTAACTTACGCACAGCCCTATTCGCGAACGGCAAATGACGGAAACTATGGAAAATTTGACGCTGTCCCGACGTCCATACTTAACATTGCCTGCGCCTCATATAGCAGGGGTAACTTTACGCCGTTCCGACGCCTTACGTAAACGATGCAAATAGATACGCCGATTCACGTAGTTGCGCCCGGCGTATCTACCTAATTTGCATATTCAACGCGTAAATCTACGGAAGCGCCACCTAGCGGCCAGCGTAAATATGCAACTAAGATAAGACGTAAGAGACTTACGTCGCTCGTATCTTATCAAAATTCCGGTGTATCTTGCTTTCTGAATACAGAAAAAAGATACGCCGGTGCATCCTAGAACTTATGCGGCGTATCTGTTGACGTAACATTTTTCTGAATCTGACCCTGTATGTCTGTCCCTACTTCTCACAGTAAGGAATGTGCTGCCCCCCCACCTGGGCCTGGGTTCATCGGAAGGCTACTCATCTGGATACGGACAAGGCCAAGAGTGTCCAGCTTGTGTTACCAAGAGGCCGGAGACCTTCACCAGATGACGGTTGTACCAGTGGTGAACGAGAGAACCGAGACTGTGTGTGTCGCAGAGTGATTAACGATGGTCGTGTTTGTCGTGGAGTGCGCAGGCGGACTAGGCCTGCTCGGGTGAGAGGGCAGTTGCCCAGATGCTTTGAATGCTGCTTTAACCTTATGACTTTAGTGCTTCATTGTTGGAATATCAGACTATGATTTGGTTTACCGGAGAGACATAACGTCTAGAAGCCACGTTAGCCAGGGTCACCGGAATTTAAGTGACGATGGTTCCACAAGCATCCGCATTGATTGTTAACTGTACCTATAGACTTAGTTCTGTTACCCGTTTGGATTACAAATAAATTAAAGTGCACCAATGTATTCATCGTTAATCTCACCCCTGAGGAACATTCTGGAATTGACTAAGCCAGGCCTGGTCAGAGTTATTCGCAACTGAACTAGAAGGAATTGCCCACTAGGGGAAGCTCGCGAGCATAGACAATTAAGGGTTACTTTAGAACCCATAGTATTAGCATTTTAGTGGTTTTTACTGACTTCTGCACGGGCTCTTGCAGAGTCGGCTGTAAATGTATCTGTATTGTGTAATCTTTTGCTGATCTGTTATCTCTTCTATTTTTTATGCCAAGAAAAAGGTACTCTTGGTCTTACTACATTAATTGCGTGAGGTGTGTTTTGCTCCTGAGGACTGCAATCAAAGAAATGTAACAACTATCTTGCATGTCAATATATATAGATATATATACATCTGTTATGTGTGTATTATTGTGGTCTTAGCCAACTTGAGACCCACAATATATTTGTATTTGCTTGGTGTGCCAAGGGAGGGTTCGAGACATTGAAAGGGGTAAATAGATTAGAGAGTAAACCCAGAACTAACCAGCAGCTCCTTCGGGGGTAGTGCTGCACATGGAAACATTTAGAGCATCATTTCTGGGAGAGGAAATGTCAGAACTCCAAACCAGTCAGAATCTTCTTGCATTGTAAAGTGCTGCTCTTCAAATATTGTGCAGTTGAATGACCTCATCAGTGTACTGCTGTGTCTTCAGTTTGTAGTCAGTATGCTGAGAGTGGGTCCCTGATGACTGATTAGCTGCAGAAGAAAATAGGGGGCCAGGATCTGGCTGTGCTATCTGCCAGGGGTACCCGAATCACAAGAGTTGTAAATCCTTTGGCAGGTTAAACAGCTCACACGAATGTAATTCTACAGTAGTAGCTATTTGCCTAAGGTGCTGCTATAAATGCTATAAATGCTTATACAGTATAAACATTGACTGAAAAATAAGCTGACAGAATTATATCAATCTTACCTTATTCACTTGAAATAAAATACCAACTAATAAGGCTATTTATTGTGTGACACCTGTAAATTGTTTTATATCAATCCCTCCACTTTATTTTGCTCACTGACAATACAACTTACATTACGCAAAATAAATATATATTTTTTTCCATCATGGGATCTGACAATTTCTTCGTCATTAAATTAAATTGTAAAGTTGTAAAGTTGAAACGTTTTTTACCTTAATACATTCAAAATGTTTAGGTGTCAGCATCGCCCCCTTAGCCCCCCTTTACTTACCTGAGACCCCATTCTATCCAGCACTGTCCACATCTGCAGATCTTTTTTTCCCTAACTTCCGGGTCTCGCTGGCTTTGCTGGCGCACCGGTAGCCAGGTGCGCCCAGTTCTGTCAATCAAAGCCAGTGCAGAGGAAGAGGGGGACAGGGCCAATTCCCACTGTCAATGGACTCAGCAGAGGGACTCAGATGGGAGCGTGCACGAGTGCTTCCATGGGAAGCAGCTTCCCATGGGGGCACTGGCCAGAGAGGAGGGGCCAGGAGTTCTGGCAGGGGACCCGAAAAGAGGAGTAGGTAAGTATATACCCCTTTAAGGCCATTTAGCTGGCTAATATGGGTATATAAGGAACAGAAAGTAAATTTCCTAGATTTCTGCATGACAGCAGCTTAGGGATAACATAAAATATAATTTTTACATTGTAATTTTTCTAAAATCGATATAAGTTGATGTTTTGTGGCAATTGAAGAGACAAATAATGCGTAATAAAATTTTAATAAATAGATGCTACAAATAATTCCAATAAATACGTACAAGTACATTATCCACCAAATAATCCATACATTTTATAATAAGAAATTCTAGTTTCTTTCTGTTAAAATACAGTGCATTGACATGTAATACTCGCTAGATGAGAAAACGATAAACCATTTTATTACCATGACATCTATTATTGATGGTTAACCTCAGTTAAGTGGCTATTGCATCTAATGCTATGCTCTATGTACATTCATTAATAGGAAGTGGTTGAGATATAAATCTCGCAGTAAGCCAGAGAATCTCTTTATGCTAAATAACTGTTCAGGGGTAAATCAGTTTGGAATCTCTGAGGAATTCTACGCCAAAGCAAGGGAAATGATAACTGTTTCAAGTTTATTTTCCATTCTCATCATCTCCCAGGGTGGTCATTTGAAAGAAGTTGTACTAATTTCTCTGTTTATTAAAAACACACTGTTTAGATAAAAAAGGAGGGCCTGTGGTTTTCATATTAAATTGTAAAATGCATGGATGATTTAAGATCAAATTCTAAAATGCATGGACACTAGGATTAGTGTTGAGCAGAATATGCCATATTCGATTTCGCGATATATCTCGAATATATAGTCGAATATTCGAGAAATATTCGCTAAATACGAATATTCGTGATATTTTTTGGAAATTAAATTATTGCGAATTTTCGCTATTGCGATTTTTCACTATTGCGATTTTTCGCTATTGCGATTTTTCGAGAAATGCGGAATGGAGCACTCTGATTGGCTCAGAATATTCGTGATATATTACAATACAAAATAATTGCGAATATTCGAGAAATGCGGAATGGAGCACTCTGATTGGCTCAGAATATTCGTGATATATTACAATACACAATAATTGCGAATATTCGGCAAATGCGGAAGGAGCACTCTGATTGGCTCAGTATATTCGTGATATATTACAATACAAAATAATTGCGAATATTCGAGAAATGCGGAATGGAGCACTCTGATTGGCTCAGAATATTCGTGATATATTACAATACAAAATAATTGCGAATATTCGAGAAATGCGGAATGGAGCACTCTGATTGGCTCAGAATATTCGTGATATATTACAATACAAAATAATTGCGAAATTTCGAGAAATGCGGAATGGAGCACTCTGATTGGCTCAGAATATTCGTGATATATTACAATATAAAATAATCGCGCGATATCGCTATTGCCGAATAATCGCATTGCGATTTTTCGGCAATATAAAATGAGCGCTGCAGTTTCTCGGCCCAAGGTCTCTAATCATACCAGCAATGCTTTTAGACGTCGATGGGGATCTCTAGGATGTGATCTGTTCTAAAAAAAAAATTGAAAAAATTTGAATATTCGAAATAGCGAATATTCGCCGCGATATTCGTGTTATTCGCGAATACTCGAATATGCAATATTCGTAGCGAATATTCGCAATGCGAATATTCGTGAGCAACACTAACTAGGATGCATCACTAGAGGATTTTACCAGCAGGAGGAAGGAGGTCCTGATTCCACTATTGGGATCTTAGTGAGACCTCATTTAGAATACTGTGTCCAGTTCTGGAGACCTCACTTACAAAAAGATATTGGTAAGATAGAATAAGTCCAGAGACAAGTGAGTGATAGAATGAGTCTAGAAACAAAAAATGGTGAAAGGTCTGAGGGATAAAACATTGAGAAGGAGTTCAGGAACTAAATATGTACAGTCTGGAGGAAAGAAGGGAACGGGGAGACATGATTGAAACCTTTAAATACATTAAAGGGGTGAATAAGGTTCAGGAGGGCATTTTTTTCAATATGAAACAAAAATCAAGAACATGGGCTGATGACTTCAAACTAACCAAGAGAAAGGTCAAAACAAATCTTAGCAAGTATATATTTACTGAAAGGGTAATTGGTGCTTGGAATAGACTTTGAGCGGAGGTAGTGAGACAGTCAACAGTAAATGTCTTCAAACATGCTATGGATAAACATAGATCTATACTCAGACAAAAACATATACTTTTCAATATATTTATAAATGATATTGGGTCTGAGATCAAAAGTAACATTTCTGTTTTTGCAGATGACACCAAGCTATGCAGTGGAATAACGTCCTTGCAGGATGTCTCCAATTTACAAGCCGACCTCAATGCTCTGTCTAATTGGGCGACTAAGTGGCAGATGAGGTTTAATGTTGATAAATGTAAAGTTATGCACTTAGGGGGCTAAGAATATGCATGCATCATACATGCTAGGGGGAGTACAACTGGGGGGATCTGTAGTGGAGAAGGATCTGGGGGTTTTAGTTGATCATAAGCTCAATAATGGCATGCAATGCCAAGCTGCGGTTCCCAAAGCAAGCAAAGTCCTTTCTTGTATCAAGAGAGGTATGGACTCCAGAGATAGAGATATCATTTTGCCCCTGTACAAATCATTAGTAAGACCTCATGTCAGACCGATTTGATTGGAATTTATTTCATGGTGTGAAATGCTGTGAAAATGTGGAACAGACTCCCTCCAGAGGTGGTTCTGGCCAGCTCAGTAGATTGCTTTAAGAAGGGCCTGGATTCTTTCATAAATGTACATAATATAACTGAGTACTAAGGCCTCGTACACACGATCAAATCTGTCTGCTGGAAACGGTTTGCTAGACTGTTTCAGCAGACAGATTCGATCGTGTGTATGGGCGAGCCGACGGATTTGGCCACCCGACAGATTTCAAAGCAGGCTTTGAAATCTATCGGGTGGGAACCCGTCCGCCCGACATGTCTGCTGGTTAGTACACTTACCAGCAGACATGTCGTCTCGCACCGGCGCCGAATCATTTCGGCACATGCGCGGAAGTGTTTTATTTCCTGGTGCGGTGACGTGGCGGCGTCAACGTCACCGCCACATCACCGTCACGTCAGCGCGCTGTCTGCTGGCGGGGATTTTGGTTTGCTCGTGTGTACACGCGAGCAAACCAAAATGACAGCAGACAGATTTGTTCAAATCGGTCGGACAGACCGTTTTGAACAAATCTATTGCCTCGTGTGTACGAGGCCTAAGATTTGTAGGTAAAGTTGATCCAGGGTAAATCCGATTGCCTCTCGGGGGATCAGGAAGGAATTTTTTCCCCTCCTGTAGCAAATTGGATCATCGCTCTGCTGTTTTTTTTTTGCCTTCCTCTGGATCAACTGTGGGTATGGAGTTGGGTGTATGGGATTGTACTGTGTTTTATTTTGTTTGTTTATTTATTTATTTTTTATGGTGAAACTGGATGGACTTGTGTCTTTTTTCAACCTATGTAACTATGTGGAAGAAGGTGTTCTGGTCAGATGAGACCAAAATAAACTTCTTGGTCTAAAAGCAAAATGCTATGTGTAGCGAAAACTATCCCTGCACATCACCCTGAACACACCATCCATACCGTGAAACATGGTGGTGGCAGCATCATGTTGTGGAGATCCTTTTCTTCAGCAGTGACAGGATAGCTGATCAGAGTTGATGGGAAGATGGATGAAGCAAAATACAGGGCAATCTTAGAAGAAAACCTGATTGGTTTAGATCAAAGCATATTCATGTGTTAGAATGGCCCAGTCAATGTCCAGACCTCAATTCAATTGAGAATCTGAGGCAAGACTTGAAAATTGCTGTTCACAGATGCTCTCCATCCAATCTGACATAGTTTTAGCTATTTTGCAAAGAAGAAGAATGGGCAAAAATGTCACTCTCTAGATGTGCAAAGCTGGTAGAAACATCTCCAAAAAGACTTGCAGATGTAATTGCAGGAGAAGGTGGTTCTACAAAGTATTGACTAAGGGGGCTGAATACAAATGCATGCCACATTTTTCCTAATAAAATACATTTATATTTTTGGTTGTAACATGACAAAATGTGGATAATTTCAAGGGGTACGAATACTTTTTCAAGGCACTGTATCTAATAAAGCCTTTAATATTCTGGTTATTCTGGTTACCTTGAATGACTCATCTTATAGGAATGTGTGATTGTCCTTGAGGGGTCATATTGCAAAGGGAGTTGGTTTTGGGGTTGTATTTAGACCTTATACACCAGTCTAAATACCACAACCCAAACTGGAATAGGCTAGTCTCACATCAGAGCTTGCAACCATTCATGCATCTGATCCTGGTTGGTCATGCTGTGTAAAAGCAGATGGGGATTCTATGGCAAAAAAGCATATTTGTTTTTTGACATTATATTCTTGTCATATTTTCTTTATCTGACTGTATCTGTCATTATCTTTAATAAATGTTATATTTATATGCAATTGTGTGATCTCTCTTTGCACATATCGAATACAAACTCAAAAGAACTTAAACTATGATGTGACTGCTATACAACACAATTGGCACTGTGAGCAGGGCACGATTTGTGTAAACCAAAGATAGAAACAATGATGCAGAATTGTGCTAGATTATTTGTGCTGTGTTTGTTGTTATGTTCTTGTATTGTAAGCCATAGTACAATTTAAAAAGAGTAGAATATATATATCAGATACTTAGCTGGCTTAATTGAGATGCCATTCTGGCTTGCGATTTTGTTTTAGTTTGATAAATAGGGCGAGAGACTGATATACAATTGGAAAGGGTGTATCGTCAGGAAGCCTCAATTTATGATAGTAAAAGCGTTAAACTCTGGACTGTAGGCAACTTTAGCTTTAGGAATTTAGCTTTTTCAAGTCTGATAATGATAAACTGACCACTCACATTGTGACACTGCAGTAACGTAAGATGTGTGTATGTCTGAATTGTTTGTAGCTAGCTAATGTTGAGGAGAGGACATAGCACTAGTATGAAGACATGACAAATTCATGTTGTGTTATCTGTGGTAAATGTGACAATGTTACCTGAATTAAGATAGAAAGATACTGATAATTTGTAAAATAATTTTTGCTACTTATGTTTGAGAGTCTGTGTGAGTTTAACATTGACCCTCAAACATCAAATTAAGGCAAAAGTTCTGTAAAGTGGTACAAAGATTAAAGCCTTTGTTAGGAAGCATTTGGGAGACGAGCTGCAACTTTGGAATGTCTGTGGGTATGTGACCCCTTATATAAATGATACAAAATTTAAAAAGATAACTTATACCACTTAATATATTTGTAGTGCTACTCCTGCAGGAGTCACTTGGTAAACCGGTTCTCTGTTCTTCAGCCTCACTCTGTACATAACAGACTCCTCAACCCAGCTGAGAACCACCTAGCCTCACTGACACACCAGATTATGCAAATGCATACTGCACTGCTACTGGGAGCACAAATTAAGATACAATGCAAAAAAGCAAACTAAGGTTCAGAATCAAAAAGAAAACATCAGACTGGTTAGTGGTAAATGTACCCAAATATATTGTTACTGATTGCACTTAATAGCAGTTTGCACATAAATGAATAAGTAAAGGATTAGGTCAATCAAGGTCCACTTGACAATATGTTCACTGGAATGTAGTTATATGCAGCTAAATTAGAGTACACTTGGAAATCCACAAAATCAGCAAATACTGGCATTAGAAAACGGTAACAGCAATAATAATCAATACTGTGACAATACTGATTATCAATTCTGTGATAACTCCTCTGCAAACAGTAGGCTATATCAACTTTGAAATGCAATTTAATTTAAGCCTCCTTAACCGCTTGCCGACCAGCCACCTCAGTAATACGGCGGCAGGTCGGCACTGCTGCACGAGAGCCCGTAGCTCTACGTCGCCACTTTAGACGGCCACTAGGGGGCGCGTGCGCGCCGCCGGCGGCCCGCGCGCGCCCCCGAGTCCCGTGCGTGTGCCCGGCGGGCACGATCGCCGCCGGGCACACGCGATCGCTCGTTACAGAGCGGGGAACGGGAGCTATGTGTGTAAACACACAGCGCTCGTTCCTGTCAGCGGGGGAAATGCTGATTTTCTGTTCATACAATGTATGAACGGAAGATCAGTGATTCCCCCTAGTAAGTCCACCCCCCCATACAGTTAGAACACAAATAGGAACACACTTAACCCCTTCCCCACCCCCTAGTGTTAACCCCTTCACTGCCAATGGCATTTTTATAGTAATCCAATGCATTTTTATAGCATTGATCACTAAAAAAATGCCAATGGTCCCAAAAATGTGTCAAAAGTGTCCGATGTGTCCGCCATAAGGTCGCAGTACTGAAAAAAAACGCTGATCGCCGCCATTACTAGTAAAAAAAAAAATAATAAAAATGCCATAAAACTACCCCCTATTTTGTAAACGCTATAAATTTTGCGCAAACCAATCAATAAACGCTAATTGCGTTTTTTTTTTACGAAAAATATGTAGAAGAATACGTATCGGCCTAAACTGAGGAAATTTTTTTTTTTTTTTATATATTTTTGGGGGATATTTATTACAGAAAAAAGTAAAAAATATTGCATTTTTTTCAAAATAGTCGCTCTGTTTTTGTTTATAGCGCAAAAAATAAAAACCGCAGAGATGATCAAATACCACCAAAAGAAAGCTCTATTTGTGGGAAAAAAAGGACGCCAATTTTGTTTGGGAGCCACGTCGCATGACCGCGCAATTGTCAGTTAAAGCGACGCAGTGCCGAATCGCAAAAAGTGCTCTGGTCTTTGGACAGCAATATGGTCCGGGGCTAAAGTGGTTAAAGAGGTACCTCTTACTATGGACAACGGCTAGCTTTGGGGCCCTGTCTTTACGGTGGTGCACATGAGTACAGTTCCAGTAAAGTCTGCATGCAGTAAGTAACACTCCTAGTTAGATGGTCAGTCCCTATGTGTTCAGTCTCTGCTAGCAGCAACAAGTTAATGGCAGCAGTGTCCTTTCAACAGACCCAGTGATACAGCAACACAACAGCAACTGTTTAGATGTCGGCTCATTTCAGGATCTGCCTGGATTGACTCCAGTCCTCAGCACATGGCTGCAGGCTTGTAGCAGGTTGATGTGCCCACAGGAACAGCAAAGTCTATTAAAGTATCAGTGTCCTAAATCACTCTCTGTCTCTAGCCAACCACCTGGCTACAAATATTTATAAGTTTTGTGTCTAAACCGGAAAGTTATTTTAATACAGAGGGCGTCTTCAATCTTGGTCTTATTTTGGTCTTATTTTAGCAACAGCTACAGATCTAAATATATTGAAAATTATGTTTGAAATTACACTAATATATTAAAACATACAGGTGTCCGTTTATGAAGCACTGAACAGCGGTGATCCCAAGGATCACCACTGATCACAGCCCATAAACAGTTTATGAAACAGAGATAATCGGGGGAGAAGTGTTTGAATTTGTTCTCCCGCCGATTATCTCCACACACAGAGAAGTCTCATAGACTGACACAGAAACGGACAGTTTAATGAAGCTGTGATCTCAGCACTTCACTGGCGATCTGTGTCAGAATTCACACTTCCCGATTCACCATCTCAGAGCTGGTGAAGCGGGGAGTGAAGAGGGAATTCCGGGGGTTCTGAGGAGGAAGGAGGAAGATTTTTAACTTCCTTCTACCTTGTTCTGACCCCCCATCACTGTAACCATGTCCCCCTGTAATATTTATGTGTATACATATACAGTGGCGCATCTAGGGTATGGCAGCTATGGCGAGTGCCATGGGGAGGGGGGCGACAAAAAGCCACCCCCTGCATGAAAAAACCCCACCCGTCCTCCCACGGCCACCTCCCACACTACTGCTGAAGCGCAACGTTGGCACAGCAATTGCTCATATTTCTCCCTTTGCCTGGGAGGGGAGTGGCAGGTGCACCCAAGACGGCCAGAAACTGGCCAGACCGGATCCACATAGGATAGTGGCTGCATCTGATGGGCATAGTGGCTTAAATTTATGGGTTTTTTTTTTCAGTTTGTTTGCGCACCCCAAAAACTTTCAGCACCAGCCGCCAGTGGTCCCCAGTGTCCCTCTCTGTCCCTGCCGTGTCCCTGGTTATCTGAAAGATGGGTTTAAATGTTTTGACAAGGGCGCAGTTTCAGTGCTTGCCATAGGCACCATTTTCACTAGATACGCCTCTGTACATATATATACATACATATATATAATGTGTACATGTATATATATATAATGTGTGTGTGTGTGTATATACATGTATACAGTGCCTTGCGAAAGTATTCGGCCCCCTTGAACTTTGTGACCTTTTGCCACATTTCAGGCTTCAAACATAAAGATATAAAACTGTAATTTTTGGTGAAGAATCAACAACAAGTGGGACACAATCATGAAGTGGAATGAAATTTATTGGATATTTCAAACTTTTTTAACAAATAAAAAACTGAAAAATTGGGCGTGCAAAATTATTCAGCCCCTTTACTTTCAGTGGAGCAAACTCTCTCCAGAAGTTCAGTGAGGATCTCTGAATGATCCAATGTTGACCTAAATGATTAATGATGATAAATAGAATCCACCTGTGTGTAATCAAGTCTCTGTATAAATGCACCTGCACTGTGATAGTCTCAGGCCGCGTACACACGATCGAATTTGTCCGCTGAAAACGGTCCGATGGACCGTTTCAGCAGACAAATCCGATCGTGTGTACGGGCTAGCGGACAGATTTGTCCATCGGACAAATTTCAAAGCATGCTTTGAAATTTGTCCGCTACAAACCTGTCCGTCGGATATGTCCGCTGGTTAGTACGGGAAACCAGCGGACATATCCTCCCGCACATGCGTCGTATCCTGTGAATGGATCCGACGCATGCGCGCGGAAGTGTTTACTTCCTGGTGCGGTGACGTAGCGGTGACGTGGCGGCGTCAACGTCACCGCCGCGTCACCACGCTGTCTGCCGGCGGGGATTTTGATCCGATGGTGTGTACACGCCATCGGACCGAAATCCGATGAGACATGTCCGCTCTAAACTGTCCGTCGGACAAGTTTGAGCGGACATATCTCATCGTGTGTACGAGGCCTTAGAGGTCCGTTTAAAGCGCAGAGAGCATCATGAAGAACAAGGAACACACCAGGCAGGTCCGAGATACTGTTGTGGAGAAGTTTAAAGCCGGATTTGGATACAAAAAGATTTCCCAAGCTTTAAACATCCCAAGGAGCACTGTGCAAGCGATAATATTGAAATGGAAGGAGTATCAGACCACTGCAAATCTACGAAGACCTGGCCGTCCCTCTAAACTTTCAGCTCATACAAGGAGAAGACTGATCAGAGATGCAGCCAAGAGGCCCATGATCACTCTTTGTTGAACTGCAGATATCTACAGCTGAGGTGGGAGACTCTGTCCATAGGACAACAATCAGTCATATACTGCACAAATCTGGCCTTTATGGAAGAGTGGCAAGAAGAAAGACATTTCTTAAAGATATCCATAAAAAGTGTTGTTTAAAGTTTGCCACAAGCCACCTGGGAGACACACCAAACATGTGGAAGAAGGTGCTCTGGTCAGATGAAACCAATATCGAACTTTTTGGCAACAATGCAAAACATTATGTTTGGTGTAAAAGCAAAACAGCTCATCACCCTGAACACACCATCCCCACTGTCAAACATGGTGGTGGCAGCATCATGGTTTGGGCCTGCTTTTCTTCAGCAGGGACAGGGAAGATGGTTAAAATTGATGGGAAGATGGATGGAGCCAAATACAGGTGCATTCTGGAAGAAAACCTGATGGAGTCTGTAAAAGACCTGAGACTGGGACGGAGATTTGTCTTCCAACAAGACAATGATCCAAAACATAAAGCAAAATCTACAATGGAATGGTTCACAAATAAACATATCCAGGTGTTAGAATGGCCAAGTCAAAGTCCAGATCTGAATCCAATCGAGAATCTGTGGAAAGAACTGAAAACTGCTGTTCACAAACGCTCTCCATCCAACCTCACTGAGCTCGAGCTGTTTTGCAAGGAGGAATGGGCAAAAATTTCAGTCTCTTGATGTGCAAAACTGATAGGGACATACCCTAAGCGACTTACAGCTGTAATCGCAGCAAAAGGGGGCGCTACAAAGTATTAACTTAAGGGGGCTGAATAATTTTTTACACCCAATTTTTCAGGTTTTTTATTTGTTAAAAAAAGTTTGAAATATCCAATAAATTTCGTTCCACTTCATGATTGTGTCCCACTTGTTGTTGATTCTTCACAAAAAATTACAGTTTTATATCTTTATGTTTGAAGCCTGAAATGTGGTAAAAGTTTGCAAAGTTCAAGGGGGCCGAATACTTTCACAAGGCACTGTATATAATGTCTGTGTGTGTATACATATATATATTATGTAGGGGGACTCGTTATTTTAAATACATTAACCATGCGGTCTGTCAGTGTACTGAGCGGTGATAATTTATCACTGCTCAATTAACTGACATCTCAGTGTTTCTGTGAATTTCTGGTACTGTAATCTCGTAAAGTCTCATGAGATTCCAGTATCAGGGGCAGTTCTTCACTGTTAGAAGTGTTGGTAGATCACTTCACTCCTCCAAGGGTGAAGCGATCTTCTCCGCTTCATAAACCGGCACACAGAGAAGAAAAATCTTCACTGTGAATGCCGGAGAACGAAGCAGTGAATAGATTTTACTGCTTCATAAAAGGACACCACAGTATATATTTTAGTGAGTAGGTTACATATACTTTAACCAAAGGTAAAAGTAGATGCCATTTTCTAAATTAAGCTAAACTTTGGTATGACCATAATTTCTGCAACCTCCAAGCAATTTCCTCCACTTTCAATCAGCTTTTTAATAAAAACAAATAAAAGATCAAAGCCTGCCATATGAACAGACGCTCTGGGTGAAAAGCTCAGTGTGATCCTTTCAGTCTGCTGACAAAACCTGGTGTGCATTGGTCAAAATTGCTTTTCGCTGCAGTTCTTAGATAATATTAAATATAGCATATCATTATTTCTTACTCTAATTTTGAACCAACATAGTGCTTTTGATATTCTTTACATGCTTTCAGTTTCCATACCTTTTGTGACTAAGTCAGGGGCCAGTGTCTGTTGTGATTGCACTAAGCCCTACATACAGTACCTTTCTCTGATTTACGTAAAAAAAAATACTCAGCACTCACCAAGCAATGATGTGAACATAATGTTATAGTGACTGTAAAAAGGGGACACTCAGCATGTATGTGCAGCAAACTGTTAAACAACTTGATGAATCCATTTAGAGGAGCCACATCTAAACATTAATCTTTCATGTTTACTAAAAATAGAATAATGCTAAATCTTCCCTGTGGGTACACTGCCTTCCATCCCATGATCATAGTTACATAGTTAGTCAGGTTGAAAAAAGACACAAGTCCATCCAGTTCAACCATAAAAAAAAAAAAAAAAAACAAAGTAAAACACAGTACATCCTCCCATACACCCAACTCCATACCCACAGTTGATCCAGAGGAAGGCAAAAAACCCCAGCAGAGCGATGATCCAATTTGCTACCGGAGGGGAAAAAATTCCTTCCTGATCCCCCGGATCAACTTTACCTACAAAACTTAGTACTCAGTTATATTATGTGCATTTAGGAAAGAATCCAGGCCTCTCTTAAAGCAATCTACTGAGCTGGCCAGAACCACCTCTGGAGGGAGTCTGTTCCACATTTTCACAGCTCTTACTGTGAAGAAACCTTTCCGTATTTGGAGGTGAAATCTCTTTTCCTCCAGACGTAAAGAGTGCCCCCTTGTCCTCAGTGTTGACCTTAAAGTGAATAACTCAACACCAAGTTCACTATATGGACCTCTTATGTATTTGTACATGTTGATCATATCCCCCCTTATTCTCCTCTTCTCAAGAGTGAATAAATTCAGTTCCTCTAATCTTTCCTCATAGCTGAGCTCCTCCATGCCTCTTATCAGTTTGGTTGCCCTTCTCTGCACTTTCTCCAGTTCTCCGATATCCTTTTTGAGAACTGGTGCCCAAAACTGGACTGCATATTCCAGATGAGGTCTTACTAATGATTTGTACAGGGGCAAAATGATATCTCTATCTCTGGAGTCCATACCTCTCTTAATACAAGAAAGGACTTTGCTCGCTTTGGAAACCGCAGCTTGGCATTGCATGCCATTATTGAGCTTATGATCAACTAAAACACCCAGATCCTTCTCCACTACAGATCCCCCCAGTTGTACTCCCCCTAGCATGTATGATGCATGAATATTCTTAGCCCCCAAGTGCATAACTTTACATTTATCAACATTAAACCTCATCTGCCACTTAGTCGCCCAATTAGACAGAGCATTGAGGTCGGCTTGTAAATTGGAGACATCCTGTAAGGACATTATTCCACTGCATAGCTTGGTGTCATCTGCAAAAACAGAAATGTTACTTTTGATCTCAGACCCAATATCATTTATAAATATATTGAAAAGTAAGGGACCCAACACTGAACCTTGGGGTACACCGCTGATAACCTTGGACCATTCAGAGTAAGAATCATTGACCACAACTCTCTGAATTCTGTCTTTCAGCCAGTTTTCTATCCATTTACAAACTGATATATCTAATCCTGTAGACCTTACCTTACACATGAGCCGTGTGTGGGGAACTGTATCGAACGCTTTTGCAAAATCCAAGTATACCACGTCCACTGCCACGCCTCTGTCCAGGGTTTTACTTACCTCTTCATAAAAGGAAATCAGGTTTGTCTGACAACTTCTGTCCTTCATGAATCCATGCTGTCTGCTGCTTAAATAGTTTGTTTGCAGCAAGAACTCATCCATGTGGTCTTTTATTAAACGTTCCAGTATCTTTCCAACTATAGAAGTTAAACTAACAGGTCTATAGTTACTAGGTAAAGACTTTGTTCCCTTTTTAAATATGGGCACCACATTGGCTTTATGCCAATCCAGTGGTACTATTCCTGTCATTAATGAGTCCCTAAATATTAGATACAGTGGCTTTGAAATTTCAGAGCTCAATTCTTTTAGGATCCGTGGGTGGATGCCATCTGGTCCAGGTGCTTTATCCACCTTTATTCTGTCTAAATATTTCTGGACCATATCACTTTTGAGCCATTGTGGATTTGGGGCTGTGTCACTCCCACCCCCTATATCGACATGAGCTCCCCCATTCTCCATTGTATACACAGAGCTGAAGAAAGCATTTAATAAATTTGCCTTCTCTATGTCCTCAGTCACCCACTCTAGATTATTTTGTAAAGGGCCTACATGCTCAGACTTGACCTTTTTACTATTAATATATTTAAATAATTTTTTGGGGTTTGTCCTACTATCTTTTGCAATCTGTCGTTCATTTTGAATTTTTGCATCCTTGATTTCCTTTTTACATATTCTATTATATTCTTTGTAACATTTAAACGACACTAGTGTTCCTTCATTTTTATATTTTTTAAAAGCTATTTTCTTATTGTTTATAGCTTTTTTAACTTTAACCATGAGCCACATAGGTTTTATCTGTAGCCTTTTAAACTTATTGCCCATGGGAATATACTTTGCAGTGAGGTTCCAGAACGATGTAGCAAGACAGAATAAGCCTGTATTGTGTTTCTTAGTAAACTCTGCTGCTTATCTGCTGTACAGAAACACACTTAGCATCCTGACAATTTAGAATCTTTCCTATACTTTATAATGTTCATGTATATAAGCCACACCAATAAAAAACAAAAGGAACTAAAAACAAAAAGCAAAACAACAAATCAGCTGAACTCCACTAAATAGACCTGAATTTGTGGAATGTACTCATTGCAGGGCAAAAACAGATGACTGCAAGCCAAGGCATAATGTTTTTGTTATACTTGCTATTTGGTCTCCAACACGCTTTTTTTAGATCTTACAGGTTGTCTTGGTTCCCAAAGTACCAAATCACTTGTCTACAAGTCGTTCAAAACACGGCTGCTAGACTTGTGACTGGGAAAAAACCATGGGAATCAATCTCACCGTCGCTGAGATCCCTTCATTGGTTGCCAGTAAAAAGACAGAATTGCTTTCAAGGCACTCTGTCTGACGCATAAGTGCATTCATAGGAAGGCCCCCCCAATATCTATGCCAAAAAATAAAAGCTCACAACTCCAATCGCGTTCTGCGATCCACAAACCAATATCTACTCCAAATACCCAAAGCCAGATAGAATGCATTACCAACCAGCAATCGGTTGGAGGAGAACCACTTGGCCTTTAGGAGAAAGATCAAAACCCATCTCTTTTGAGTTCAAAGGAGAAATGGTCAAACGAGCGCCCAGAGGCGATTCAGTTCGCATGTGCAGCACTATATAAGTTTTTCACTCACTCACTCACTCACTCACTCACTCACTCACTCACTCACTCAATAAGTACACAGAAAAGTGTAAATACAAAAATGGATGCTGCACATATTCGTATGTGATTGTAACTGCCAGTTGTCTACAGGAGAGACGCAGTGTACTGTACATACAGTATGTTGGCTTTGGACAAAATTGTCGATTGGATTGGACCGATTGGAATAATGCTTCATTCCTCTTGAAAATGTATGGAATTTAAATGAATTGTTTCATGTATACATGCATGAGTTTGGAATGTCACAATATTCTAATTTTCTGAGATCGTGGATTTGGGATTTTCATGAGCTATGACAAATCACGGCTTGGACTATCTTGCTTTGCATGTATTGAGCCTATCTCATATATTATTAGTTTCACCTTTTAAGTTGCATTAGTGAAATAAATCAACTTTTTCACTGTATTCATATTTTTTCAATATAGTTATTGGTTTTAACGTTATTTATGTACAGTTAAGTATTGAAAATACAAAAGACAAAAAAGTTTGTAAACAATGCCACAAAGCATATAATGCGGTAGCATTGGCCTGAGTCCAAATACATGATTTTTTTTTTTAAAGTATATAACATAAAGAGCAGTGAAAATTAATACTCTCAGGCGGCGTACACACGGCAGAGATTCTCGGCAGAAACCAGCGAGAAGCTCGCTGGGATGCTCATTCTGCCGAGAACCTCGGCCGCGTGTACGGTTTCGGCGAGCATCCCGTCGGGAAAGCCGTCGAGCCAAAATAGAGAGCAGGTTCTCTATTTGCTCGATGGCCCATCGAGAACCATGGCTCGGCACCTTTCCCGACGGCTTGGTCGACGATTTCGACGGCCGGGCGAGAACCTCGATGGGCGGAACGATGTGTTTGGCCCGTCGAGGTTCTCGTACGTGTGTACGCGGCCTCATAGTTTGGCCCCTGCTGCCCTGTCACAGTTGCTACTGATGCCATCCCTCTAACATGTCCAACTCATAGGCCGCATACACACAAGGAGACATGTCCGCGGAAACTGGTCTGCGGACCAGTTTCAGTGGACATGTCTCCTCGTGTGTACGCGGCTATAGGGTACACTACTCCTTTCTAGATTTCTACAATTATGATTAACATCACCTGAAATTTAAACTATAGGCAAAACTTTTTTTTTTCATTTTGGATAGAGTAAGGGAAGGTTATAACTCCTGTCAGATTTTTCTTCGCCATCTATTTCCCATTGCAGAGATTTCCCTTCCCCTCCTGTCCCATAGCCAAACAGGAAGTGAGAGGAAATCCCTGTAAATTAAGAGAATTCCTTGCGGACCCCCAGGTCATCAGAACCAGTGTACCTATTGGAATATTTCCCTTCTATTACTTTTCTGGGGACAACCCACAATCTGGGTAATTTCTTTTAGTTTCACTTTCAGTGATAATGGTATACAGGACCAATAGCGAGGGTGAATCTCCCTAACAAGAGCACAGACCGCAATAAAAACTAACATGAGTTCTAATCTCTCTCCACTCCATCCAAAATAAAAATAAAGGGCCAGATTCAGATACAATTACATTGGCGCAGAGTATCAGAGATACACTACGCCGCCGTATTTTACCAGGCTCTGCGCCGAATTCTGGTAGATTTTGTCCCTTACGGTGCGGCGGCGTAGTGTATTTCTCGCCGCGTAATCGAAATACGCGATTAGGGGGCATGAAGCATTTAAATTAGGCGCGTCCCCGCGGCGATCGAACTGCGCATGCTCCGTTCTGAAATTTCCCGCCGTGCATTGCGCAAAATAACGTTGTTACGTCATTTTTTGTTTGAGTAGCGTCGTTTACGGACATTCCTATTCCCGGACGACTTACGTAAAAAATAAAAAAAGACGTCCGAAAACGTTGAAATTCGACGCAGGAACGACGGCCATACTTAACATGGGCTGTCTAATATTAGACCAGCAAAAAGCTGGTATAACTTTACGCGGCAAAAAGATGACTAAAGATGCCGTAAGAGATTGCGGTTGACGTTCGTAACTTCGTGGATCGTCGGCAAAAGCTCATTTGCATACCCCGACGCAGAAAACGACAGGAACTCCACCCAGCGGCCGCAAATTTATTGCAGCGTAGATCCGAAGGCGTACGAACACGTAAGCCAGTCGGATTGAAGCCCGCAGCCGTATTTTCATGGTTTGAGGTTTCAGAGTAGTGAAAAAACGCGCATAATTTGAAAGTACTCCAGTCTAACGCGAGATAGACAGGAGTAATCGCTCTGTGAATTTGGCCCAAAAAGTTTTGCCTTTAGTTATACTGTAAGTTAACCTCAATAGTGAATCTTTTATTCAAACCTTGCCCATAGGTACTCAACAATCTATAGTACAATGTTACCAATACACCCAGTGGTACCAAACTAGATTATAAGCCAAATGTTGCGGACACTATTATTGTCAATTCGCATTCCTGTATTAAAAAGAAAAGGTAACCGTAACAGAAAATAAGTGAATGATTACAGTAAATTTTTTTAGAGAGCTTGAGGAAAGCTTAGCAGTATTCTCTACCTTATGGAGATGGTCTTGCTGGGAGGGTCTGCTATTGGCATGCCTAACGTTAGTGAACCTTGCTGTTACTGAATTTTTAAAATCATATCTCTTTGTTCTCTTGGACTTGTATGAGGTCTTGAAATATATTGCATGTTGCCATGACGGATATGTAGACATATCTTAGAATGCTTTCCGGTTCCGGTTTATTCAGAATCAAGTTGAGTCCTCAATAGTTAAACATGCATATTTTGCCTTTGCTAAGTACTACAGTTACATACATTAGGATCATGCTTAAGAGAACTACATTAATATTCTAAACTCTAATGCCACGTACACACAATCAGATTTTCCATCGGAAAAATCTTGGATGTTTTTTCCGACGGAATTCCTCTCATGCTTGGCTTGCATACCCAGGGTCCGATGGAGTCCGATGGAGCATACACGCGGTCGGAATTTCCATTCAAAAGCTCACATCGGACTTTTGCTGTCCAAATTTCCGGTCGTGTGTATGGGACATAAGTCTGTTATGAGGCATGCAAATAGAGGTCTTCTCTATTAGAGATGAAGAAAAGGGGCACTCACTTGGTGGGGAGCAAAAGCACCACTTCTAGTCCATGGCTCCTGATCTGAGCTCTGTGGTGGGTTTAAATATTGTATGAAAAGGGCAAGGATGGCCAGTAGGATTAATATGTTTATAAATATAGTCATCCTTCAACCATTTGTTGGCAGTCACCTTATTTGTAGCATTCGGAAATCAATGTGCTGTTAATAAAAATGACTGTCAAGCAGTTAAATCTTACAGTAGCAAATGAATTTAATCGCCTATGTAGCCCTGGAGTTATACTTGATCAATTATCTTAGGTAAAACACAGGCTCCATTTATAAAAAGATAATAAATCCCTAATGACGTGTTTACTGATTGGAAGTCATGGGGTGAGCAGCAAAGGGCTGAACTTGCCTAATAGAACAGCACAGTAATATATGTAGCGGATATTGGATTTTAGTAAATCCTTTCTTTAGTTAAAATTTATGTAATCACTAAAATATCAAATAAGCTTTAAAACATGTTAATGTAATTTCAGTCATTTTCCATATGTTTAAATCTGTTAGGAGGGTTTTGGCGATAAACTCCATAGGGTGCCACATCCCTGAATGTATGAACAACACAAAACATTACCCTGGGGGAAGGACTTTAAAGGCACTTAACACAAGTCTATTAGAATGATTTAAAATATATGTACTTTTATTGAACACACATTGATAAAAACATTATCATGGATGTAACATAAGTGACTTAAATTGCACAGAGTAGTGGATGAAGAGATGACTACAAGAGATGATCTCCACCAAACGCGTTTCAGAGTTTACACTATAACTCCTGAAGAGGAGATATCCAATGTAGTCACTTTCAAGAAGTACATTTTAACATTCCACAATGTGGTAAAAAGAAAAAACACGGTCTCAAGAGCTATTTCTTAGGCCCCTTCCACACAGGGTGGATCCACTTGTAGCAGTCCACCAGTTTACCGGGAGATCTCTCCGTTGATCTCCGCTGAGCCGACAGATGACAGGTCCCTCTCTGCTCACTGAGCGGGAAGGGGCTTGTCGAGCGCCGCTGCTTGCTATGGAGAGATCGTACGGAAACAGACAGCATGTTCATTTACATCAGATCTCACCCGATTCGATCCGCTAGGATAGATGGCGACGTATCGCCATCCATCTGATTTTATCTGATCGGATGTCAGCGGACATGTCACCACTGACATCCAACGCTCCATAGACAAGCATGGAGTTCAGGTCCACCGAAAAAACTGACAGGCGGACCTGAACGGTCTGGCAGTGTGAATGGGGCCTTATCCATTCCAAACTGGTGAGTATGACAGTATGATAAGTAGCAGAGTCGTAGTTTTAAAGGAGCATTGGCAAATGGTCACCTCATACTGACCAATCTCTGCTTACCACTTATGCCATATCTGATTATTTGTGACTGGCCTGGTTTGTCTGACCTCACTCCAGTCTTGTTCTATCCAGTACCTGATGATGCTGTCCTGCATTCGCTGTGCATCTGCACCTGCTGCTTCTGCTGCTACCTGCTGCTCACCACCCAGCCTGGTCTCGCGACTCATCAGCTCTACATCTCTATCGTCAACAGGGAATTCCGCAGGCCCTCCTACCTCACTGCACTCTTGCTGCCACTGTCACAACTCCAGTGGTCCCTGAGCCAGGGCTGTAAGATAGGTCTCCTTCTGTATACCAGGCTCTGTTACAAGGTACATGACAGCTGTGTTCTGTTAAATGTGCTTTGTCTGGACTAGGGGGTTTAAAACAGGAAAGTCACTTTTCTGGTTTAAAGCCCAACTCAAGACAAAACTTTTTTAACCACTTCAATACAGGGCACTTTCAGCCCTGAGCACTGCCACATTTTGAATGACAATTGCGCAGTCATGCAACACTGTACAAAAACAAAATTTTTATCATTTTTCGGAATTTCCGTTCAAAAGCTAACATCAGACTTTTGCTGTCGGAAATTCCGATCGTGTGTACGGGGCATAAGAGGGTATATGATAGTAATCTACAAATATCTTAAAGATGATTCCAACATTGGGAGTAAACTATTCAGTCTTAGGTCACTCAAAATAACACCTGGCCTCTCAATGAGGTTGGATGAGAAGCGCTTCAACCTTAACCGCTTAACGCCCGCCGCATGTATATGTACGTCCACAGAATGGCACGTACAGGCAGATGGGTGTACATGTACATCCCTGCCTTCTTGCGGGTCGGGGGTCCAATCGGGACCCCCCCTCCCCCCCGCTACATGCGGCGGGCGTTTTACCTGTGGGAGCGATCCGGGATGAGGGGGCGGCTGTTCGTTTTTGTCCACCCCCTCGTGATCGCTCCCAGCCAATCCGCAAAGCCTCTGCCCTGCACTTCCTCTGCCTGTGTAATGTAAACACAGGCAGAGGAAGTGATGTCAGCTCTCCTCTCGGCGGTATTTTCAATCCGACGAGAGGAGAGAAGTAAGTCGCACCTAAACTACACTGACACCACACACATAGGCAAACTTAACCCCTTCCGATCACCCCCCCCCCAGCCCCCTATCACAGTGTCACTAATAGCAGTGATCATATATTTACTGATCACTGCATTTAGTGTCAGTGTGACAGTTAGTGTGACAGACAGTTAGTGTTAGGTCCAGGGTAGCCCCATACCCCCCCTAATAAAGGTTTAACCCCTTGATCACCGGCCTAGTTAACCCTTTCACCCCCTATTGCCAGTGTCACTAAGCGATCGGTTTTCTGATCGCTGTATTAGTGTCACTGTTGCCGCTAGGTAGCTTTTTATTTATATTGTGATTTTTTTTTTTTACTAAAGACATGTGGCTGAATACATTTTGGCCTAAATGTTTGACTAAAATTTAGTTTATTCGATTTTTCTTATAACAAAAAGTAAAAACTATTGTTTTTTTAAAAAAAATGTTGCTCTATTTTGTTTATAACGCAAAAAATAAAAATCGCAGAGGTGATCAAATGCCACCAAAAGAAAGCTCTATTTGTAGGAAAAAATGGACACCAATTTTGTTTGGGAGCCACGTCGCATGACCGCGCAATTGTCAGTTAAAGCGACGCAGTGCCGAATCGCAAAAAGGGGCCTGGTCCTTTACCTGCATTTTGGTCCGGGTCTTAAGTGGTTAAACCTTAACCGATTATGAAATACAGTTGGAGGGAGGGGGTTAGAACCTTTGTCACATTTTTATTCCTCTCTATGTCCTGATTTGGGAGATTTTTCTTCGATTCCTATAAGTCCCAGGTAAGGATGAATCCCACCAATGGTAGCAATAAATAACACAATTTCTAGTATAGTGAAGATCTTTTTAGAACAATGATTTGGTATTTTCTTACAACCTGTATCCTCATTACATTAGGGTGATATCCCCTTAATTCCTGTTCGGGTGACAGAAATGTCTATGGGTGATGAACAGACATTTCAAATCTGCCAGAAACATCTTCTTATCAGGGACACATGATATATAAGTCTACCTTGCTATATCTAATAAAAAAAAAATACCTTCTTTAATGAATTATGTATGTTTTTTTGTTTTGTTTTACAAAACAACATTTTCAATCTATCCTGGCTGCACTGGACACTTTTTTTTCTTCAAATTACAATGAATATATGACAGTGGAGTTCTGAATATGACTGTGACACCATCTCTGTAACTATCTTTGTCAGTGTGTCACAATGGGTATTCTGGCTTGGAGATATAATTGAAATTCCCAATCCTGAGAGATATATGACAGCATAAAGCTCAACATGCCAGTAATCATATAAAAAACTAAAATATCATTTGTGGAGGAATTGACCTTTTAACTGATTAACCTGGAAATAGAGTATTAGGAAATTAGACCATTGTACATACAATATAGGTCCCTTACATCAGTTCAGCAATTATTTGACCAGTGGCAGGTGTGCCAGTTCTACATATTTAATGCTGGCTACAATCATGAGTCATGCTACTTACTTTTTACCTCCTACCCAGGCACACAGTGGTGGTGAGGTAGATGTACATTTACATTACATATAGCTAATGCCATAGGACAAAAAAATTATTCTCTAGAAGCTTAATGTAAATATGTTCTAAACTGCAAATTCTAGATTAAGACTATGACTTACACCAAATTTACACACCTGCTCCCCATTCACATCTGAGGTGCCGTACACACGGCAGAGAACCTTTGACGGGCAGAACACATCGTTCCGCCCGTCGAGGTTCTCTCCCGGCCGTCGGATTCGGCGACCCGCCCGTCGGGAATGGCAACCAGCCATTCTTCCAGGCGGGCCGTCGAGGAAATAGAGAGCGTGCTCTCTATTTCGGCTCGACGGGCTTCCCGACGGGAAGCTCGCTGAGACCGTACACACGGCCGAGGTCCTCGCTGGAATGTGCATTCCAGCGAGGTTCTCGCTGATTTTCAGCGAGAACCTCGGCCGTGTGTACGGGGCCTGAGACCTTGTAACACTAACGAGTCACATGACACTCGAGAGGGAAAAGGGCTAATTAGGCCCAATTTGGACGTTTTCACTTAGGAGTGTACTCAATTTTGTTGTCAGCGGTTTAGACATTAATGGCTGTGTGTTGAGTTATTTTGAGGGGACAGCAAATTTACACTGTTATACAAGCTGTACACTCATTAGTTTATATAACTCAACACCAAGGTTACTATATGGACCTCTTATATATTTGTACATGTTGATCATATCCCCCCTTATTCTCTTCTTCTCAAGAGTGAATACATTCAGTTCCTCTAATCTTTTCTCATAGCTGAGCTCTTCCATGCCTCTTATTATTATTATACAGGATTTATATAGTGCCAACAGTTTGCGCAGCTCTTTACATCAGGGAAGACAGTACAGTCACAATACAATTCAATACAGGAGGGATCAGAGGATCTTATCAGTTTGGTTGCCCTTCTCTGCACTTTCACCAGTTCTCCCATATCCTTTTAAAGAACTGGTGCCCTAAACTGAACTGTATAAACCTCATCTGCCACATAGTCGCCCAATTAGACAGTGCATTGAGGTCGGCTTGTAAATTGGAGACATCCTGTACATTGTAGCAAAGTGTCATTTCTTCAGTGTTGTCACATGAAAAGATATACCGGTACTAAAATATTTACAAAAATGGGAGGGGTGTACTCACTTTTGTGAGATACTGTAGCTACTAGTATAGCTTTAGGGACTCGCTTCTAAAGTTCAAACCTAAACAACATACCTTACCTGTGGTGCCTATGTTTTCCCCTCATTCTAGGTACCGTATTTATTGGGGTATTGCGTGCTCCGGCGTATAGCGCGCACCCTTAATGTGGACCTGTAAAAAAACATTTTAGTACTTTTAGTACCTACAGTTTTGGTGTCTTGCGCGGCGTCCATCGTCCGGTGTCCGTCTTCGGCTCCAGTGGTGTCCTCCTGGCTTCTCCAGCGCTGTCTCGAGTCGAATCCCCGCTTCCCGCGCTCAGTTTGAACGCCTCCGACGACATATACCAAGTGCAGTACACTCGGGTACATTCGGCCAGGCTCGGCTTCGCTCGTGCTCACACTCTGTGACGTTTATGCGTAAGCACGAGCAAAGCCGAGCCTGGCCGAATTTACTCGAGTGTACTGCACTTGGTATATGTCGGAGGCTCAGTTCAAACTGAGCGCGGGAAGCGGGTATCGGCGTATATCGCGCACCTACTATTTTCCCCTTATTTTAACCACTTGTCATCTGCCCGCCGTCAATTGACGGCGGGCAGACGACTCCATTGTTCTGACATCACGTCATATGACGTGATGTCCCTTTAAAGCCGCGGGCGGGCGCGCGCGCGCGTCGCCGGCGGCGCGCGCGCGCACCCGCCGCTCCGCGGGGATCCCGTGCGAGTGCCCGGCGGCAACGATCGCTGCCGGGCACACGCGATTGCTCTGTAAGTGAGCTGGGACGTGCAGCTCTGTATGTAAACACAATCGGTCACCTCCCCCAGTCACCCCCCCCTCCCCCTACAGTTAGAACACTCATAGGACACACATTTAACCCCTTCCCCGCCCCCTAGTGGTTAACCCCTTCACTGCCAGTCACATTTATACAGTAATCAATGCATATTTATAGCATTTTTCACTGTATAAATGTAAATGGTCCCAAAAATGTCAGAAAAGTGTCCGAAATGTCCGCCATAACGTCGCAGTCCCAATAAAAAAATCGCAGATCGCCGCCATTAATAGTAAAAAAAAAAAAAATGCCATAAACTATCCCCTATTTTGTAAACGCTATAAATTTTGCGCAAACCAATCGATAAACGCTTATTGCATTTTTTTTTTACCAAAAATATGTAGAAGAATACGTATCGGCCTAAACTGAGGGAAAAAAATTTTTTTTTATATATTTTTTGGGGTTATTTATTATAGCAAAAAGGAAAAAATATTGCATTTTTTTCAAAATAGTCGCTCTATTTTTGTTTATAGCGCAAAAAATAAAAACCGCAGAGGTGATCAAATACCACCAAAAGAAAGCTCTATTTGTGGGGAAAAAAGGACGCCAATTTTGTTTGGGAGCCACGTCGCACGACCGCGCAATTGTCAGTTAAAGCGACGCAGTGCCGGAAGCTTATATTTTGTCTGGGCAGGAAGGGGGTCTAGGTGCACAGTAGGTAAGTGGTTAAGGGGAAAAAAGTGCGCGGTAAACGCCGATAAATACGGTATGTATTTTATATCCCATTATCCACAAACAATGGACAGTCCTCTCCATTAACCACTAGCCGACCAGCCGCCGTGGTTCTACGGCGGCAGGTCGGCTCTCCTCCGCGAGAGCCCGTAGCTCTACGTCGGGACTTTCGCGGCCGCTAGGGGGCGCGTGCGCGCCGCCGGCGGCCCGCGCGCGCGCGCCCCCGAGTCCCGCGCACGTGCCCGGCGGGCGCGATCGTCGCCGGGCACGCGCGCTCGTTCGTTACAGAGCGGGGAACGAGAGCTGTGAGTGTAAACACACAGCGCTCGTTCCTGTCAGCGGGGGAAACGCTGATCTTCCGTTCATACAATGTATGAACGCAAGATCAGTGATTCCCCCTAGTAAGTCCACCCCCCCATACAGTTAGAACACAAATAGGAACACACTTAACCCCTTCCCCACCCCCTAGTGTTAACCCCTTCACTGCCAATGGCATTTTTATAGTAATCCAATGCATTTTTATAGCATTGATCGCTATAAAAATGCCAATGGTCCCAAAAATGTGTCAAAAGTGTCCGATGTGTCCGCCATAATATCGCAGTACCGAAAAAAAACGCTGATCGCCGCCATTACTAGTAAAAAAAAAATATTAATAAAAATGCCATAAAAATACCCCCTTTTTTTGTAAACGCTATACATTTTGCGCAAACCAATCAATAAACGCTAATTGCGATTTTTTTTTAACGAAAAATATGTAGAAGAATACGTATCGGCCTAAACTGAGGAAAAAAAATGTTTTTTTATATCTTTTTTGGTGATATTTATAATAGCGAAATGTAAAAAATATTGAATTTTTTTCAAAATAGTCGCTCTATTTTTGTTTATAGCGCAAAAAATAAAAACCGCAGAGATGATCAAATACCACCAAAAGAAAGCTCTATTTGTGGGAAAAAAAGGACGCCAATTTTGTTTGGGAGCCACGTTGCACGACCGCGTAATTGTCAGTTAAAGCGACGCAGTGCCGAATCACAAAAAGTGCTCTGGTCTTTGGACAGCAATATGGTCCGGGGCTAAAGTGGTTAATCTTTATTCATCTAATACTATTGGAGAACCATCTCTTCTTGCCTATAGGTGCTCCAAGAATCAACAGAACCATCTTGTCTGTGCAGATTTACAACATTTTATAACAGAAACTAAGAACATTTTTTTTTTCAAAGTTTCAGCCTTTTTCTTTGTTTAGCAAAAAAAAATAAAAAATCTAATTTGGGTACAGTATTGCTTGACCGCGCAATTGTTAGTCAAAGTGCAACAGCACTGAAAGTTGAAAATTCGCTTGGACAGGAAGGGGGTAAAAGTGCCCGGTAGGCAAGTGTTTAAAAGATTTTACTTCTGATGATAGTAAGTGCTCATCATCACCCCTGAGTACATCTAGATCATTTGAGTGTTGTTTTAGTTTTGGAAGTGGTCCATATACGGGGACCGCAAACAACTACAGTATGTTTTACTGTTATCCCTACTGTAAATGTAAATCAGACTACCTTACTATGGGTTACTGCACTTTGCACCTCTTTATTGACGGCCTAAAAATAAAATCAATAAATACATCTGACGTTTCACTTCTATTCTTAGAGCTTCATACACATAGGATATGTCATTCTAAGTGCATTGTCCCTGTACTCTGTCATTAGCCTTATTTAGACTGTAAAGCATGACAGTGCAATCTCCTTGCCAGATGTGTCTAGGAAGACACAGGTGGAAATCATGCAAACATAGGAAATATTTGCTAAATTACTTCCAGCCTGTTAAAGTCAATTGGGTCACAACTACAATGAACATTTACAAAACCTTGAGGATATTTTGCAAGTATCACTCAAAATGCAATTTAAATGGGTTTCTACTGTACCTATATACGTTTATTTAACTCCCTTGTCTGGCAAGTATTCTGTCTTTCATTGCCCCATTTGTTTTCTGTTTTTGGTGGTGGGAGTGAGCAGCCTGAGACTGGAACATTACATATAAAACTGTTCAGAGGCTTCCTTTCCCTCCATGCCAAGTGCTTTTACCTTATAGCAAACCTGCTAGTTACTGGTCTGTGGTAGCCAACAGACCATTGGTATTGATTTCTGGAATTAGAACATCTCTTACTGCTGTTTAGAGATAAAGACCTGGGGGAATGTTATTGTTTGAGATACTTGCATTTTTTTTTTAAAAGCAATGCAGTATAACCTAAACTCCCTCTTTAACCACTTAACCACTTAAGCCCCAGATCAAAATGCAGCTAAAGGACCAGGCCCCTTTTTGCAAATTGGCACTGGGTTGCTTTAACTGACAATTGCGCGGGCGTGCGACGTGGCTCCCAAACAAAATTGGCGTCCTTTTTTCCCCACAAATAGAGCTTTCTTTTGGTGGTATTTGATCACCACTGCGTTTTTTATTTTTTGCGCTATAAACAAAAATAGAGTGACTATTTTGAAAAAAATGCAATGTTTTTTACTTTTTGCTATAATAAATATCCCCCAAAAATATATATAAAAACATTTTTTTCCTCAGTTTAGGCCGATACGTATTCTTCTACATATTTTTGGTAAAAAAAATTGCAATAAGCGTTTATCGGTTGGTTTGCGCAAAATTCTTCTTCAGTTACTCCAGCGGCGATTGGGTCCGCGAGTCCCGGAGCTTTGGACCGGATCGCGCATCCGTGACCCACAGCTGGGTAGTAGTACAGGACGTACCTGTACTTGGATCTGCCCAGCCGTGCCGTTCTGCCGACCTATATGTGCAGGAGGCGGTCCTTAAGTGGTTAAGCCCCGGCCAATGACCAGGCCATTTTTTGCAATACAGCACTGTGTCGCTGTAACTGACAATTGCACGATCGCTGCGATGCTGTACCCAAACAAAATTGATGTTATTTTTTTCCCCACGAATAGAGCTTTCTTTTCGTGGTATTTGATCACCTCTGCGGTTTTTATTTCTTGCGCTATAAGCAAAAAAAAATTTTGAAAGAAAAGCAATATTTTTTACTTCTTGCTAGAATAAATATCCCCCAGAAAAATATATAAAAATTTATTTATTCCTCAATTTAGGCCGATATGTATTTTTCTACATATTTTTGGTAAAAAAAATTGCAGTAAGCGTATATTGATTGCTTTGCACAAAAGTTATAGCATCTACAAAATAGGAAATATATTTATGGCATTTTTATTATATTTTTTTTTTACTAGTAATGGTGATGATGTGCGATTTCTATTGGGACTGTGACATTGCGGCAGATAGATCTGACACGTTTGACACTTTTTTTGGACCATTGACATTTATACAGAGATCAGAGCTAAAAAATAGCCACTGATTACTGTATAAATGTCACTGGCAAGCGTGTGCCCCCTAGTGGTCTTAAAGCAGCCAACATATAGCTACGGCGATTTACCCAGGAGAGCCAACCTGCTGCAGTATAACTGTGGTGCCTGGTCTTGTAGTGGTTAAAGGCCAATTGACACAGTTAGGACAATATTATATTCCAGTTTATTGAGGCCCCAACTAGGAATGATACTCTGTTGGACCTGGTAATCTCAAACCATGCAAATGACATTAAGCTATGCAGTGGAATAACGTCCTTACAGGATGTCTCCAATTTACAAGCCAACCTCAATGCTCTGTCTAATTGGGCGACTATGTGGCAGATGAGGTTAAATGTTGATAAATGTAAAGTTATGTACTTGGGGGCTAAGAATATGCATGCATCATACATGCTAGGGGAGTACAACTGGCGGGAACTGTAGTGGAGAAGGATCTGGGGGTTTTAGTTGATCATAAGCTCAATAATGGCATGCAATGCCAAGCTGCGGTTTCCAAAGCGAGCAAAGTCCTTTCTTGTATTAAAAGAGGTATGGACTCCAGAGAGAGAGATATCATTTTGCCCCTGTACAAATCATTAGTAAGACCTCATCTGGAATATGCAGTCCAGTTTTGGGCACCAGTTCTCAAAAAGAATATCGGGGAACTGGAGAAAGTGCAGAGAAGGGCAACCAAACTGATAAGAGGCATGGAGGAGCTCAGCTATGAGGAAAGATTAGAGGAACTGAATTTATTCACTCTTGCGAAGAGGAGAATAAGGGGGGATATGATCAACATGTACAAATATATAAGGGGTCCATATAGTGAACTAGGTGTTTAGTTATTCAGTTTATGGTCAACACAGATGACACAGGGACACTCTTTACTTCTAGAGGAAAAGAGATTTCATCTCCAAATACGGAAAGGTTTCTTCACAGTAAGAGCTGTGAAAATGTGGAACAGACTCCCTCCAGACTTGGTTCTGGCCAGCTTAGTAGATTGCTTTAAGAAATGCCTAGATTCTTTCCTAAATGTACATAATATAACTGAGTACTAACATTTATAGGTAAAGTTGATCCAGAGAAAATCTGATTGCCTCATGGGGGATCAGGAAGGAATTGTTTTCCCTGCTGTAGCAAATTGGATCATGCTCTGCTGTTTTACTGTGGGTATAGAATTGGGTAAAGTATATGGGATTGTAAGATATTTTTTATTTTATTTATTTTTTATGGTTGAACTAGATGGACTTAGGTCTTTTTTCAACCTAACTATGTAACTATGTATGTAGCAACAAGAAATACATCAAAACGTTGGTAATATTAAGTAATGACACAGTTAAATATACAGGCCCATTGTAGAAATTAAAAAAATTGCCCTGGTCAATAAGGGGTGTAAGGGTGTGTGCTAAAGTTGTAAAAGAGAACCTGTATTATAGTAACACAGCTGTCCTCTTTCATACTCGCTTTGAGATCACTTCTCACATAGAGACAGACCCCGCCACCTTTCCTTTTTACTCTGTCTCTCCGAAAGAGTGCATGGCCAGGAATATTTAATAGCCCAGTCATTTGTGTTGCAAAAATTATTTTATTCTCTCTTGTTCAATATATTGACAAAAAAATATATATAACATAAAAAACAACGAAGATACTGGTGATTTAGAATATTATAGGAAGGTAAGTAGAAGAGGCTGTACTGCAGGTTTAAGACTATAAGAAAACCTGTGAGTGCGTTTTTTTCCACCCGCAACCGCATGTCTAAATGAAGCCGACATCTAGTAAATTAAAAAGGTACCAATGTTAATTCCGATTTCTCTATAGTCTAAACAGTGTCACATTTAATCTGATCCCCTAAAAACAGACGGATGGGGATTTGTCAAAATTAATTCCATTGCGGGACGCATCAGCGTTATGGTTGCCCTCAAAGGGCCTGTTATATGTCTAACTAGGTGTTCAGAACACTCCCCCATTACATCAGATGTCAAGAGCCCCCCCACCATCAGAAGTAAAGAGTCTCCGAACATCCCTTACATAACAGTGCACCCTCTTACCTTGTGCTGTTGCCGGAAGAAGCTGGGGGCGGAGCTGGGAAGCAAAAAGTGCAGGCTCTGAAGGAGGACCAAAGGAGGGCTGGAGTCAGCTGAATGCTGAGACCAGGGGAGGTGGAGATAAGGGGGCGCTGCATCTGTAGAAGAAGTCCTACCCTCCTTTCTGCTGCCAACTGCTGAGATGGGGAAAAGAAGGCAGAGACAAGCCTCTCCGTGGCTGTAGGGAGAAGCATAGGATCTGACAGAGTGTTCTGTCCTCCTATTTGCTGCTGACTGATGAGACAAGGTAAGGGCTGAGACAAGGGGGGTGTTGTAACTGTAGGAGAGGTGCAAGGGCCACATGATGAGGTCTGGTGGGCCGGATTCAGCCCACAGATCTTGTGTTCGACACATGTGATCTAGTGGATCGGATGGCAGTCGGGTGTAAATGGACAGGCAGTTCATTTACATCTGACTGCCCATAGAGGAGAGCATGCTGTGTCTGTGTCCACTCTGTGTAAGCAGAGTGGACACAGACCAGCCATCCGCCTGCTTAGAGGGGATCAGCAGAAAGATCACCCGCTAAGCAAGCAGACTCCTGGAGGAGCTCACCCCCTGTGGCAGGGACCCGCTAAGCAAGCTCACCCCCTGTGGAAGGGACATAAATTATTTTTATTGCCAACCAGAAGCAGTTATCTTGTTACATTTTAGGTAACATGTCAATAGTGATTTCTTTTGTTTCGGTTACTCATTTACGACTAAGAAAAAGAACAAACAGTTGCACAGTGGTCCCTGGCAAGTCAGCAGTTATCTTTTCAATGCAATTTTTATGAGATATTGTGGTTTATCTATGTGGCTTTATTCTGCAATAATCTGATGTAGGCATTCATTTACTTCTATGCAGAGAAACTATTTCCATAACAGTAATAAAGTACAATGCCTCGCTTTTGTCATAGGAAGCATCAGTTTGCCAGGACAGACGCAGTTGGTTTTCTGAGCTCCTACAATGCAGTAAGGCTATTACAGTATATAATTAATTACTGTAAACAGTCATTACTGGGACCCAAAAGTCTGCTAAACCTAAAATAATTACATTCTCAGTCTGATAATTGTTTGGAACAGATATAAAATCAGTGTTCTTATAAAACAACTATACACTGTATAGTATAACCACAAAGTTAATATCTGGCTGGTTCTCAGCTCATTCACAAAAGCCTGCATTCATAATACATTCCTTCTGTCACAAATTGCTAAGAAAACAAATAAAAAGCATTATTTTCAACTGTCCCTGTTCTCACCTGCTGTGTTTTATAAGTGTTTAAGGCTACATAAAGGTGTATTAAAGTGTTTTTTAAAATAAAAAAACTGCAAGACAAAGCCATAATGAGCTTGTATGACTAGCATACTAGTTCATTATGCATGTACTTACCGTAGAACGAAGCACCAGAAGCCGTCCTCGTGTCCCCCTCCGCTGCATCCATCGCTCCCAGAGGTTACTTCCAGGTATCGGCGCTCCGGTGCTGTGATTGGCCGGAGCGGCGATGACGTTACGCCGCGCATGTGCGCGGGACCAGTCAAACATAACATTGCCATGTTTAGGATGGCTATTGTTAGTGCGCCTGCTTGCCGTTGTCTACAAATGACAAAAGTGGGTTTACAACGACTTTAAAATTCTTGTAAAATGTTAAGTATGCTTTACATATCTTATTTCTATTGCTGCAGAAGTAAAATAACAGCAAATGATATGTCAAATATGCATACAAAACATAAAACTGGCATGACAATGCATCATAGAATCACCAATATGCATTTAAATGGATAAGGATTTTGGTAACACATTTATGAGTGCTCCCTCCACTGGCTTCCCATTGCCCAATGAATAAAATTCAAAACACTAACAATAACATACAAAGCCATTCACAATTCTGCACTTTGCTACATCACCAATCTTATCTCCATATACCACACAAACGATCCTCCCCATCCCTCCTGCTCTTTAGCTTCCTTGTCTCCTCCTCCCATGCTCGTCTCCAGGACTTATCCAGAACCTCTCCCATCCTCTGGGACCCACTACCCCAATCTGTCCGGCTATCTCCTACTTAGTCCACTTTTAGGCAAACCCTGAAAACTCATTTATTAAGGGTGGTCTAGCTAACAACCAAATCTTCTACTCCCCTCATCGTTTCATCTCTCACAGTCCATATCCTTTGTTTCACCAGCCCCTCCCTCTTAAGCCCCGTACACACGGCCGAGGTTCTCGGCAGAAACCAGCGAGAACCTCGCTGGGATGCTCATTCTGCCGAGAACCTCGGCCGTGTGTACGGATTCGGCGAGCCCAGCCCATCGGGAAACCCGTCGAGCAAATAGAGAGCAGGTTCTCTATTTGCTCGACGGCCCGTCGGGATAAATGGCTAGTCGCCTTTCCCGACGGCTGGTCGCCGATTCTGACGGCCGGCCGAGAACCTCGACGGGCGGAACGATGCGTTCCGCCCGTCGAGCAGGGCCGGACTGGCCTACCGGGATACCGGGAAAATTCCCGGTAGGCCGGCTGCCTGTCAGTCAAATGAATCAATCAACTAGGCCGCAGACGCGGATGCCATCGCGGCCGCACTTTGCAATTTTGTATACTGCATTGGAGGACGCCTGCCTGCTGCCCTATGCCTCTAGTCAGTGTCAAGTACAGTGTGTGTCGCCTGTCGCGGTAAAAGCAGCGGCGGGCCGGCCGCCGGCGGGGGTTGCGGCCGCCATGCTCGCCGCTGCAGTCAGTGCCACACTTTCCAATTCCTTCCGGCGGGCGCGACTCACTCACTGTCACTGACCAGGAGTGGAGAGAGCATGTCACGAGTCTGAGAGAGGGGAGGAGCCGAGCAGAACGTGACCGGCGTCATCCCATCGTCCCGTGCGGTGCGCGCCAGTACCGCCCACTTTCTCCTGCAGGGTGAAGGAACATAGGAGTTCACCGTCCGCGCCACCCAGCCAGGCCACCCTTGGAGCTTGTGCGTGTCAGACAGTGCTTAGACACGATTGGCAGCAGTGGCAAGGCAGCCAAGGACAGGTCCAGCCCAGGTCAAGTGGTCGGTCAAGCCAGCAGCAGCAGCCAGGTGAACTAGGCTAGGCCTGCATTTATATGTTCTAATCACTCTGATTCTCACCATATGATATAATGGTGCACCCCCGGCCCCCCCTCCTCTCTCTGTCAGTCACCTACCTTTTTGCTGCCCCTGTTGTACACTGTATAATAATCTCAGAGAGAAGGGGGGGGAGTCCCCCCCCCCTTCTCTCTGAGATTATTATACAGTGTACAACAGGGGCAGCAAAAAGGTAGGTGACTGACAGAGAGAGGAGGGGGGGGGCCCGGGGGATACACCGTTATATCATATAACGGTGCACCCCCCAGGCCCTCCTCCCTCTGTCTCCTTTGCTGCCCCTGCAAATTGTAATCTGGACTGTATAATCAATGTCTCTCTGTCTCTCACCATTCCATGGTCAACCCCCCCCCCCTGCACCTACCTTTTAAATGCCCAAAAAAAGTGTCATTTAAAAAAAAAAAAAAAATCTGCCTGCGCTTAACTGGTTGGGGACCAGTTTCCCCCCACCATTGCAGCCCCCCCTCTCTCCCCCATACCATTGCAGGCCCCTCTCTCTCCCTCCCTCCATTGCAGCCCCCCTCTCTCCCCCTCCCGCCATTGCAGCCCCTCTCTCTCTCTCTCTGTCTGTCTCTATTGCAGCCCCTCTCTCTCTCTCTGTTGCAGCCCCTCTCTCTCTCTCTCTCTATTGCAGCCCCCGTGTCTCTGTCTCTCTCTCTGTCTCTATTGCAGCCCCTCTCTCTCTCTGTCTCTATTGCAGCCTCTCTCTCTCTGTGTCTCTCTCTCTCTCTATTGCAGCCCCTCTCTCTCTGTCTCTCTCTCTCTCTCTATTGCAGCCCCTCTCTCTCTCTCTCTGTCTCTATTGCAGCCCCCGTGTCTCTGTCTCTATTGCAGCCCCTGTCTCTCTCTCTCTGTCTCTATTGCAGCCTCTCTGTCTCTCTCTCTCTCTCTCTGTGTCTCTCTCTCTCTGTCTCTATTGCAGCCCCTCTCTCTCTCTCTCTATTGCAGCCCCCCTCTCTCTCTGTCTCTATTGCAGACCCTCTCCCTCTCTGTCTCTCTCTCTCTCTCTCTATTGCAGCCTCTCTCTCTCTCTATCTCTCATCATTGCAGCCCCCTTTTCTCTCTCTCTCTCTTACCATTATAGCCCCTCTTTCACACCATTTCAGCCCCTCTCTAATGGATTTCTTTCTTTTTAAAAAAAAAGCTAACTTATGTATTATAATACAATACTATACTGCAAATAATAAGAAAATGTGAATGTATTTATTATAATAAATGAACATTTTTTTCAGGTAAAAAAAAAAGTGCATTTATATATTTTTTGCCTGTTCTCTCTGCATTGATCTCTTGTATTGTGTCTGCAGTCTCTGACCATCTCTTGTATCATGTCTGCAGTCTCTGACCATCTCTTGTATCATGTCTGCAGTCTCTGACCATCTCTTGTATCATGTCTGCAGTCTCTGACCATCTCTTGTATCGTGTCTGCAGTCTCTGACCATCTCTTGTATCGTGTCTGCAGTCTCTGACCATCTCTTGTATCGTGTCCGCAGTCTCTGACCATCTCTTGTATCATGTGAAGTCTGCAGATCCGAGGGAGTTTGGAGAGGAGTCAAGAGTGGGAGTGTCGCTGGGATGGGGATCATGGGAGAAGTCAGAGAAACCAGAGCCACCAAGCTGGAGCCGATTGACTGATCCCTGCAAGGTGCACCTAAAAGGAGGTCAGTAACAGCACCGCAAGGCCAGCCTAAGTGTGGGGGGGGGGGGGGGGGGGGTCACTGATGTAAGGGGGAGTGAATACAATAATGTAAAGGGACACTGATATAAAGGTTCCCCCCTTATATCAGTAACCCACCCCTTACCTTAGGCTGCTTTCACATTGAGGCGTTGGGGGTGTCGGCCGCCATTGGGACACTTTTAACCCCCGCTAGTGGTCGAAAAAGGTTAAAACCGCCCCCAAAAAGCGCTGCTGCTGATTTCAATGGGCCCCCCCATGTTCCCAGATTTCCTGGGGTCCCCCTTGATGATTGAACACTTTTAACTGGTATTTGCATATATATAAAGCCCTATATGATTTGTATATCTGTCTTCTGTATATATAATACACTCTTCAAATGTACATAGTTTTCCCTTTCATGAATAAGAAAATTATGACGTTATGCTATGGGGCTGGTATGAAATTTTTTCCAGGGCTGGTTTTTATTCCCAGTCCGGCCCTGCCGTCGAGGTTCTCGGCCGTGCGTACGGGGCCTAAGATTGTAAGCTCACAGAAGCAGGGCTCCTCTAACCCTCTTGTTTTGAAATGTACTGTTGGTGTAGTGGTGGCAGATGTTTGAATTAATGATGTGATTGAACGCCTGTTGGTGTAGTGTCGCAAACTATTAGCGCTATATAAATCCTGTATAATAATAATAATAGACCAGCTCATCTGTGTTTTAATACACATATTTGAATCTTGGAGCTAATTTTCACCTTTTTATGCATTTCTATCTATATGTTTATGCATTTTACTTGAAGGACTTTGAGCAAATGCGCTGGGTAAGAATTCACAGCTGAGAATTTTGCCATGGGATATAAATCTATATAATCTCACCAAAAATGTCATGTGCATTTAAAGTGATTGTAATGCCGCGTACACACGGTCGTTTTTTGCGATGAAAAAAAACGACATTTTCTGTGAAGTAAAAAACTACGTTTTTGAAACGTCACTTTTCAAAGACAATTTTGCATACACACCATCGTTTTTTCACAAAAAGCGAGGTTACGTTCACCACACTTTTCCATTGAAGCTCGCTTCATAACTAGCTTCTGGGCATGCGCGGGTTGAAAAACGTCGTTTTGAACGACGTTTTTGCTACACACGGTGACTTTTTGTGAAACAAAAATCGACGTTTTGAAAAACGACACAAAAAATTCAAGCATGTTGGAATTTTTTTTTGGTCGTTTTTTTGAAGACAAAAAACGACGTTTTGCCCACACACGATCAATTTAAATGACAATTTAAAAAACGTCGTTTTTTTTCATCGCAAAAAACGACCGTGTGTACGCGGCATAAGGCTTCATTTTTTTTTTAAAACACAAACATGTCATACTTACCTCCACTGTGCAGTTCGTTTTGCACAGAGTGGTCCCGATCCTTGACTTATGGGGTCCCTCGGCGGCTTCTGCCCGCATCGTATAACCCCCTAGGAGAAGTGATCTCCCAGGAGGTAACCTTGCGGGAGCGCTCCAGAGTCCAGCATTTGCGTCTATAGACACAGAATGCCGGACTCGGCCACACCCCCCGGTGCACACGTCATTAGATTTGACTGGCTGCACTACTATCAATCTATGCAATCAAGAGCCGAGGCAACGGGCAGAGGGGAAGAGCGTGTCTCCGGTGTGGGAATACAGGACTCAGGTGAGTAAAACATGGGGGGGGGGGTTTGTCAGTGACAGACGTTTTTAAATATGAGGGTTTACAAAAAAATATTGAGGCTAGAACCATCACTAAAGGGTTTCTTCATCAAAAATCACTTCAGTCTTAGGCTGGCTACACACATTTCTATCTACCTTTATTCATTTTCTACATACCTTGCTATGCAGTGCAAGGACTTACTTAAAGCCGTTGTAAACCCTTGAAAATACTAGCATATAGGGTTGTCCCGATACCACTTTTTTAGGACCGAGTACAAGTACCGATGCTTTTTTTCATGTACTCGCCGATACCGAATACCGATACTTTTTTTAAATGTGTCCCCAAATGCAGCCATGTCCCCCCACATATATTGCAGCCATGTCCCCCCCACATATATTGCAGCCATGTCCCCCCCACAGATGCAGCCATGCATGTCTCCCACAGATGCAGCCATGTCCCCCACATATTGCAGCCATGTCCCCCACAGATGCAGCCATGTATGTCCCCCCACATATTGCAGCCATGTCCTGTCCCCCACATATTGCATCCGTGTTCTGTCCCCCACATATTGCAGCCATGTCCTGTCCCCCACATATGCAGCCATGTCCTGTTCCCCCACATATGCAGCCATGTCCTGTCCCCCATATTGCAGCCATGTCCCTCATACCTGTAGTAGATGCCGCCGCCGCTGCTGCCAGGTTAATCCCCGTGCAATACAGCGCGCATTACAAGCTTTCGTTTGTATACTTGTAATGCCCGCCTCGCCATGTATAGACACCCCCCTCCTCGGGATTGGACGGATCCGTCCAATCCCAAGCAAGGGAGTGTCTATACACAGATCCGTGCATAGACACTCCCCCTTGCTCGGGATTGGACAGATCCCTCCAATCCCGAGAAGGGGAGTGTCTATACATGGCGAGGCGGGCATTACAAGTATACAAACGAAAGCTTGTAATGCGCGCTGTATTGCACGGGGGGGAGTATTCTATTTAGGTATCGGGGGTATTTGCGGGAGTACAAGTACTCCCGCAAATACTCGGTATCGGTACCGATACTAGTATCGGTATCGGGACAACCCTACTAGCATACTAGCTCATTATGGATTACTTACCTTAGAGTCAAAGCCCCTGAAGCCGTCCTCGTCTCCCCCTCCAGCCGCAGACATCACTTTATAGATACCGGGAAGGTTACTTCCGGGTATCACCGCTCTGGAGCTGTGATTGGCAGGAGCGGCGATGACATCACTCCCACACAAACACCGCGGGAGCAATCAAATACGTCATTGCCGTTTCTATGAATGGAGATTTTACTGCGCCTGCGCCGTTGTCTACGGTGTACACCTATTGGCAATTATCTCCTAAACCGTGTAGGTTTAGGAGATATTGCAAACACCTACAGGTAAGCCTTAATCTAGGCTTACCTGTAGGTGTAACTTCTGTGTGGGGGTTACAACCACTTTAAAGGGTAACTTCAGTTTTGTGAAAAAAAATTATATATATAGAAAATTAAAAAAAAAATTCAATACCTATACAATTGCTACACAAGCCATATTCTAATTTGAAGTTGTAAACCTTAGACATAAAATATAAACAAAGCATATCCCTCTAAAGCATGGGTCTTCAAACTACGGCCCTCCAGGTGTTCAGGAACTACAATTCCCATCATGCCTAGTCATGTCTGTGAATGTCAGTGTGTTACAATGCCTCATGGGATGTGTAGTTCTACAACAGCTGTAGGGCCATAGTTTGAGGATCCCTGCTCTATAGTGTGTACATATCTCACTTAAGAGCACTAAGGCGGTACTAAAGGCAAATCCACTTTGTACTACGAGTGAAAACTACAAGTGCAAAGTGCACTTGAAATTGCACTGAAAGTGCACTTGGAAGTGCAGTCGCTGTAGATCTGAGAGGGACATGCAAGGAAAATAAAAAACAGCATTTTAGCTTGCACGTGATTGGATGATAAAGTCAGCAGACCTTCCCCTCATTTTATGTCTACCCCTCAGATTTACAGCGACTGCACTTCCAAGTGCACTTCAGTGCACCTGTAGTGCAAAGTGGATTTGCCGTTTGTAAATAACCCCCTAAGTGTCATTTCTGTCTGCTGTTTCATTCCTCTGCTATCGGCATAAATCACTTCTGACAAGTTTTGCTGACACGAGAGAAGAAGGGGACAGGGGAGGGACATCTAAATGACAATCTCAGCTCTGTTCCTGTATGAAGGGGTGAAGGGGTGTGTCCCTACCCTCCAATCAGCCATAAGAGCTCTACTAAGCTCTGAGCTCTAACACCGAGCTTTGCAGAGTGTAATTACAGCTCTTCTCTCCCTTTTTAATAACAGCTCAGAAAAGCGTTATAAATTCAACACTTTGAATGGATGTAGAAATTTGAAGACCGCAGATAGACAGGTACAACTTATGTAAGAGGATTTGTTTCATCTCTGTGTATCACCTGAGGCCAGTTACTTCACTGGGTATATGTAAAAGTTTGCAACCACTTGCAATTTATTGTTATGAAAAAACGGAAAATTGTATACTCACCTTTCCGTAATTTTCCTTTCCTGACGCATCTTCATGGCAGCACACACTGGGTTGTGACTCCGCCCCCACAACCTGACAGGATTGGTTAGCTATAAATTTGAAGGGGAGACGCCCCGAATCATTCTCTGTATATATCATCATAAAACAGCAGGGTGGGCATCTGTGTGCTGCCATGAAGATGCGTCAGGAAAGGAAAATTACGGAAAGGTGAGTATACAATTTTCCGTTTTCCTGACGCATTCATGGCAGCACACACTGGGATATAACTCGCCAGTCGGGAGGGTGCAAGAAAACAGTAATATTTATTCTTTATAGCGCTGAGGAATTGGCTCTAAGAACAGATCTGCCGAAGTCGACGGTAGCCAGGAGAGCAGAATTCACTCTGTAGTGAGAAATGAAGATGTGTTGGGAAGACCAAGTTGCTGCTCTGCCTATGGTTTCCGGTGAAGTCCCGCAATATGCTGCCCAAGAAGTGGCCTCTGCCCCTGTCGAATGAGCCCTAATGCCCTCTAGGAGGCGTAAGTTGCTGGATGGAATAGGTCTCCTTGATAGCTTTAACAACCAAGAGGTAATGGTACGGGAGGTAGCTGGCTGACCTCGTCTGCTCCCGTGTGGGATAATCAAGAGAGAATCCGTCTTCCTGAGATGTAGCTGTGACGTAACTGGAGATGGTAGACTTGACATCCTAGTCATGGGACTCGCCCCTCTCATTAGTAAAAGACGAAAGGACGATGTCCTGGTTATAATGAAAGGAGGAAGTTACCCTTGGATAAAAATGGTCTGAGGGCTTCAGAACCACTCTGTCAGGGAAGAACACTGAATAGGGGTTCCATAGCCATAAGTGCTTGTATCTCCAGGGCCCTCTTAACTGAGGTGATAGCAATACGGGAAGCCATCTTCAGAGCTAGGTTCCACGGTGAGACTAAGTTGAATGGAGAAAAAGGTGGATTGGACAGGGCCTCGAGTACTACACAGAGATCCCCTGTTGGAAAGGCTGGCCTCCTAGGTGGTCTGATCTTTCGTAGGCCCTGAGGAACAGAGTGACCAGATGATGAAGAGCCCATCTAGTACCCGTCATGGCTGAAAGGGCAGATATTTGCACCTTCAGGGTACCCAAGCCCGGGCCCTTGTTGAACCCTGACTGAAGAAATTCAAGAATTTGAGATGGGATTCCAATGTCTTTGCTGCGATGACACAAACCTCTCCCAGATCCTAGTATAGGTGACATCAGTGGAGCTCCTTAGAGCTTGTACTAAGGTTGATATTACCTCCTGAGAGTATCCTAGTTCCCCTAACCTAGCCCTCTCAGCTTCAAAGCTGGCAAATGCAGCTTCTCTGGGCTGGATGGAAGAATTGCCTCTGATGTATGAGATCCCAGGTTACTGGAAGATGTATTGAGGCCGCGTACCTAGTTGTAGCAGGGTCGTAAACCATGGCCTCCTCAGCCGGAACGGTATTAGTACAATAACTGTGGCTGAGGACTTCCGAAGTCGGGACAGGAATCTTGTAATCCGAGAAGTTGGAAGAAAAATGTACCCTAGCTCGCAGCTCCATGGAAGAACTAGGCAGTTTGTCCCTTCAGGTAATGGAAAGTGGGCTCTGGACAGGAACCTCTGACACTTGGAGTTCTTTGGCGTGGCCGCTAGGTCGACTTCTGGTTCTGGTACTAGTTTTCGTAAGAATGGAGAATACCTGTTGGTTCAGGGACCGTTCGTGTGTTTGAAAGTGTCTCTCGGCTTAGGTAGTTGGCCAACGAATTCTGTGTTGCTGGGACGCATACTCCCCACAGATCTAACAGGTGCACTTGTGCCCCTTCCATTATGAAGCGTGTGACTCCTGATGCTCCCCTGTCTCTGGATACATGACACCGCTACTTGTTGTCCATCCTGATCAGGACACTCTTCCTCTATAGAAGAGGCGCAATGGCCAGGAGGGCCTGAAAGGCTGCTCTGAGCTCTAAAATATTTGACACTATGCCCTGAGCCCGAAAATGCCACTGTCCTTGGGCTACTCAGTCTAGATAGTGTGGACCCCATCACCCCTGGCTGGCGTCCGATGTTACTACTTCTGGACTAGGGGGAACTTTTGGAATGGACTCCCTGAGGTCGGACGGGTGTGTCCACCACCATACTAATTGCTTTACCCAGTTCGGGATGTGAATGGTTTGGAGTATTGACGTTCTATTCCACTGCCTGAGAAAGGAGTTCTGTAAGACTCGCATGTGCCACAGGGGCCACTGTATCAAGGGTATGGATGCTGACATGGACCCCTGGGTACTGAGGCAGGCTCTGACAGTTAGACGTCTGGATGATAGCAGACTTTGTATCTTCTGGAGCAAGGGCTTCAGCCTCTCTTGAGGGAGTTGCACCCGGTACAACCTGGTATTTTATTCTACCCCTAGGAACACCCTAACTTGCCGAATGCTCTGGGTGCTGAGGCGATGCCGAATGGGGGGCACCAAAATTGGAAATGGGATTGATCGATTGAGAACCGAAGGGACCTCTGGAAGGTAAGATGAACTGGGATGTAAAGGTAAACGCCCGAAAAATCTAGAGATAGCATCCAGTCTCCCACGTCCACTGACAACAAAATGGACTGAAGGGTTTTCCAATCTGAGGGCCTCTATTTTGATCGTCTGTTGAAATTCTTTAGGTCCAAGACTGGACGTAGATCCCCGTTTTTTTTTTTGTACCAGAAATAAAGGGGAATAAAACCCCCTCCCTTTCTGGTGCGGAAGTACTTGGTAGGCTGGAATGTGTTCCCTGGCAATGTGCCCATGAATTTCCAATTGTGACCGTTCTTGATAGAGGATAGTGTTCATGGATCTGTTATACGAGTTGCCCATATCCGAGCGAATCTCTTGAGTCTGGTGCTCACCTGAGCTGGGTGGGCAGACGGACCCTCAAAAAGGACTTCTGCTGTTCCCCAGCTGTGATTGGCTTACTGTATCTACATGAAGGAGGGTCGAGTCTTCCAGTCCCTCCTAAATTCCCTGCCGGGGCGGTAGGATCTAACATCCCTGTACTTGACAGGAAGATCACGCCTGTAAGCGGGGCCCTTCTGGGGCTCTGGTTTTCCTATCGGAGAAATCAGCCCAGACTTTCCCCCGGTAACCTTGGAGATGGCCGAGTCCATCTTTGTGCCGAATACACTTGAGCCGCCATATGGAATTTTGCACCAGTTGATTTTGACGCTGCCTTCGCTATCCAGGGTCTCAGCCATAAGGCTCTTCCCAGCCATGAAGTCGCCCCCTCAGGAGCCGTAAGCCAACTTAATTTTCCTGCAGGGAGGAGAATATCTTCCCCTGGTCGGCTCCTTCTAGAATGGGATTCTCAACATTAGCTGCCTATGCAGCGATAGTTTTAGCGACTGCCGCTGTGGTGATAGCCGGCCTACAAGTGGCTCCTGTCGTGGAGCAGGCTTTCTTCAGTTCTATATTGATTTTATGATCAAGAGCGTCCCGGAAGGTAACTGCGTCTTCAATCGGTAGAGAAACGTCTCTAGCGAGTCGCATTAAAGATGAATCGACCGTAGTTGCATTGATCAAAGAATCGATCTTAGACTACCACAAGGGGTACAATCTGCAAACTTGTTGCTCATACTGGGCCGCTTATGCGACCCCCCCACTTATCCTTTATGAGGTTCTCCAGCTCTTCGATGAAGGGAAATGATTCAGGACCCCCTTTTCAGCACCGGGAAATATTTCTGAACCTTCAGAAGTTCTGCCATAACCTCCTCCCAGCCGATCGCTTCCTTGAGTGAATGGGCAAATGGTTCAACCAAAAAGAGACAGTCCGACGCCTGCTCACACTCCTCATTCTTAGAGAGGGTTACTGCACCCTGGCGTAACGGCCGGGCGATGTGCTTGGGGAAGGATCGCCCACATATGATCCCTGTGGCGATTCTCCTGGGAGCTCAGTATCTACTCTGGCCTCTGAATCCTTGGTTACTTTGATGAAGCACGAGTGGCAGGCCAATTCCCCTGGCAAGGATGGCGCCCCGCATATTTGGCAAACATTTGCCGTGGTGCGGGTAAGATAGCTCTGTCTGGGATGAAGGTAATCGTCTGCGGTGGGACCGACTATGACGGGAGTGCTGTGACGCGAGCGGCTATGCCTTGATTGAAGAAATCAAGAGGGTAACCTTGAGCGATTTCTTGCGCCTTCTGCCGGAAGCATGGCTAGAATCTCCCTCTGTGCCGCAAACTTGCGTCTCTTGACCCGATAGGGCTACCAAAACTGTAGCGGCAGTGGCCAGGCTCTCTTTTTTGTCTCCCCTCTACTTACCACCTTCTGGACGGCCTCTATACCTGGTCAGCTGATGGTGGTCTGCGAGGGCAGTGGCTCCCATGAGGATAGCAGAGAGACAGCCCGAAAAGGTGGGAAAAAAGAGAGAAGGGAAAACATTACAATATGTTCCCCCCCAACATTTCTATTTATTAAATTAATATAATAATTTTATATACATATATCTATCCTTTTTTTTTTTTTGGATTATATTAATTGTTAAATTATGGATACACTTTCTTCTATGGTATGTTATAAATTAATATATAAATGTATTGAATGAATGAATGATGAAAACTTATATAGCGCGGCACATGCAAACTGAATCGCCTCTGGGCGCTTGTATAATATCTTCTATCCTATTTATTCCTTTTTTTTGTGTAATCAATTAGCCCAGGCTGATCTGGGACATGCCTGCACACACCTGGTGCAATCTTCACTCTGAGTAGAGCAGAGCAGCAGTGCGGCAGCCAGAACTACAGAGCAATAGGACTGTTTCTTTTTTCCTTCTTTTTTTTAATGACGCGCGCATGTGCAGAAGCGTCCCGCTCGCCCGGCGCCATTTTGGAAGAGGGCAGAGGAGACAGGCGGCGTCATCACTGAGCTGCGCGCATGTGCAGAGCGCCAAGGGGTATGCAGCGGTGACCCTGAGAGTATGGGGTGTCAGAGGAACCACAGGGCTCAGCAGAGCTGAGAAAAAAACAACAGGCAGACAAAGGTACAAAACGGACTAACCTTAGGTGGTAAATGTAATGATACAAATACCTTTGTGGAAGGACACACTGCACTGGAAGGAAAGACAGAGCGAAAGTGGGGGCCACTGCGAGATTTGAAGCTTCTTTAAAGCTTGCTACAGATGCCAGTATAATTCCAAAGCCCCTGAGACCACCAGAACGGGGTTCCCACCATAAAGCTCATTTAGAGACTGTACAGGAGGGACTTCCAAACAGGAGAGGCTGAACCTGCTGGGGCGATTTGCGGTAAGAGGCATGCTTTTTGCTTGTTCATTCAATCTTGTCAGGTGAGGATGAAAAAAGAGAATGATGCGGGGCGTCTCCCCTTCAAATTTATAGCTAACCAATCCTGTCAGGTTGTGGGGGCGGAGTCACAACCCAGTGTGTGCTGCCATGAATGCGTCAGGAAAATACCTTTACATTTCAGTCTGCAGCCGCTGCACTTTCTGTAACATTCAAGCCAATATGGCAAGCTGGAGGCATTCTCTACACAGCTGGTATACAGAAATTCCCCAGAAATGTAATTGGTTCACTGGTTTTCCCAGAGGTCCTCATTAGGATACAAGTAAAGGAATGATATTTCTGGTGAGATTCTCCCTCATGCCACGTACACACGATCATTTTTCGGCATTAAAAAAACGACGTTTTTAAAAACGTCATTTAAAATGATCGTGTGTGGGCTTCACATCGTTTTTCATCTTCTGAAAAACGACCAAAAAAAATTCGAGCATGCTGCATTTTTTAACGTTGTTTTAAAAAATGATCACTTGTGGGCTAAAACGACGTTAAAAACAATGTTTTAAACCTGCGCATGCTCAGAAGCAAGTTATGAGACGGGAGCTTGAAGGGAACTTTCCCTTTAGAGTGCCGTCGTACGTGTTGTACGTCACCACGCTTTGCTCATCATTTTTTAAAGACGATGGTGTGTGGGCAACATCGTTTTCAATGATGATGAAAAAACGTTGTTTTTTCTACATGCTGAAAAACTATGTTTTTTTTTAATGCCGAAAAATGATCGTGTGTACGTGGCATAAGGGTTAATTACTTCTAGAGGGATGCAGAGCCTGCAACATTCCTCATTATAAGACTGCAAGTGCATCAGCAGATTATATTGCACACAGACACTCCCACTCAGGAATCAGTATTCCAAGGATAGATATCCAATCAGGTAGGCCCTCACACTACATGCAGTAGTTGATTAACCTATAGGAAATTGTAAAATATATATATATTTTTTTTGTCAATTTCTTTTTATTAATTTTGACAACGTACAAAGGAAACAAAAACACAAAAGAAAAACAAAAAAGGACAGCCGACCCAGCACAACACTGGGTCAGTAACCGGCCAACAAGGCCTAAGTACAAAATCTGTACAGTACAAAAAAGAAAACCATTAAAGAACACGGAATTAACCCACCCACCCGTTTGCTCAGCCCCCACTCTCTCTCCCATGAAAACACCGGAAAATCACTAACAGCAGCCCCACCACCCCTTCTACCACAAAAATCGAGCATGTCACCCCCTACCACCCGGACATTGTCCTCCAACTACAGCATTGAGAATTATGAAGAAGCCCACTTACGCCATCAGGCCCTATCCAACAGTCAGGTCAGAGTTATACCAAGCTTGCCATACCCTGTCAAATTTTTTGCCACACCCCCTGGAAAGGTACGTCGCCTTATAGTATGGCATCGTTGAGTTGACCAAGCCCTTCCAGAAGCACAGACTAGGTGCCCCCGGTTTGCGCCACTTTAACAGAATGGCTTTCCGTGCGTAAAACAAAAGGATGTTAAGCAAGGTCCGATGAGCCCTGGACGGTACAACATCTTCCACCAACCCCAGTAAGCAGGTTCTAATCGTGAACGGGATAGGAATCAACAAAACATCTGATATGCAAGAGGTGACCTCCGACCAAAATTGCTGGATCCGAGGGCAACTCCAAAACACATGTTCTGCCGCTGCAGGAGCAAAAGCGCACCTCCAGCATTCAGCTGGCACCGATGGGTATATAGCCGCCAGCCTGGCTGGCGTATAATAGATCCTATGCAAAAACTTGAAATGGATTAACTTATCCCTGGCTGCCACCAGGTGCTGAAAAGGGTGCGTCCACATCTCATCCCAGTCCTCCCCCTGAATATCAGGCACCTCAGCCACCCACCTGTCTCTGCACCTGGTAACCGCACCTGGGCTGGAGGCGAACAGTTTTTTATATGAAACCGAAAGAATCTTGGGAAGGTCTTCCGTGGAGAGTAAGTCCTCCAAATCTGAGGGGACCGACGCTATAGACATTGATTTAAATTGAGACGTGAACGCATGCCGCAATTGAATATAACGAAAAAACTGCGTGTTCGGCAAATCACGTCTAGCCTTAAGTTGGTCGAAAGTTAATAACACTCCATCCATCGTGATATCTTTAAGTGTTTTGAAATTGTAAAATATATTGATGGTTTGTGGCCAGTTTTAGGTATCTACTCATGGGCTGAATCACCCACCACTTTGCACCGCTTGTTCCCAGCGGAGTGCCTAGTTCCACCTACTAACCTCAGCCCTTGCAAAAGGACCTCAGACTCTCTGATTGATTTGATTATACATATTGCAGCAGGTGTAAGGAGTGTGTAGTGATCCTGCTCTATCACAGCTGCTTGTCTCATTCCAGCATCCTGGTTTTGAATGTGATGTATTCATCTTGTCTGCATGCAAGGTGATTGATTGATGTAGCCAGTCTCTGGGTGGAGACCAAACCAGATTTAAGCCTGCCAAGCCTGCAGTCTCATGTTTGTCATATTGTGTTTAACACGTGCTCCAAGCTCCCTGTTTGCTGTTTGGATTCCCCTGTTGTATGACCTCAGATTGGAACTCAAGCTATTCTCTGAACTGCTTTTTTGACTATGGATTGACCCCTACTATTCTGAACCTTGCTTGCCTTTTACCTGGACTGTCATTGAACCACTCTGCCTGTCTGCCAACCACAAGTACCTGTTTGCTGTGCTCAGTTCGTGCCTGCCTCAGCATGGTGGCCAGGCACTATAGCATTATATCTTAGGCCTTGTACACATGATCAGACCGGTCTGATGAGACTGGTCTGACGGACCGTTTTCATCAGACAACTCAGAACTTTTCTGATGGTCTGATGTGCGTACACACTATCGGACCAAAATCCGATCAGACCAAAATGCGGTGACGTAGAACACAACGACGTGCTGAAAAAACGAAGTTCAATGCTTCCAAGCATGCGTCGACTTGAGATTCTGAGCATGGGCGGGTTTTTGGTCCGATGCTTTTGTGTACGAACTATCGAATCTGTCCATCAGACAGGTTTTAAAGCATGTTTTAAAACTTTGGTCCGACGGACAATGGTCTGATGGGCCGTACACACCATCAAACTGGTCCGATGAAACTGGTCTGCAGACCAGTTTCATCAGACCGGTCTAATCTTGTGTACAGGGCCTAAGTCCCGGTAGGTCTGCTTTTCTTATAGGAAACGGGGCTACTATAGGTGAAGATGACAGAAGCTAGCTATAGTGCATGACCAACTGCGTTAGGGGTAAGCAGAAAAGCAGGTTGCTAGATGCTCCCTATATTCCTGCAGCAGAAATGAGAGTCCATAATAGACTGGAGAGGACCTTATAACTCCAATTGTAAGACTTTGCCACTAAAGTCCCTGTGTTAATAAAAGAGGCAAGTAAATGGCCAAGCCCACCTGTGTCCACCCACAACTGAACATTTCACCTGACCTGATTGGTCAAACTTATTGTAAAATGACTAACCACTGTCCATTGCTATTTTTAATGGGAATTACATACAAAATGTATGCAGCCACTTTGTCCATATCAAGTGGCCCCCATAGAAAGTTACAGGGCATTCAGACACAACTATAGAGCGGTCAGCAAACATGTCTCGAAATCTCAGCATTTAAATTTCAGAATTTGTGCACATCATTAAAGTGATAGTAAAGGTTTGTATAAAAAAAAGATATATATATATATATGTGTATATATATATACACACACATACAGTATATACTTACCTGCTCTGTACAATGGTTTTGCACAAAGCAGCCCCGATCCTCTTGTTCTCTGGTCCCCGTCAGCTCTCCTGGCTCCTCCCCCATGACCAGTGCCCCCATTAGCAAGCCGTTTCCTATGGCGCACTGGTGCATGCTCGCTCCCACTCTTCCCTCATTTTCCCACTGGTTGTGATTGACAGCAGTGGGAGCCAATGGCTCCTGTTGCTGTACCAGCCAATGAGGAGAGGAAGAGCCGGGACAGCCAAGGCTCTCATGCACATGTTTTATATACGTTTTTGTAATAATAAACTTTTTTCGCAAACTGTAGTTCAGCGAGATTCCTTTTTTTCTGTTGGTATTTGTCTAAAGGCTGGTTGAGCACAATTTTTTTTACTTCTCAGCTGTTGCTCTCATGCACATCCCTGGATCCGGAGGCTCCGGAGAGTAAGAGGGGGGTCTGTGGGTGGAGCAGCATACAGAAGTTTTTTTATCTTCAGGCATATGCCTGAAGGTAAAAAACCTTCATCCTTTGCAACCACTTTAAATACCACCCACCAGGTAATTTCTAAAGAACCACAGAATTGTAGATATTTTACACTGGCGATTACTTCCTTAGTGTGTGAATGATAAAGAATTAAATCAAAATATTGCCACTTTGACCTCATTTATTCCATGGCAAAGCACAGTAGAGTTTTAAAAGAAAGTGGTGAAAAAGTTAGTATCCTTTCAGTTGATCCCTGGGGACTGCTGAGTACCACACATCTTGAGATGATGCTCTAGCACAGTGGAGCCATTCTGTAGATATATGATTTTTTTTTTTGCAGGAAAATGTTTTGAACCTGCTGCGCTGTGCCCAAGCTCAAGCTCAAGTTTCCCTGACAACCACAACTTCTCCACCTTTCTGATGGTTTTCTCTTCTTTTCTGACAGGTTTCTCACATTTTTGCCATTTCATCAGCATTTATTTACACAGCTTTCCCTTCTGGAGAAGAAAAAGAACAGTGTTTTGAAGAAGATGTTTTTGGAGAAGGAGACCTGGAACAAGCACGTATACTAGAACGTCAGTGTGACATTAGAGCCTTTAAGTTTTAAGTTGGTTGCTCAGAGAGTACAAAAGCCTAAGGGTGAGCCTGACAGGCATGGAGCTAATATTTTCAGATGGAAGCCAGAAATGGAAGCCTCCATACTTCCTTAGTACAGGTTTCCGTTCATAAAGACAAAATGAAGTCCAGTTTGAAAGCTTGAATTTGGTGTGAAATGTGACTGTCTCTTGCAGTCCCCTTCTTCCTCTAGTGATAAGCCTGGAGAATAATTTAATTAGGTGCTGGTGGTGCAGTTGACCGCAATTGCACTGTGTTGCCCTTAAAATCAGCAAAATGGGAGCACAGAGTTAACAGTTGTACGTCATACGTCTTCCTCCTCTTTTGTTTAGTAGAGATACCATTTGTAAGATGATTTATGAAGACTAGAGACACTTTTTTACCTAAGCTCAGCAAGGTACAAATACTTTGCTCTTGAACTTCTCTTAATGAAGTCTTGCAAAGAGACAGTTTTACTGTCAAGTGATTTTGATCAAAAAGGAATATCAGGAGCGAAGTATTGTCTATTGTCCTTATTGGGAAGCATACTTGAAGGGGAAAGTCCACCCAAACTAACCACTCATTCTTGGGTGTCTTCCACTGGATTTCAACCTATGACTTGTGATGGCAGGACCCCAGCGGTAAGATGGTCCTGGTTCTGATCCTCTTTTTACCCTGAATCCCCACTCAGCTACTGGGAAGAGGTGGTTTTCTTTATTTTGTATTGAAACTTCAGAAGACGATATGCAGCAATAAGTCATAGCGTTGCAATAAATATTTTAAACGTGGTGGTAGTTGGAGGTTGAAGCTGGGATCTTGCGAAAACTGACTGTGTAAAAAACACTTTAAGGGCCCATTCATACTGGGGCATTTTTCAGGCGCTTTAGCATTAAAAAAGCGCCTGAAAGAAGCTGCGTCTGCAATCCCAATGTGAAAGCCCCGAGTGTTTTACACTGGGGTGATGCGCTGGCAGGGCGTCAAAAAAAGTCCTGCATGCAGCTTCTTTGCAGCTCTTTTAAGAGCATTGAATACACCTCTTCTAAAGCCCGCTTCCCATTGAAGGAGCTTTTTTTAACGCCAAAGCGCCTGAAAAATGCCCCAGTGTGAAAGGGGTCTTAGCGGTGCTTTACCAGCATTTTTCGGGCGCTGGCAGTGAGAAAGGGCTCTGAAAGCACTCAGGCTTTCACATTGGAATTGCAGATGGCTTCTTTCAGGCATTTACAGGCTTTTTTTTTAACACCAAAAAGCCTGAAAAACACCCCAGTGTGAAAGGGATCTTAGGCTGTTCTAATTTTCAGGGTGACCTAAACATGAATATGGATGCTTACAAAAAGCTATGAATTTATGAGGATCAAGCTGAGCCAAAAACTGTTGAGTAGCTCCAAATGTTCTAGCAGGCTCAGAGTTGCTTTGATACAGATAAATGCAATTGATTGTTGGGGTCCAAACCAGGAATTCACCTTTCAGTATATGAGTGTCAGTGTGTGAAAGCTGTAGTTACCTTCTGTTTTAAAAAAGCGCTCCTATGCTTCAATTATGTTCACTGGAGGGCTTATTTTTTTTTTTTTTGTTTACAAAAGTTTATTGAGAAGTATAAATTGGGATACAAGCATAGGTATAAAAAACATAACACTTTTCATAGGCACAACAGTGAGTTAGTAACACGTAAGGCAGGTCATGATGAGTGGTCCCTGAGTGGGTAGAGGATAAAGTCAGTAATACATCACTGTAATTCAATGCGTATATAAGCAAATGGGAACATCAATTAGTGGACTACCAATATGACCATTTGGCATCAAAAACATGTAGGCTGTCATTAATTGTGTGGTATATTCTTTCTGATAGTTTCAACAGTTCCATCCTGTCGAGCACCTGTGACCATATTACCTCCCCAGATCTCCAGTTAAGTGCGATCATCCATTGCACCGAGCTACATAGTGAATGGAGGAGTCTGGAGCATGGGGGAGGGATGTCTGGGACATCTCCATAGAGTAGACAGATTAATGGGGTGAGAGAGACTTTATGTTTAGAGGAGTCCTCAAATCTACGAGCTACCTCTAGCCAGATCTGTGATAGATGTGGGCAGCTCCAGAAAGTGTGAAGTAGCGTACCTTCAGCTTGGCAGCCTCTGAAGCAGTCAGGAGAAACTGTCGGATAGAAGGTATGGATTTTGGATGGGGTTGGGTACCATCTTGTGAATAATTTTGTTGGGGTTTCCCTAAGGGAGACTACTTTGTTGCTTTTCCTGAGGTTTTCGGACATAGCATACCATGTATCTGGGGGAAGGTCAATAAATAAGTCTGATTCCCATCGTAGCATGGGTTGGGTTTTTTCAGAGGCCGAGAAATCATTAAGGCTGTTGTATAGCCTAGATATCATTCCTCTATCCCTGGATGAGGATTTGCATATTCTTTCAAAGACTGTCATAGATGGACTCGTGGAGAGTGAGAAATGTGTCTGAAAAAATGATTTAATTAAATGGAATCTCTCAATCTCTGAGGAGGGGAGTCTAAAGTCCCTTTGAAGGGATTCAAAGCTTCTAAAGCTCCATTTAGATTGTAGTGAGCCTCATGGTTGTCAAGCCAAGGTCTATCCAGGCAGAGACAGAATGTCTGTCCTTGTATGCAAGAGGTAGTCTGGGATCGCCTAGGAATGATGTGAGTGAGGAGGTTGCTGAAGCTAGAGGGAAAGTGTCGCTAGTATTTTGCCAGAGTTTAAATGCATGAGCCACTATAATGTTACGTTTGATGAGGTCTTTATAAAGGATGTATTTAGACCAAAGTATCCCTTGTAAGTGCAGTGGAAATATAGATGAGGTCTCAAAGTTCATCCAGGGAATGTTTTTATTTGGGGAAAACCATTGGGAGATTTGTGATAGGCGTGCGGCTAAAAAATATTTCCATAAATTGGGGAGTCCCAGACCGCCCTTAGACTGTGATTTATATTGTAGGGCGTAGCTATATCGTGGTCTTTTGTCAGCCCAAATGAATTTATTAATTTGTCTTTGAAGAGCCTCGAGTTTGGTTTTAGGGATGTTGATTGGAATGGAGCGAAAGTAATATAAGAGTTTGGGGAGGATGTTCATCTTGATTGCACAAACTCTGCCCAAAAAAGAAATGTGATAGGAGGACCAGGTTTTCAGGAGAGAGGTAATGCGGGCTAGTAATGGGATGTAGTTAGCCTTAAATAAGCCGTTGTAAAGAGGAGTGATATTAACACCCAGGTATGTAAATGAAGAGGAGATCCACGTGAAGGGGAAGTTGGACTGAAGAAGGCTAAGTTCTGCTGGAGGGATGTTAATAGGTAGTGCGGAGCATTTACTTAAGTTAATTTTAAGTCCTGAGACCCTATGGAAAAGTTCTAGTTGTTTAAGAAGTACGGGAAGGGAGGTATGGGGGTTGGTAATGTATAGTAGTGCATCGTCAGCATACAAGCTAATCTTGTATTCCTGATGATCCTTGGTATATCCTCTTATATCTGGGTTGGCTCTGATAGCCTGGGCTAAGGGCTCTATGGCTAAAGCGAAGAGGAGTGGAGACAGGGGGCAGCCCTGTCTGGTACCTCTACCTAATGGAAAAAAATCAGAGTTGACACCAGGTAAACGGATGCGAGTCTGTGGAGAACCGTACAGAGCATTGAATCCCTGTAAAAATGCTCCAGAGACTCCAAATTTGGGGAGCAAGTAATTCAAGTACGACCAGCTGACACTGTCGAATGCCTTGTGAATGTCAAGGCTGAGAAGACAGGTTTGGCGTGAGTGGAGATTAGCATCCTGGATAACATTGGCAACAAGCCTGATGTTGTCTGTGATCTGTCTGTTGGGTATGAAACCAGATTGGTCAATGTGAACTAGTGAGGAGATGACTTTGGCGAGTCTGTCTGCAAGAATCCTGCCAAAGATCTTAAGGTCGTTGTTCAGGACCGAAATGGGGCGGAAATTCTGGGGGAGTGAATGGTCTTTGTTGGGTTTGGGGATTAAGGAGAGATTAGCTAATAGCATTTCTCTTGGAAAGGAATTGCCTTCTAGGATATGATTAAAGAGGTTCTTTAAATGGGGGGCAAGGAGGGGGGCGTATTTTTTGTAGTATAAGGATGTGAACCCATCAGGGCCAGGTGCAGTGGAGGTTTTGAGTGATTTGATAATGTGTGTAATTTCCTCAGTTGTACAAGGTGCGTTAAGAGAGTCCAAATGTTCGTGATTGAGGGAGGGGAGATTGAGGCTGTCCAGCCAAGATTTAGCAGCTTCATTTGGGGGGGTGTTGGGATTTGACATGAGGTTTCGATAAAAGGAGGTAAAAATTTCCATAACTTCCTGTGGGTGGGAAACTAGGTTGCCCTTATTATTTCTAAGTTTGTATGTATGCGTAGGGTTACTGTCTTGCTTAAGTTTCCTCGCAAACATTGCTGAGTGGGAATTACAGTGTAGCATATATTTGGCTTTAGAGAACCTGAGGGACTTCTCGACATTAGCGGAGAGGAGGGTATCTAGGGATTTGTGTTTTTCTTGTATTTGTTGGGTAATAGCAGGATCAACTGCATGATGTAGTTTAATGTATAGATGGTGGAGTTCATTAGTGAGGCGTCTGATGTCAGCCTGTCGCTCTCTATTTTTGGATGCAGCTAAGCTAATGATGTGACCTCTTAAAACTGCTTTGTGGGCAACCCATATGGAGGTGGATGGAGTTTCCTCATTAATATTGTCTGTGAAATAGTTTTCTATGTGTGAGGAAATAGTAGAGTTGCTAGCAGGGTTTGTTAGTAAGGAGTCATTGAGGCGCCAGTTATGAGGAGAGGGGGTTAGTCCTATGTAAGATGTGGTGAATGTACAGATATCATGGTCCGACCATGGGCAAGGGTGAATCTGTGCCTGAGTGGAGTTGGCAAGTAGGATAGGGGTAGACAGGACATAGTCAAGTCTAGCATAGCAGTCATGTGGGTGAGAGTAGTGGGTATAGGCTTTGATACCCGTGTTATGAGCTCTCCATGTGTCTAATAATTGTGCCTTATTAATTAGACGGTTTATGGTCTTAGAAAAGGATTTTGTATGGGGGGATATGGAACTTCTGTCAAGGATTGGGTGGGCAGCTAAGTTAAAATCCCCACCTATCAGTATGTGGGGTGAGTGGTATTTGTCCAATGTTTCAAAGAATTTAAGAAAAAAAGAAGTATGGCTGTCATTCGGGGCGTAAACCGAGGCTATGGTGATTTCCCTATTGTTAATGATACCCTTGAGAATGATATATCTGCTCTCTGGGTCCTTAAATATATGGTGAACATCAAAGATGATCGTGTTACGTATAAGAATGGCGACCCCCTTAGTTTTATTGTCAAAGGTGGTATAATACACTTGGTTATAGGATTTGTGAAGGAATTTAGGGTGGTTAGCGGAAGCAAAGTGAGTTTCCTGGAGCAGAATAATGTCTGCGCCCAGTTTTTTGTATTGCTGAAAGGCTTTTTTACGTTTATTGGGTGAGTTAAACCCATTAGTGTTGTGAGAAATGACTTTAAGACCCATGGTTAGAATCATGACAATCTATCAGCTGAACAACAGAAATATATAAAAGCTGATAACATAGAGGGGTAACAGATCTAACCATAAAGATGTCGCCTGTGTGTGGTTTACCTTTACAGAGCAGGAAACACCGAAGCCACGCGAAGAAACTGCATGGAGTCAGTATCTCCGCCATATATGGCAGTCTACAAGTAGGGTAGAAATATAAGATATATTGGTTATGTATATCTATGAGTGAAAAATAACAAGAATACATATACACTATGCCTGTGCAAAACATATATAGTTTTTTCTGTGCAATAACACAGGAGATGGTACTCCTGATATAAACCAGACTTTGCAAAAAGGGTAATAACCCATTTGTTCTGGTATTAAACCGATCAAACATAAAAATTAAAAGAGAAACAAAAAAGAACATATAGGATAAAGAAAAATTATCCTTATCCTGCGTCAGATCTAGCCAGACCATCATAGTGGTGGTCTAGATATAGATCGAGGCAGGAGTGGGGTCAAACTAACTGCGGCGGACACACCCGGACGAAAGGACATGCTAAACTGTATAGAAGCATCATGTAAGTGCATGGCAGCTTAAAACAATAATGTAATAATATATAACATTCACAAATTAGAGAACAGGGCCAGCATAACTGACCACAACATTGTATTAAATGGATTGGAGGCAGGAGAGGGATGTGATACTGTGGTTTAAGTCACAACCATCTCAATAGGGAGGAGGTAGATCAAGAGAAACTTGAGGCAGTCCTGTGCAGTATCCGAGGATTAAAATGTAGGAAGTTCAGGATAGTTCTCTTTTAGTGCAGGGGATAAACAGAGCTGTAACATGAGATTGCTCTAAGTAGCATAGCATATGGCAGAATGACATGATAGAAAATAAATCTGCTATAGTGGCTTGTTTAGTGCAGAGAGCACTGTGTGTTAAGTTGTTTGCCACTGGAGCCCATGAGCTAGATGTGTGGAGCAATTTGATGTGTTGGAGACTTTCCAGCAGGGGAGGGGGGACCTCCAGTGGAGGAAGTGTGAATCACGTGTAAAAAGTCTGGAAAGAAATAGCAAGTTCAAAAGAACTTTCTGCTTTTCCTGCAGAATCTGAATGATTAGGTTGTACTGGAACACTTTGGAATATGTAGTGTTGGGCATTCCTGAAGCAAGGGATTAAGTTTCTGGAATGCAGCAATCTTCAGGAGGGATAGTGCAGTAGCTTAGTGAACCATTTGAAAGCTTACATGGGGTGATTTCACTGATGATTAAATAATCTCCTCTGGTCTCTCTGGCTGCGCCTGTTGGAAGGAGTAGACCAAATAGGTGAGGGTCTTGGGGTAGCTGGGAGTCGTGGGTGAGGTTCGTTCGGCAATAGACCCAGCTTGATTAGCAACTCTTTACCTTCGATCACATTGTAGACCGTATAGGTGGATCCGTTGTGAGGTACGGTCAGCTTACAGGGAAATCCCCATTTGTATCTTATTCTGGCTGATTGTAGGACAGTGGTGACCTCTTTCATCCTGCGCCTTCTGTCTAACGTGGCTGGAGAGATGTCAGGGAAGATTTGTATGCGTTTTCCCTCAAAGGAGATGTTGGGGCTGTTTCTGGAAGCACGCATGATGTCTTCTTTCACTAGAAAATCCTTCATGCACATGATGATGTCCCTGGGGGGGTTTTCAGGGGGGGGTTTGGGGCGGAGGACCCTGTGGATTCTGTCACAGGCAAAGGCAGATAATGGTTTCTCTGGCAGGAGACCATGAAAAATCTGGGACACAGCTGGAAGTAAATCAGTAGTAGATTCCGGTATACCGCGCAATCTAATATTTTGGCGGCGATTTCTGTTGTCCAAATCTTCTAATTGGGCTTGCATGAAAGCAAAATTATCAGCCAGGTTCTCATAGTCTTTCCTCAAGTCATTGTGTGCTAGGGAGAGTTCATCATGCTTTGTCTCTAGGAGGTCAGTGCGTCCTCCTATGCTAGCAATTTCCTGGGACAGTGCAGCAGTAGATTTATGCACTTCTTTTTCTATTTTGTCCACAAGTTTGTTAAAGATTGCTGTGAGACTTTCATCTAGGTCAGCCTTGGAGAGGGGGGAGTTGTACTCACAGTTTTCCAGGACTTTGGGAGGGTGTGAGATGGTTGCATCCTCTCCCCACATGCTGCTGCAGGCGCCATTTTGGGTCTTCCCTGTCCTCTGCTCCATTGTAAGAAGAAAGTTTGTCAGTGAGCGATGCTGGCTCCGCTTTTTCTTCTTGTTGGTGCCAGGCATGCACCCCGTATGATTTTTGGCGAAAAACGAGCGTTATAGCCCCGGGGAAACGGTCGCAATGTGTCCGGGTGTGGAGGAGATGTGACTAGGCACTTCCCATCAGCGTCGCGCCGCGCATGCGCCCCCGGAGGGCTTATTTTTAGCCCACCTTACAAAAAATGACCGTTATACCTTTCAGTTGCTCCCCAAGTCTTACTCCACAAGAGCAATGGTTTCCAAGCACTAAACCCATGGCTACTAATAGGCCTGTAACAGCTGTTTGCAGTTTGAAATACATTTTTGTATGTCATTAGGCTTTATCTGAGCTGTAAACTTGCAGTTCTAGACATACAGCCAGTATCCTAAAATGAGAAATAAACCTCTTGTGTTTGGAATTTGCAATGGTAATGGGACCTGTAGATATGTTCTGTTCTGTTGCTCTACTGTGCTTTGTACTGATTTAGTGGATATTTTTTTAGTTCTATGTGATCTAATTCACCAATAGGGATGAGCAGAACACCCCCCAGTTCGGTTCACACCAGAACATGCGAACAGGCAAAAAATTCATTTGAACACGCGAACACCCTTAAAGTCAATGGGACACGAACATGAAAACTCAAAAGTGCTAATTTCAAAAGTAATATGCAAGTTATTGTCATAAAAAGTGTTTGGAGACCCGGGTCCTGCCCCAGGGGACATGTATCAATGCAAAAAAAGTTTTAAAAACAGCTGTTTTTTGGGCAGCAGTGATTTTAATAATGCTTAAAGTGAAACAATAAAAGTGAAATATTCCTTTAAATTTTGTTAAAGGAGGCTTCCAGATTCCGATAAGCCCCTGCCCGCAGACCCCCACAACCATTGGACAAAGGTTGTGGGGATGAGGCCCTTGTCCCCATCAACATGGGGACATCTTCCCCATGTTGAGGGCATGTGGCCTGGTACAGTTCAGGGGGGCGGGCGCTCTCTCGCCCCCCCTCTTTTCCTGCGGCCTGCTTGCATGCTCAGATAAGGGTCTGGTATGGATTTTTGGGGGGACCCCACGCCATTTTTTTTGGTGTGGGGTTCCCCTTAATATTCATATCAGACCCAAAGGGCCTGGTAATGGACTGGGTGGGGGACCCCTGACATTTTTTTCAATTACTTTGATCTGTATTGCCGGGACTCGACAATTCATGAATTGTCTTTTAAATTACTTTTAAATGAGTACTTTTAAATGACTTTTTTTCCTTTAGAAATTACACTTTGTGCAGGGAGAGTTCTAAACATGGCAAACATGCGCTACTTTACAGGCATACTATACACACCCCTAGGTACGAAAGGATGTTGTTGTTTCACTTTAAGCATTATAAAATTCACTGTTCCAGAGAAAACTGCAGTTTTTAAAACTTTTTTTGCATTGATAGATGTCTCCTGGGGCAGGACCCAGATCCCCAAACACGTTTTATGACTAGGGCTTGCATATTAACTAGGGCTGTGGAAATTAACTATTAATTCCTTGATTAATCGTTAATCTTTTTGATCGATCAAAATGTTTTTGATCGATCAAAATTCTTTTGATACTCACCTCTCCGCCGGCCTCCGGGTCTTCAGGGAGTTCCGTTGGAGATCCGGTGACGTCACAGACACCGGCGGGGCTTCCCGTGTCCATCTGAAGGGCTTCTTTGCTGTGCCTTCATATCTGCATGCCGGCGGGACCTTACTATCTGCCACAAGGAAGGGCTGTTACACTTCCCTCTATCAACCTGGGATGATACAGCCATCCACTGGGAGATGTGATAGTTCCCTTCACGGAACATTTACATGCCGACGGACTCATTTTAACCCCTCCTCATCTGGATTGAGCAGTGGTATCCTTGTACACATTTTTATATCAGTATCATACTTAGCTACATGTTTTTTCTACCGTTTGGTATTACTTACATAAAAGTTGTAATGCTATTCCCATCGAGCGCTGCCTTTGTGTGTTTTTTGTATCCTGCTATCCATTTTTCCAGTGGTTGGTAGCTGCACTGGGAATCAGCCTGCAAGGAGATCAGCTAAAAGTAGTTGGATCTGTATGTGCGTTCTAATTAATAGAAATTAGTCGATTATTCGATTAAAAAAACAAACGATTAATCGAACACGAAAATTTTAATCAGTAACAGCTCTAATATTAACCCTTAAAATTAGCACTTTAGATTTCTCCAATAGACTTTTAAAGGGTGTTCCCCGGCTTTTCGAATTTGTCGCGAACACCCCAAATTGTTTGCTGTTCGCCGAACGGGGGCGAACAGCCAATGTTCGAGTCAAACTCATGTTCGACTCGAACATAAAGCTCAACCCTACTCACCAACCTGTCAGGTTATACCTTCTCAGTTTCTTGTTGAAATTGTAAATCCATATAAACCAGCTGTGTATTCCAAATTTTAAAACATGAATAAAAACAAAAGTACTGGCGGACTTTTAAGGGAACCAAATTATGGTTAAAAAATATAACTTTCTATTATTACAAACATGTTAAAATTCAAATTTAAAAACAATTTCTTACAATACTTACTTTAATATACTGTATGTCAAGTTGTTTAGAACTCACCCAGAAAATGTGCCACACTCCCAACTGTACATAAGGTTATAGGAGATATATTTCTTAGATTAAGCAATAGTCATTATACAGTAAAATCTTGGATCGCAAGCATAATTTGTTCCAGAAATGTGCTTGTAATACAAAGCACTTATATATCAAAGCAAATTTCCACATAAGTAATAATGGAAAATCAGATGATTCGTTCCACAACCATTTATTCATAAGTTCTTCAGTCTATAGTTCATATAAAAAGATTATAGCAATGTGACTTATAAACAACTTCTGTGTAATCTTCCTGTAATGTAAGGTCCAAATCACATCAATTAAGATGTGATCCAACTCAGGGCTCATGCACACTGCAGCCCATAAAAAAAAGCTGTTTTTACAGGCATTTGAGCTTTTATTTTAGCTTTAAGAAGCTTGTACTTTGTTGTGCTCTTGTGCACGTTTTTATTGCGCTTCATTGAGCATAAGCGTTTTTTTTTATTTTTTACAAACCCTCCTTGGGCCTCATGCACACTAGACATTATAAAAACGCCAGTAGCATTAGCTGTAGAAAGCTATAGCTATAGAATTTTTTCGCAGTAGCGTTTTTCAGAATTGTTTTTTTTTAGCAAAACTATACTGCCACAAAAGCTTATGGCTCAAAAATGCTAATAAATGCCAAGTAGCCGCGTTTTTTAAGCTTTTATCAGAGTTAGAGCATTTTTACAGCTGAAAAAATTGTCCTAAGTCTATAGGCACAAGTCGGATAGAAGTCGCATTAAAGTAGTACAGGAAATTTTTCTAAAGTCGGAGCGATTTCAGTAGTGCTAATTAAGTCAGCTCTCATTGACCAAAATGGGATTTCTCTTCTGTTTTATACTCAGTTGTGACGTGACACTATTGCAAGACCTCGCTCGTTTATCAAGTTGAAATTTTTTTAAAACATTTAGCTCGTCTTGTAAAACACTCGCAATTCAAGGTTTTACTGTACTGATTCAGCTGGGATGAGTGCATTTCCATGCTCAATATTTCTGGTTCTGCTTCTTCGGGAGATTAGAATGAGAACTGCAATCTACATTAAAAGCAAACACAATTATAGTTTACATACATATAATGATATCTATTTATGCCAATAAAGGAGTCACAGCTAGATGTACATACAATGTGTAGAATATTCTGGAGCTAAACACTCTTCACAGTCACAAGTTTGCATGTTCTCCCTGTGCCTGCATGGATTTCCTTTGGGTACTCCGGTTTCCTCCCACACTCCAAAAACATGCTGGTAGGTTAACTGGATCCTGTCTAAATTGGCCCAAGTATGTGTATGTATGAATGTGAGTTGGTGACCTTAGATTTTAAGCTCCTTTAGGGCAGGGACTGATGTGAATGTACAATGTATATGTAAAGCACTGTGTAAATTGACAGCACTATATAAGTGCCTGAAAAAAATATATCACTTTAGACCCCTTTCACACTGGGGCGGTTTACAGACGCTATTGCGCTAAAAATAGCACCTGCGAACCAACCTGAAACAGCAGCTGCTGTTTCTCCAGTGTGAAAGCCCGAGGGCCACACTTACCCCATCCAGGTTTCCCCAGCTTCCCTTTCCAACCAATCCAGTCTTAAGACCTGTTTCCTGTCCTGATTGGCTGGGAGGAGAAGCAGTAAGACAATAGCGAATGCTGATTCACTAATGTCACAAGTGGGTGGGCTCAGGGGGCGCAGTGCTCTGTGCCCCAAGCCCGGCACTTTTGAAGCCAATTAAAGTCTCAGGCTCTAATCATGTGCTTAAAAAAACTTGTAGAAATCTATGCGTCCAGAGCCCCGCATGGAGTTTAGGGGCTGGTTGGTGCATAGAGATTAGGGGGGTGGTGCCACTGCGCCCCTTATGGACTGGCAGCCACTGGCCCCAGGGGCCAGATAAGGGCATGCATAGGATCGCATTTAGCCCAAGACCGCAGCCTGGAGATCACTGATCTAATAGATACATTTTCTATAACCTTGTGTATAGTTGGAAGTAAGGCATTTTCTCTGGATTAGTTCACTTCACATATATTGTACAAGGAAGTGTTTCACAAATTGTTTTTATATTTATATTTTAACATGTTTTAAAGTGGATGTAAACCCATGGACTGCAGTCATCTTTTATGTATGTGTTAGATTAAATTGTGACTGGTATGGTGACTTTAATAACTGGCTGTGATGTTTATCATAATATGAGGTGACCCAAAGTTCATTGTATATTACCAGGATGTGTTATGTGGGGAGGGGTGGATTTCTCACTTTTTATACTGTGAATCACCTCATGTTATGATAAACATAACATAACATATGATAAACATGTCCAAGCTAGATATGTAAATAACCTGTCACTCAAAGCTAGAAGAGAGAAACAGACTTTTTATTTAGACAGATTTTTATCTGGAATTCTGTTCATTTTCACTAAACAATAAAAGAGGATTGATCAGCTCTGGATTAACTCTGCGTGGCAAGACTGGGCACAGATGATAGGAAATCTTATACTCTACATTGTGACATCACATCCACTTTAACCATAATTTGAGTGGCTTAAAAGCTTGCCAGTTTTCTTTGTCTTTATCCATGCAGGCTTTATAAGAACCAATCAGGCCTTGGGTCCTATAATATGTGTGAACACACAGTCACAGCCAGTTATTAAAGTCACCATACCAGTCACAATTTAATCTAACACATACATAAAAGATGACTGCCGTCCATGTAATAATACCTTCATAGTGTCTATATTTTTGTGTATGCCACATAACATAGCATGCCATAAACGCTAACGGAAGATTAGAAAATACTTTCTACTTTCTTATTTGCTTATAGAAATACAAACTGTACAAGAAAAAAAACGTTTTTTTTTTTACAAGGAATTATAACAAGAAGCACCGTATTACAAGAACATCAGAGAAATAGACATCTAAACTGTACAGAACAGCTTTTTACAAGATAAAACATATTTTTAATCAAAAAACTGCATCAGGGTTTTTGTTTTTGCCAATAAATACCGTTTTAAAACATCAGCTACTATCTATATTGACATCAAATATACATGAGTATATTTTTCATTTGCATCTTGAAAAGCTTCACAATCAGAATAAAAACATTGTCTTTGTGCCATGACAGCAACTGTCTGAATACATTCATTATAGTTGAGCGCTGCAAATTGTAATGTGTCAGTCATGTTCCCGGCAAGCACCAATATTAGCGCATATTACAAATATCAAGCTTACTGACGTGTTTTTGGTTTGTCACAGGCAATTGCTGACTAAACAAGATCTATTTATATTATAAATTCACATGAAACATTTATATTGGCAACCTATGACCCTCTAAGTATGGATGAACTACAACACCCAACATATTCTAGAAGGAAAAGTCCACTCCAACTGTAACTCCTAGGTTGAGGGAACAGTAGTGCTTTAAAGAACATTTTTTTTAAACTGTTGGTAGACAGTGCACACCTCTGGCAATTTTGGCAAATTTTGGTAAATATGGATGACACATTTGGGGTTTCTCATGTATGACTAACAGATATCATTAGGGCATCACCACCAAGGTATGAAAAATTCACTGGTTGGATTGGAAAGTTCACGTTGGTGCACCTACCAGCGCAATTGGATCACAACACATTCTCAAAACAAGACAAAAGTAATAGGTATGTGTATACGGTATACAAAAACTAAAAAAACATTACTATTGTTTATACAAAATGTAGCATCTGGCATTGTGACCATAAACTTGCCATCTGCACATGAGCATATGCTGGGTGTTGTAGGTCTTCAGCGGACAATGAGATGCAGGTTGATTAAAGAGATATTAAGCCTAAAACACATTTGACTTAAATAAAAAGCCAATAATAAATGTCCATAAAATAGATAAAACATTACCAGACTTTGATAACATTTGGGCTATATCAATTAACTTTTACATTTGCTAAGTACAACCTTTTTGTCTAACGCTATTCAGCCATTTCAGGCTGCAAAGAAAACGACTGCAGGAAGTCATACTCTACGTATCTGTAAATTTCAATAGATATTTAACACATTTACTGTAGAGTTTGGTCTACTCCCACTTCAAAGCGGACCTTCAGTCATTTTTTCATCTATTAAATCTTCTGCCCTTGTTGTTTTATTTTCGGATAGTTAGGCTACTTTCACACTGAGGCGCTTTGCAGTTGCTATAGCGCTAAAAATAGCGCCTGCAAAGCGTCTTGAAAGAGCCTCTTCTTTCACTCCAATGTGAAAGCCTAAGGGCTTTCACATTGGATCGGTGCGCTGGCAGGATGGTAAAAAAAAGTCCTGCTAGCTGCATCTTTGAGATGCTGTAGGAGCGGTGTATACACTGTTCTTAAAGCACTCCTACCCATTGAAATCAATGGAAAGCCCTGCCAAAGCACTGGCAAAGTATCGCTGCAGCAGCGCTTTTCTGGTGGTTTTAATCCTTTCTCGGCCGCTAGTGGGGGTTAAAAGTGCCCTGCTAACAGCCAAATAGCACCGCAAAAACAACAGTAAAGTGCCGCAAAAACAACGGTAAAGCGCAGCAAAAAATAGCTGCACTTTACTGCCAACGCCTCAGTGAGAAAGTAGCCTAAAAGATTTTTTTTCTGCCAGTGAATACCTTATACAGCCCACTTCCTCTTTCTTGTTTGGTCATTACTCTAGGCTTATGACATCATGCACAACTCTCTGCCAGGAAGGGAGGGGGGTGAGTCATAAGAGTCCCAATGAGAACTGCAGAGCTGGAGGTGTGCCTCTGTGTGTCTGTGTAAATCCAGGAAATGAACAGGCAGCAGCTTCAGCTGCCCACAGTTAATGCAGGTGCAGGGAGATTTCTGAAGCATATTTGGCAAGTACAGAATCACAGAATATATAAAATAATATGCAAAGTGGTTGGAGGGAAGCTTCAGAATGTCAAAGATGTTTTTATACAAATTATGTGAGCAGACTGCAGTTCCTCTTTAATGGGCAAGACATATCTACCACAGGATAAGATTCCAGCAAACAGCGCTACTTTGGTTAACAAAAAAGCAGCGTATCATTAAAGCGGATCTCCGCCGAAAAATCGAATTTGTGATTATGGGCTCTTTAAATTAGCAATCCCACTGCTGTGCTAAACTCACGTTTTTCGATTTCAGCAGCCGCTCCGCTCTTTTTCTGTCCAGAATAGCAAGTTATATTCTGCATCTTCTCCTCTTGGGTTTGGGCAGGAAACGGCACACAAGCACATCACTTCCTGTTTTCGGTGGATGCTGTCGATCGATGTCCCGGCCAATAGAGAGAATTATTATAATTAGGGAGCTCTGAGCCAGGCTCCCAGCATGCACAGCGAGGGACAGGAAGGAAGAAATAACCCGAGGAAAACCCGATTGCCTGCAGACCGGAAGCCTGTGCGTTTAACAGGTATTTTAACACTAAATTTTTTATTAATCGCCGATCAGGTATTGTTTTGCAGCGCTAGTAAGATTAAAGTATAGTCAATTTTAGGGTGGAGCTCCGCTTTAAATATACATTGAACCCTTAGCAACCGATTCCTGGATGGTAAAAGCAAACAAATTGTTTTGCTCCTTAATAAAATGTGTAGTAAAATACTTCTCCATCAGTAACCGGCCATGTATGTGTCAAATGGAAAAGGATTTATTCTTTAAATTTCACTATACTGTCGATGTAGTCGTATTCCAAATCAATACATAGGGCCAGATTCAGGTACATGAGAGTATCTTTCCTCTGGAGTAACGCTTCTCATTTACGTTACTCTGAAGACCCTTTCAGCGCAAGTCCTGTAATTCACATAGCAGTTGCGCGTAAACTTGCGCCAGAGTAACGATAATGCGCTGGCGTAACCCGACGCAAGTGGAAGTGGGTGTGATCATATGTAAATGATGGGCGGAGCCCAGCTCAGAGGCTTACGTTCAGCGCATCAACCACGGAGCATGCGCAGTGAGTGAGGCTCCACTCGCCCCCTTTGTGCGCATGCTCACAACTTCCGTCGGCACCACTTCACGGGAAACGTCAGCGCAATGCCTTCTGTTGGGCGTGTAAATGCGCCCGTAGAAGCGCCATTCCGGCACTAAAGTATATCCTGCTCCCCCTCCCCGCAGTGATGTTACTTTTGTTCTGAGATGGCTGCTCCCGTTCCCCGCAAACACACAGGAGAAAGCTGAACTTTAATGGCCGGGAGCTGTCAGCCATCATCTCGGCTATGGAGACCTATGATGTCTTCCTCCATGGCTGTAAAATTTGACAGACAAGCATGGACAGAGGTGTTGTCCTGCAAGTTGGGGTGCTCAGCTAGCTCTTATCGTCGGTAACGCTGCTGTAGCTGCTCTCCTGCTGACCTGAGGCCATCTGGAGTAAAGATAAAGCAGCCTTTTGTAGAAATAACTTTGCGCCGGACGGACGAGATACGCGCGGCGCATGTAGCCAGCGTATGGTGCTAATCCGTTCGTGAATTGGGAAAAATCCCTCATTTGCATATTTGCAGGGGAAATCAATGGGCGCGACTGATGCGCCCAGCGAAAATAAGCGCTGACGATACTCTGGCGTCGGAACGTTCTGCCGGTCGCAAATGACCCGTTATTGGGCGCATCTAGTTTGGTGGGTACGGGCACATAGAAACGACGGCGCATCATCACAGTTACGCGGCGCATATCCAAATACTCCAGCGCAAGTGTTCGTGAATCTGGCCCATAATGTATAAAACATAAAAAGTAGGCATACTTTTTGTAAACTGCTGTTTAATTTGAATTTATCTGTTCTGATCCTACAACTCACTGAAAGGCCTGCACAAATGGAGAAGGCTAATTAAGGCTACCCAAGGAGGCAAGTCAGAAGATCTCATTATCGAAAACAGATTTTTTTCAGCTTGCTGGTAATTCTGTGTGAAGGGCCTTATCATTTCATGAGAAATACCCTGTGGGGTCCTCTGACACTTTTTATAATAAGAATTTGTCTCCCCTTCTGTCATCGGTTTCCACTATGTCAGACGGATTAGCCAGATTGGGTGTTTGTGCTGTTTTTTGTCTTCATGGTGTATATGGCAGACACAGGTGACTTACCAATTTCAGCCCTCCATAGCAGGCATGCAATAAGGTTTTCAACTCATCTAATGGCTGCTTATGCCGCGTACACACAATCGTAATTTCCGAAAAGAAAAGTTTGATGTGAGCTTTTGGTCAGAAATTCCGACCGTGTGTAGACCCCATCGGACTTTTTCTGATCATCTGTATGCAATTCCGATGCACAAAAAAACATGCATGCTCGACGCATGCTTGGAATCATTGAACTTCGTTTTTCTCGGCTCGTTGTAGTGTTGTACATTACCGCATTCTTGACGGTCAGAATTTTGTGTGACTGTGTGTAAGCAAGACAAGTTTGAGACAAAATTCAGTCGGCAAAAAAATCCACGGTTTTCTTGTCGGAATTTCCGATTGTGTGTACGATCAGATCAGATCTGCACTTGCAGTGCAAAGTGGATTTTCCTTTTGTAAATAACCCCCATTGAATAACACAGCCCCACAGTTTGTAAAATAGATACCCCCCACCCCCCCCGCTATCAGGAAAATGCTAGGCAATGTATTACTGGTAAGGGGGAATTCTGTATTTTTGGAATAAAGCACAGAGCATGCAATGTATCTTTTGCTTAAAGCGGGGGTTCACCCAAAAATCCAGTTTCTGCCATTAGCTCCAGCATACTGCTGACACCTGCAGTATGCTGGATTTTTTTTTTCCGTACTTATAGTTTTAGCCGGGTTTCTTCTCCGGCTCCGAGCAGGAAATCCTGCGGGGAGTAGGCGTTCCTAAATCAAGCCTAGTTAATTGACGGGCTTGGATATCGCGTCACGCCTTCTGAAAATAGCCGAAGTGACACTCGGCTGTTTACGGCGCCTGCGCCTGCCGTGTAGAGCTGACTGCGCATGCGCCGTAAACACCCGAGCATCACTTAGAGTATTTTCGGAAGGCGTGACACGCTATCCAAGCCCGTCAATTAACTAGGCTTGATTTAGGAACGCCTACTCCCCGATCGGCGGCTCTCCTGACAGGGGGGGTTCGCGCTGATTGTTTATCAGCGCAGCCCCCCCTCGGATCGCCACACTGGACCACCAGGGAAGCCCACACTAAACCACCAGAAAAAAAAAGAAGGGGCAAAAAAAATTAAAAATCGTAAAAATAAATAAAAAAAAGACAGTAAAAAGGAAAAGATGCCAATCAGTGCCCACTGATTGGCAACATGAATGCATCAGTGCCACCCCTCAGTGTCCATCAGTGCCACCCTACATTGTCCATCAGTGCCACCCCACAGTGCCAATCCATGCCCAGTGCCCACCTATCAGTGTGCCCATCTGTGCCACCCATAAGTACCCATCAGTGCCACCCATAAGTACCCATCAGTGCCACCCATATGTGCCGCCTATGAGTGCCCAGTGCCGCCTATGAGTGCCCATCAGTGCTGCCTATGAGTGCCCATCAGTGCCGAATACCAGCATCGCCTATCAGTGCCACCTCATCGGTGTCCATCAGTACTACCTTATCAGTGCCCATCAGTGCCACCTCATTGGTGCCGCCATATCAGTGCCCGTAATTGAAAGAGAAAACGTACTTATTTTTAAAAAAGAAAAGAAAAAAAAAACTAAGTTTTTTTAAAAAATTTCAGTCTTTTTTTAGTTGTTGCGCAAAAAAAAAATCACAGAGGTGATCAAATACCACCAAAAGAAAGCTCTATTTGTGGGGAAAAAAGGACGCCAATTTTGTTTGGGTACAGTGTAGCATGACCGCGCAATTGTCAAAGTGCGACATGGCTAAAAGCTGAAAATTGGCTTGGAGGAGCTGTGGTGGCTCAACGTGATTGGCACTGCGCTGACAAGCCATTCACCTCTGCAGCCAAGGGTTCGGATCCCGGTCTCGGCTACATGTGAATTGAGTTTGGTGGTCTCAGCCCGGCTCCCTGTGGGTGTGCTATGCAAGGTACGCCTGTGCTTAGTACGCCCACCCCCCCCCCCCCCCACAAAAACCACCACACTTGCACGCACACAAAATTGGTTTAATACGCACGCACTTTGGCCATGCGGTCTCCTAAAAAAGAGAGGCGAAGGACCTACGGGGCTGGCTTGGTGGGTTGGGCCCCCTCACTCCCTCATAGGGGGAGTCCCTCTGCCCCGATGGGGTCCTGTTGGGCCCCAGTTGGGCTCCCAAGTGGAGCAGGTAGGGCGGGGTGAGTGGGAGGCCCCCCCTCACACCCGCCATTGCCACCGGGGGCATGGAGAAGGATGGCGATTGCCTCCGGGGGGAGGGTCTGCCTACTCCCAACTCCTGCTGTCCGGCTCCTCTCTCTCGAGTTCACGCACAAAATACACTTTCAAGAAAAAAAAAAAGAAAATTGGCTTGGGCCACACCTCTCCCCGTTCTTCAGCTCCGGTGACCGATCGCGGGACACCGGCGGCGATCGGGTCCGCGGGCGGGGTCACAGAGCTTTGGACCGGGTCGCGAGCACGCCCCATGGCTGGGCTTAAAGAGACACATACAGGTACATGATTGTGCCCAGCCGTGCCTTTTCACCGACATATATCAGCGTGAATGGGTCCTTAAGTGGTTAAATCAAAATTGTGAAATAATTGAAATTTGGTGGTAGGTTACACTTTATATGTTTGGTTATATTTGCAAAGTCTTTGAACTGCCCAAAAGTCATCAAAGCCGAGGCCAAACTTAGCAGCTTCGGTATGAGATATTTATTTGACTTTAAGGGCTTGTTCACACTTGCTTAAAATACTGATGCTTATCAAATGCGCTTATAGCGTTAATAGATACGTTTCCTATTGTTTAATGAGCGTCAATTATGCTACTCCAGTTGTTGGAGCATGAGCATTTGCCGTGCGGCTGAAAAGCATTTTTGGTGCATTAAAGTGGTTGTAAACCCCCGGAGACAAGTTATACCTACGGGTAAGCCTAGATTAAGGCTTACCTGTAGGTGCTTGCAATACCTCCGAGACCTACACGGTCTCTGAGATATTTGCAATGTCCCTGAGTGACGACTTCAATGGCGCATGCGCCGTCTTGAAAGGGCATGCTGTGAAAAGCATGCGCGGGAGTGACATTGTGTGACTCCGGACAGTCACAGAGCCGGAGTTTGCAGCCCCCGGAAGAAGAGGGGTGAAGATGGATGGTCGCTGCCAGTGTGGAAGACGGTGACATTGCAGGCTTCTACTGCAGGTAAGTGTCACATAATGGGCTACTATACGATGCTTAGTAGCCCATTATGCTTTAACTTTGCAGGGAAAGATAGAGGAGGTAAACCCCAATAGGCACCACAAATGCCTATTATTAAAGTGAGTGTAAAGTCAAGTTTTAAAATAAAATAAACATATTATACTTACCTGCTCTGTTGCAGTGGATTTGCACAGGGCAGCCTGGATCCTCCTCTTCTCGGGTCCCTCTTCTTTGCTCCTGGCCCCTCCCTGCTGTTCAGTGCCCCCACAGCAAACAGCTTGCTATGGAGGCACTTGTGCCCAGTCACAGCTCCCTGTGTCCATTCAGAAACGGAGCCCCGACCCGGCCTGACACTGTCTCTGCTAGTTGGCTAGCTGACTGATTGATAGCAGCGGGAGCCAATGGCAACACTGCTGTGTCTCAGCCAATCAGGAAGGAGAATCTCGGGTGCATAGAATGCATTAAGATAAAAAAAAAACTTCTGCCTTTACAACCACTTTAACTGCAATGTACGAATGTGCAACTGCACTAAAAACACTCCCCAACCACATGCCGGCCCGTTACCATACACTTGAATGGGAGGGCAATGAAAGGCTTCTAATGCATCCAGACTTGACATGAGGCTTTAACTTTGGAGAGAAGCAACACTAAAGCCTCGTACACACGATCAGTCCATCCGATAAAAACGGTCTGAAGGAGCATTGTCATCGGTTAACCGATAAAGCTGACTGATGGTCTGATGTGCCTACACACCATCAGTTAAAAAAACGATCGTATCAGAACGCGGTGACGTAAAAAACACAACGACCTGCGGAAAAAAATTATGTTCAATGCTTCCAAGCATGCGTCGACTTGATTCTGAGCATGCGTGGATTTTTAACCGATGGTCGTGCCTACTAACGATCGGTTTTGACCTATCGGTTAGGAATCCATCGGTTAATTTTAAAGCAAGTTGGCTTTTTTTTAACCTAAGGTTAAATAACCTATGGGGCCCACACACAATCGGTTTTGACCGATTAAACCGGTCCATCAGACCGTTGTCCTCTGGCCTAACTCTTCATGTTTTGACAATTCAATGTTTTGTCCATTGCATCATTTGCATAGACATTTGAGGGGCATTAAAAATGCCCCTTTAAATGCCTGCTTTCAATGTCAGTGTGTTCTTAACCTAACTCTAGCCAATTTAAGCACCTAAATAATGTTTTAAAAGTATAAAGGAAAATTTATTATCAAATACTTACCGTAATTTTCCTTTCCTGATGGACTCCATGGCAGCCTACATGTGGGTTAATCCCGCCTCCTCTCCAATGCTATAGGACCCCATACCCATAAATCTTTGCTCACCATTAGTACTGGTGTTCCGTAACTAGCCGACTCCATGCTTATCGGGTGGGTACTCCGTCTGCCATGGTATCCATCAGGAAAGGAAAATGACTGTAAGTATTTGATAATAAATTTTCCTTTTTCCTGACAGACTCCATGGCAGCCTATGTGTGGGAAATAACTAGCCAAAACACACGGGCGGGTATGCTGAACAAAAATAGGACAGGATTGAAAGGCCAAAGTTCACAGAGGAAAGAGATGCGGGCTCAACACAATAATGGGACATAAATGTATTTATAGAGGACCAGGAGGCCGCTTTGCAAATGACATCTGGTGCCACATGATGGGTTGCCGCCCAGGAAGCCGCCATCCCTCTCGTAGAATGCGCAGTCACCGCCTGCGGGGGAGCCAAGCCCTTAGCCTTGTATGAGCCGTGGCGATCAGCTGTTTTAAAACGCCCGCTTGTGACGTCATGCGTCACCTCACACGCGCACCTGCGCAGTGAGGGCATCTCGACGGCGCCTGTGCGGCCGCCGCAAGAATCGCCGCACTGCGCATGCGCGAGCCAAGCCTCGTTCTGGAGGAGGCCTTGCGCATGCGCGAGCGGCACCAGCCCTGCGACCCGGAAGTGCCCAGGCAAGCTGGAACGCAGAAGCGCTCCAGCCGCCATAACCATGCAAATAGCCAAACGAGCACACAAGACAGGGGGAAAACTAGACCTGGATAATAAATACAAAACAACACAGAAGCGGCTGCCATGGAGAGCACAGACCTTGCCAGCCGGGACGTCCAGATCTTCAGCACACGCAGCCAAACAACACAGGTGTATTTGCTGCCAAAGCTCTCCACCCGCCCATGGCTGGGATCCGAGCTGCACCGCTTAAAAGTGTGCCATCCGACTTGCTTGCTGGACATCCTGAGCATAAATCCTAGATCCATGGAGGAGGACAAAAAAGGAACACCAGTACTAACGGTGAGCAAAGCTTTATGGGTATGGGGTCCTATAGCATTGGATAGGAGGCGGGATTAACCCACACATAAGCTGCCATGGAGTCTGTCAGGAAAGAAGGCTTTCACTTGGTGAACTTTTTTTTTAAAAAAACCCTACTTTTTTTATAGGCTGACTGGTGGACAAAACATCTGAATACACAGATGAAATACATATACTGAAGCTGTTTTACCTGCCAGAAAATCTGGATTTCTGTCCATCTGGTCCTAAAATGTACACAGTTCTGCCACTTAGCACAGTGCTGTCTGGCAGGGAAGAAATAGAGCTTTATTTTGATGGTATTTGATTATCTCTGTGATTTATATTTTTTGTGCTATAAACAAAAAAAGCAACAATTTTGAAAACATTTTTTTTGCTATAATAAGCTAACTTTTTGCTATAATAAATATCCCCAATTTTTTTTTTAAACAAAGCAAATTTTTTCTCAGTTTAGGCCGACATGTATTGTTCTACATATTTATGGTAATAAAAATTGCAATAAGCGTATATTTATTGGTTTGCGCAAAAGTTATAGCGTCTACAAAATAGGGGATAGATTTATGGAATTTTGTTTATTATTTATTTTTTTACTAGTAAAAATCTGTGGCAATTTGCGATTTTCATCGGGACCGCGACATTATGGCAGACACATTGGACACTTTGACACATTTTTGGGATCATTGGCATTTATGCAGTGATCAGTGCTATAAAAATGCACTGATTACTGAACAATGGCACTCGTAAGGGAAGGGGTTAATTGTGTTAGTGTGTTTTTAGCTGTAGGGGGGTGGGACTGACCTAGAGGAAATGATGGATTGTGGTTCCTAGTAATTAGGAACTCACAGTCTGTCTTTCTTCACAGAACAGAACAGTGATGTGTGTGTTTACACTCGATCTGCCTCTCGTGCCCACGATCGCTCACGAGCATCGGCACCCCCAATGCAGCGGGTGCGCGTGCCTACTATCCCGCTTAAAGGGACCGACGTACAGCTACGATGGGTTCGCGGTATTGTGCAAACCTGCCGCTGTATAACGCCAGTGGCTGGTCGGCAAGTGGTTAAAAAAAATGCTGACAGGCAGGTTTTTTAGGATAAAAGAGATCCTAGAAGTCTCTTATGTCTTAAATATCCCTCCTGCATGTAAGCGTGCAATGTGATATGAGCCGCACATGTGCAGATCAAACCACATTTACGGCCTGCTCTGTGTGCCACGGCAATGGGATTCCCGCATGTATGTACGGGTGTGATATCAACTCTGCCTGGTCTATCAAGCAGCTGAAAATACAAAACCCGTAAGGAAGATGGAAGTGCCAGGGGAAAGTACTGACAGCACATCAATGGAGGGCTCTGTTTGTAGGTAAATCTGTGATAATGTACTAGCATGCATGCATATACTACTAGTTCATTATGGCTTAAACCTGCAAGGGGGGACATTTTTATTGTTTTGCTCACACGACTTTACTACTGCTTTAATGGACAGAGAAAAAAGAAGCAGCACATCTCTCATTCTTTCCTCCCATCAGTAAGGCCTCGTACACACGACCGAGGAACTTGTCGGAAAAAACACATAGGTTTCCTCGACGAGTTCCTTCTCAGGCTTGTCAAGAAACTTGACAAGCTTTCTTTGCGTACACACTGTCAAGACCAAATCTCCTCGTTCTCTAAAGCGGTGACGTACAAACACATACAATGGCAGGGGAAGTTCGATTCCACTGGCACAACCCTCTGGGCTGCTTATTGCTAATCTCATGTTACTGCGTGTTAAAGGCTCACTAAAGGAAAAAAAAAATGATGTTTAAAATATAGTCTTCAGGCATTTGTGAATGAAAAACGTCATAATTTTTCTTTAAAATATAGCTATACCTGTTTAAAACCAACTTCATTGTACGCTTCCGTCCGTCCTGTGTTTCCTTTCCCCTCACTTCCTGGTTTTGTGGTGCGCGTTCTTGGTCTAAACGTCACTGCCTAATGGGAACTACAGTTCCCATTAGGCTTAGCGGCTTGCGCATGTGCAGAAGCGTTTTTTTCTTTTCCAAGGGCGGACGAGAATGAGCAAAGTTCTCATGCACAATTTAGCCACACTCCGCCCCAACCTCCCCCAGTATACACCCCTTCCCGCCCCTCTGCCTATACCCATTAGGTTCTCCTCCCTCCTCCCACACATATTCCCGCCTCCTCCAGCCCACTAACCTTCGTGCAAATGGTAGCTATATTCTAAATGCAATATGCAATTCCTCTTAGCAAGGGGGCGGTATCCAGGCAGGGCAGTGCTTTCCAAAAACAAAACTTTTAGAAAGAGAGGAGGTGCTGGAGTGTTAGACACACCCACTATGTCACAGCTCCTTCCAGTCTGCAAGACGTAGAGAGCGTTCTGACGCAGATCTGTAGGCTACAGCAGAGAGAGCGAGAACGTTTGTCACCACACTGTGAAGTCCTCGCTCTGCTGAAGTTTTCTCACATAGACAACCAGGAAGTGGGGAGAAAGGACAAGAGATAAATCAACTTCAAAGCGAAAACGAACAAGCAGGAAATGAAAACAGTACTGCACTAAGATAAAGGAAGGTATCTAGCTAATAATATTTTTTCCTTTAGTGACCCTTTAAGTAAAAGTTTGGTGAGAGACCATTTGCACTTTTCAGTCTGTTACAGTGTGACGAATGTGCCATCTCCATTACAGACGCTACTTTTACCAAAGGCGCGCTCCCATCTCATACTTTATTCTGAGCATGCACGGGTTTCTAAGAATACACACGAACGTGTTTCCGTCGAAAACCAGGGAACTTGTTCTCTTTTTTTCTCGTCGAGTTCCACGTCAGTTTTCTCAATGAAAAGCATACACACGCCCGTTTTCCTCGGCAAAAAAGCTCTGCCACCAAGTTTCCTGATGGATTCTGTTGAGTTTCTCATCGTGTGTACGAGGCCTTAGTTCTGTTTTTGCACATGGGCACTGAAGTACAACAGCTATTTGCTCTGCTTCTCCCTCCCATGGTCTGTGTTCTGTTGTACAGGGGAATATCAATAATTGCACTGTTGCATTAAAAAATACATTTAATGCTGTATTCAGTTCAGAAATTTAGCTTTAATAAGAGACAACTACAATCTGATGCATGATTACTAAAGTACATTTCTTGTTGCACCATGTTATAAAAAATAACAATGGATAATTTGTTTTTCTGTTGTTCAATCAACTGAGTCAGCTGGCAGAATTGTAACTTTGTTACAATCTATACAGTCCCAAGACTTGATGCCCTGAAATCAACATTCACATTCATAACATCTCATTATTCAGAGATGCCATTGCTCTGGATATTGTATGCATTCAAAATATGCAAAACTAAAGAAGGCCATTTCATTTTGCTGGGAGTCATTGTGAAAATCCTACATTGTTTAAAAAAAGTGCAAAGTTTTTTCTCAAGGGGGGTTTTCATTGTAAAAGTCGGACACATTCTTAAACCCATCACCCCTTGAAGACCCTAATACCCAAGATGCTCATTTTCAGAAGTGCAAAAAATGTCATTTTAACTTGTTCTTACATGAAAACATCATGGTGCTCTTTAACCTCCCTGGCGGTATGATTATTTCCGATTTTAGGTGCTGAAAGCGGTACAATTATTTTGCATGGAAATTTGCCGTTTTACATTGTAGGCCTGTAATTCTTAGGAATAACTCACTTAACTCTGTCCAATCAGGAGTCTAGTAGACATCTTGGGTATGATAAAGTTTGAAAAACAAAATCATAAATTATAATATAATAAATAACTATAAATAATTATAACAAATAATAATGTAATTATAATAAAAATTATTCAATAATGTAATCAAATCAAAAACACTAAAATGTGCTCAGTTGCAGAATTGTCGCTGTCATTATTTTTACTGTTTGATGACAAATTTCCCCACAAATCGCTATTACTCAATTCTGCAAGTGATTCTAATTTATTATCGCTGTTTTCTAGCTGGTCTAAAACCACTTTTGGTAAAAAGGAATTTTAGCGCCAAAAATAAAATAAAATTACATGTTGTGGAAAACACGTGGTATGTAGAATAATAAATACAAATTGAGTGTATTTAATTCTAAGCTGCTCCCCTCTGGAATAGAGTGTATACCTCTTATTTATTGAATGTTTATGTGATAGGGGGCGCTGTGGGAGATATATGTAACTAGAGTATTCTAGTGGCTTATTCAAATGGTGAGTAACATACTGTATAATTTGTAATCCTAAGCAGGTGAACTAAAAAACAATTAGTGAATTAGTTAATAACAGTGAAATAAATAAATATGCTTGATACCAAAGATATTGGATGCTACTGGTTAAAGTGCAAAATAGTCAAAGGAATTGACTAATGCGTGAGATAATTTACAAGTGCACAATCGCTATGCAAACATAAACTAAAACCAAACAGTCCAAAGACAAATGGTAATTTCCTGCCAGTGATGAACTACACAAAAAAAGTTGGTAAAAAGTCACAATTCTAATTATTTAAGTGTCACTGTGTAGATTTCAATATAGTTGCAGAGAAATCTTCTCAATTAATAAGTGCCTCTGAGTGCTCCTTCACCATGGTAAACGATCGACACCCAAACATGCTCAGATAATGGTAATGCGCTTACCAGAAATTGTGACTTTTTACAAACTTTGTGTAGTTCATCTCTGGCAGGAAATTACCATTTGTCTTTGGACTTTTTTTCTTGGTTTTAGTTTATGTTTGCATAGCGATTGTGCACTTGTAAATTATCTCACACATTAGTCAATTCCTTTGACTATTTTGCACTTTAACCAGTAGCATCCAATATCTTTGGTATCAAGCATATTTATTTATTTCACTGTTATTAACTAATTCACTAATTGTTTTTTATTTTACCTGCTTAGGATTGCAAATTATATGTTACTCACCATCTGAATAAGCCACTAGAATACTCTAGTTACATATATTTCCCACAGCGCCCCCTATCACATAAACATTCACTAAAACCACTTTTGATGTGGTTTGATGTTTTGAGGGACACTTTTTGGTGGACAATCTCCAGTTTCCAGGCAGAAAGAACAGTATTTATTATATAGAAGTGCATGTAGGACACTGGGTAGACCACTAGGGACAAAGGGGTGTGTATTTTTTTCATACAGTACTGTAATCTATAAGATTATTGTACTGTGTGTATTTACTTTTTTGAATTTGGCGCCGATCTCCGCCCCCGTGCATCGTAACGTCGCAGGGAGCGGAGCTCAGCGGCACACAGGCACTGTGTGAATCGAGCAAGGACCGATCTCCGCCCCCGTGCATCGTAACGTCGCAGGGAGCGGAGCTCAGCGGCACACAGGCACTGTGTGAATCGAGCAAGGACACAGCTCAATCACACAGCGGAAAGGCATCGCAGGATCCAGGGACAAGGTAAGTAATTCCCTGCCTGTGGACACTGCGAGGCAATCCAGAGTCTAGCTCAGGGTTACAGCTTTTGGTTCTGAAATTCTACCCAGAGCCAGACTCGGGAATACCGCTGGGGGGGTTAAAGGCATTGATAGCTATAGTCTATTAAGAGCCATAGGAACAGGGTAGGACCCCTTTTTAATTTAAAATCCTTTTAAGGCCCCTTTCACACTTATACGACTTGTCCCACGATTTGTGATGGCAAAGTAGCATGACAAGTCATTTCCCATGATTACTAATAACAACCATTCATATTGGTACGACTTTGTTCCGACTTCAAAGTAGTCCCTGCACTACTTTAGTCCGATTTTGATGCCACTTACACAGGCATTTCCTGAAAATCACGGGCACAAAATCGTGGTGAAGTCGCAGTAGTGTGAAAGGGGCCTATATGTTTGGTGGAATATATATATATATATATATATATACCGTACATACACACACAGTAAAATAAGCATTAAACACGTCAACATTTTTATAGGTAAATATATTTTTAAAGGTGCTATCGATATGACACAGGTCGATAACAACCCATGTAATCCATTCATACAAAAAATTTTAAATAAGTTCAGAAATGAAGTGTAATAAAATGGAATGACACAGGTAAAAAGGCATTGAACAAGTAAGGAAAGAGAGGTGCAAAAAAACATGGAAAGCCAAGACACCAGCTGAAATCTATCAGCAATTAGAAAGCAATCCTGCCTCTTCTCAGTACAAATTAGAATCAACTCGTTCAGTCTCAACTGATGGCCTATAAAAAGGTGTCTCATTACCAAGGTGTCACACATGAAACATCTCATGATGGGTAAAAGCAAAGAGGTCTCTCAAGACCTTTGCAACCTTATTGTTGCAAAACATACTGATGGCGTTGGTTACAGAAGGATTTTTAAACTTCTGAGTGTTCCAGTAAGCACTGTTGGGGCCATAATCTGGAAGTGGAAAGAACATAGTTTCACTATAATGACCATAAATAGTGACGTGTTCAATACTTATTATATATATATATATATATATATATATATATATATATATATATATATATGTAAAATTTGTTTTTATTTGAGCGTTTTGTTGAATCTAATCTTCAGAAGTATTAGCACAGGTTTCTTTCAAACCTACACTAAAGAAGTATTAAATGCCTAAAACCTTTTGTCATTTTTGAATAAACAATTATCAGGATGTGGGTGCCCCATGAGCTTAAAAAAAAATGACAGCTGGTGAGATAAATGTTTGACCCCCTTTTTTTTTACCGCAATGTAAGCTCATATTTCCTGCAATTATTTGCTTCTAGCTTCGTTGATAATCAATTATTACCACTATGCTAAAGTCACTCAGTTCACTGCATTATACAGTGTCCAACAAAGACAGATTTAGCAGGCTCTCTGGATAGGATTTCTGATCTTTGTCATATGGATTTGTGCTCTGCAACCTCCCACTCATGGCAGAGAGCATAGTAAACGGCACTGCTGCAGATTTGTGGCATAAAATATAGGGATACTGGCAACTTAAAGGATTCAGTTAGCAGAACTGCCAACTGCAAAGAATAAATTCCAGAATGACGACTGGAGCCATTTAACAGCAAGGCCTTGTTCCCTCAGTCACTTCAAATGCAACGTTTTAATATCAGACAGCAGTGCACCTTGTCCAGCTTTGATATAACTTAGTACTATATACATTTACTGATGTGATCACCAGGCTTAGACTTTCAGGATGTCATCTTATCATATCAGCACAAAATGCATTGTAATATTGTAATAAAACAGCTGAAAGATGGCATCTATACAACCTCACCTCTGCAAACTGGCTATACATGCTAGTATGACACAAATGCAGTTTTCACAATCGAAAAATACAGTCAGAGTACAGTAAAAGTGACATACAGCGCATCTATTTTGTCTTGTGGAAGATCAGGGTAAAGTCCCGGTTTGCTTATTTGGTCCCATTTTAACAGCTAAACATGGAAGTAAAAAGTTTGCCATTAAAAACCATCCTTCAAGATAGCACTTTTTGGAAGGCTCAGATAAAAAAAGGACACTTTGACCAGAAAATAGCAAGCATCAATCAATAATACATCATCGCTGCAAGAAGATCGTTTCACCTTACCGAAAGACCGCTCAATGGGCTCAGAACAAAACACAATGACTTGCACATTTAACACTTCCAGCATTGAAACAGTTATTACAGCATACACCTTATTGCGTCACCATTTCTATTTTCACTCCTCGGTTCCAATTACCACCTCGGAAATGAGGCACGCCGCGCAGGTGTATTTTTAATCCCTTGCGTCCTGACAAAGATGTACATTATCTCCAGGATGTCACAGCCCTTTTTTTCTCTTCATTAGGGACTTATTGCAACAAATGCCCTGGATCTGATTTATTTCAATAATATAAAAACGTCTGTGTTCTTGATGCCTCTTTTCTCATACATCACACTGCCCTGATTGTAAAATGAGGATGTAACACTTGTCAGGGTGATCTGGTAACAAAGGGGTTAATGCCCAGGGTATCAGCGCTCAATTACTAAGGAATGTAATGGAAGGTGGAACCATAAGGGCTTGGCTACATATGCTACACTCAAATACCCATTGCAGAATTATATGAGATTCAGTAGAATGTAGAGGACCATACATGGAAATATATGGTTCCAAAATATAACGGATTGTATAATTACACCATGGGGCTGATTTACTAAAACTGGACAGTGCAAAATCGGTGCAGCTCTGCATAGAAACGGCTTCCTTTGTTAAAGATTCATGGAACAACTGAAGTTAGAAGCTGATTGGCTACTATGTACAGGTGCACCAGTTTTTGCCCTGCCCCATTTTAGTAAATCAACCCCCATGTGGACAATCTCATTAAAAGATTAGAAAACTATCAGAAAACTGACTGGAAAAGATTATCCATAGTTACATAGTAGTCAAGGTTAAAAAAAAGTCCACCAAGTCCAACCTATGTGTGTCCAATTTTCTATTTGGAGGTGATCAAAATAAACACACCTCAGCACATTTCTGCTTTGTGGGCAGCGATGGGGTGTTCAGCCTACATACATTATTACTGGATATGTAGTTTGTTTTCTTTAAAAAGGAGCCACAGCCTGAGTAGAAAGGCCTGTCAATATGCTGTAGAGTGGGGACTCTTCTTCTCAAAACTTAAATTCTCCAATCCATAGGGAGCATGAGCTTTGTTGATTGGAAAGTTGTAGGTTTGACTCAACATGGGGTATGTTGGACCTCTGCAGGGAGACCTTTCTTTTACACAGAGAATAGGGGTATTTTTTTGCAGCATGCTTATACCAGACAGACTTTTCTCCTGATGAATCTGGAATGTATTTAGCCGATTTAAAGCGGTATTAAACCCAAAACCAAAAGTATTATATTGCAGCTTACCAATCATTAGATGTGGTGGTTGCATCAGTTTTCTTTTTTAGGCCCCCCCCCCTATGTTTTCACCTGGTGATCTACCCAGTAACACACCTAGTGTATTAGGCTACTTTCTCACTGGGGCGGGGGGCATTAGCAGCGCTTTACCGCCAATAGCAGGGCGCTTTTAACCCCCGCTAGCGGCTGAGGAAAGGGTTAAAGGCACCCGCAAAGGGCTTTGGCAGCGGTGCCCATTGATTTTATTGGCAGGGGCAGTGGAGGATGGTATATACACTGCTCCCACACCATCCGAAAGATGCTGCTTACAGGACTTTTTCTAGCGTCCTGCAAGCGTACCGCTCTAGTGGCAAAGCACTCGGGCTCTCACACTGGGGCTGCAGGGGAAACATTTTTCAGGCACCCCAGTGTGAAAGGGGTCTTAGTGAGACACATCTCGGGAGAACTGAGTACAGGGGGCACAGCAGGCAGCACCACTGTAAGTGGGGGGGCTAGTGTTAAATGTATTAGCAGATTAAAGCCTGGTACACACTAGTAGTTTTTCTTTTCATTCAACCCAGCAGGCTGAACAAATAAAAACTGAAGAGCTCAGGAGAAGCCGATCTACTAACAATTCAATGATAGTACAGCAATCTCCCCCACTAAGCTATTGTGTTCTGACAGAGGGACAGCCCCCTGCCAGAACACTCCCGTCAGCGCTCTCAGCCATTGACCTTTTTCGGTCATGCCCCTTCGAAAGAAGCCTATGCCATCCGTTATTTGGCCCATGTGTACTAGGCTTTAGAACCACTAGCAAACTGAAGCTAAACTCCAGCTCACACTTTATGATCAGTTACAGCAGTTTTTTTCCTTTTGGGATAAAGGTTTTGCAGATCATTTTATTCACCCCTGCCAGTGTTAAGTGGTTTGTCTCATCTATGTACACTGATACATTCTGCTGGAGAGCTGAAAAAGCTGTGCTTTTGAAAAACAAGAGACCTGCTGGCTGGTTCATCAGATCAAAAAATAGAAGAAACTAAGCCTAAAAATAGGAAACTAATGTAGCCATCATCTCTAAGAATGGGTAAGCTGCAACATAATAAATGTTTGCTTTTGGATTTAATACCGATTTGAACTATAAGTTCAGTTAGAACAAAAATATGGAACTGTCACTGCTGTCATTCTGATCCTGGGTGCCCTACATAAGGAGTCTCTCATTTGCAGGATGGCAATTCACACTTTTTAGACTTCATCAGTTATATGCTTATTCCAGGGCTTGTACTTAATAGGCAGTTAAGTAAATCAGGATGAAAAGCTTAGAACCTACAGAAATGACAGCCCCATTATTCCATTCTCACACCCCACCTACGGTATATAACTGACGATCGATCTAATTCAGCAGGCAATTCTTTGACTGATCTCAGACCATTTCTGGGCACTGAATATGTAGCCAAGCCCTTATAGGACGAGGGCAGATGATGCTTTTGCACGTTGAGATTTTTGTTAGGGAAACCCAAAACTTGTTTCCCCATCTGAAAAAACATGAAGCTGAACTGCGATCACTCTCCATTATCAGTTAAACGAAAAACAAGCACCTAGTTCTAAGAATAAAACTCTTTTGAGCAGTAACCGGCAAGCCATGTTGTTTTCTTGGTATTTTCGTACTACCACGAGACACCAACTCACTAATAATATGGCGGGTGGGTCTTATACATGCCCCGTGTGGGGCGGAGGCACTAGCTGTCATCATCTGAAGCTGCTCAGTCTTAAAAAGACACGCAGAATAGGAAAAAAAATCAAATTTTTATTACTAGGTTGAGCTTTTGATCTATGGAATGTCAATTTTACTGATAGGTTTAGTTTTAAAAAAATCCACTTGAGAAAAGGCTGAAGACAGCATTTTCAAAAAAAAGGTTCGCTCTACCAGACGTGTGCAATGGGGTCCGCAATTTTTATTTAACCTTCATCTCAGCTGACGTCGCTTGTTCAGCTCGCTCAATGTATAGAAAATGTGGCGCAGTTTGAATTGAAAAAAATCTCAGCGTGCAAGAGCGCCCCTCTAACCCCGCCCCTAGGCTCATTCAATTACTTATACAATACACAGACATACAGTCTCACAATTCTAACAGTAAGAAAAGATTCATTCCCATTTAGAAGGCCCAAGCCCCCTTACGCCTCCATCTTATATTGCTAATTTTCTATAATGATCTCCAGCAAACGTTTCTTTAACCAACATTTTAAATGCTGGATTTTTTTTTTTTTTTGTGTTTTACAGCCAATGTAACAAAAAAATAAGGGAAGATCTTCTTATATAATGTATTTGTGCTATTCGTATTTTGGCATTCGGTAATTACAAAAAAATAAATAATCTATCAAACATAATTTACACTTGACACACACACATTGAAAAGTGCCTGGTTGTATGTACATTACAGACTGGTATTACTCCATAGAAATCTTCTAAGTGGGACTGGACCTTTCATTTCTGACATGAAGGTTACAATGACAGCAATAGGATGTCAGTGGTGTTCAGAACTGACCCTCCAGCAACTGAGATGTGATAGGATTTCAGCTGGGTTTATAAGGTGACCAGAGGGCCAAGACTAAAAAGCCACATTTTTTTGTCATTGCTTTAGTTACAAACAGGAACACATATTGGTTTATTTAATAACACAGAGCCTAGTGCAGAAAAACAGCTGAAAAAAGTAATGTAAAATATACGTCTTGCCAATGGAACCAATCAGGTTCCAACTGCCATTTTTTCAGCATGCAAAAATGTTAAATTCTGATATAACATTTTGGTTGATGGCCAACTGCACCCTAAAGAGATATTTAAGTTGGGTTTGAGCACTGGGCTGAGTTGACCATCATCTTATATCTCAACTTATGGTGGCAAGACTTTAGGGTGGTTGCCACCTCACCCCTTTAAACCCAAATACATGAATTACACAGGTTCTGTGGCTGAGTAAGGTGCTAATTAAACTCACTTGGTGCTTTATCTGCATTAAATTAGCCTCAGAACCTGTGTAAGTCATATGTGGTTGGGTTTAAAGGGATGAGGTGACAACCCTACAAGACTTTCACCAGGTAGTTTTTCTCCACACTTCCCACAAATCTATAGGCATCACGGGAAGACTGACATTGTTTATTACTCAAGTTGGGTGAAGATAGCTCACCACTGGGGTCCATGAGAAAAACAAAAGGTAGCACGTGATTCGATTTCCTAAGCACCACTTAAACCTGAAATACCAGTTTTGGATAAAGCTGACCTTTAGGACACGTGTATGCATGAGGCCCAGTGATGCCTTGTGACAACCTGATTTTTTATTTCTTTTTACCTTATTTTATTTTTTTTAAAAGCTAGAGGTTTAATGCATATTAATAATTCTATGGTGCCCACGCATGTTTCAATGCAATTGTCCAATTTGAAAAAAGTTTAGAGGAGTGAGGAAACTTAGTACAAGTAAAAGGCTTCTGTAGGAGAATCTATCCAAATCCTATATCTCCGTAGAATACACAGACATACAAAGTGAACAAAAAAAACTTTATTCACCTTCCCTGACTGATCCAAATATGCCTTTATTTGTGTCTCCATGCTGCCCCTCCCAGACACTATAATGTTTGAGGTTTTTTTTTAGGCCTCATGCACACTGGACGTTTTTACAGCAGCTGTTTTTGGCAGTAGACATTTTTTCTACAGTCAATAAACTCTCCATCATGTTATCCTATGTGTCCATGCACACATAGGCTGTTATCATCAGTTTTGGGCAGTGGGTTCTGTTTTCAGCTGTAAAAACGCTCAAACGCTGCTAAACTTCGATAAACTTTAATAAACGCTCAAAAATCACTCAGCGGTGTTTTTGATCCATTGAAAAAAAATAACTTTTTCCTTCAATAAAACCCCAAAAAAGCTAACGTGGAAAAAACCGCTATTGAAAAAAGCTAAAAAACTCACTGCAAAGCTACTGACGTTTTTATAACGTTATTTTAACGTCCAGTGTGCATGAGGCCTTTAGTCCTAAAACATTTAACATATATGCAGAAAATAAAAAAATGGCTCCAGCAGCAAAAGGTTTAAATCCCAAAAGAACAAACTTTTTTTCATCACTGTAATGCAGTCAGGCTGCATACACACCAATACATGTGGATGTCCTTTTACTGTACTATAGGGCTGCTAATAGGTTAAACTGATCTGTGCTGGTAGAATGCTGAAGATCAGGACCGCTGCTCCATTAAAAACACACAAAACACAGCAGTTCAGCTCTCCGGTGCTCTGACATGCCCCCTGCACAGTGCTTTTAGTCCAATTAACAGCACTCATGCTCCCCATGCAGAAATTTGGATTGGAGCACTGTGCATGGATGGCACTTGTCGGGCCACTGGAAACCCAGACTGCTATGCTCTGTATTAAGCAGCAGCCTTCACTTTCCCTGAGCAAGGATGTGATTGGGGGCGTGACGCTCTATATTGAGCATGATGCCAGCACAAAGCATATTTCAGTACAACAGTACAGTAAGAAAATAAAAATGACACCCACATTTATTACGGTATATGTAGCCTCATTTCATTACAGTGATAAAAAAACAAAGCTTCAGCTGAGCTTTAACACCACCTTCCAGCGGCCTTTTATGCAGGCTTTAATGCATGGGAAGCAGCATGGCTTGTGTGTCCAAGTGACCGCTCATGATTTGCTTTCAGCTGCCCAGTCAGTGTGGTGGGAGCATGCAGTAAGGGCACTCTCAGCACACAACCTCAGGCCTGGATGCAAATGTATGGCAGCTGGGTGTTAAAGCCCACTTTTCTTGCTGTCGCATGTACGGAATATTGGAAAGAGATTAAGCTACCTATAGATACAAGGTAACAGTCACCTGATCCTCCCTCACCTCACCTCTATGCGATACAAGGTAACAGTCACCTGATCCACCCTCACCTCTATGCGATACAAGGTAACAGTCACCTGATCCTCCCTCACCTCACCTCTATGCGATACAAGGTAACAGTCACCTGATCCACCCTCACCTCTATGCGGCACAGCAGCCAACCTTTCTTGGGTGGGAACATTGAGTGGACTTTTTTTTTTTTTACGATCAATACTGCTCCCATGTAATGGTTTGTTTACCTGTGCCCCTTTGAAAAGTGATCCCTGTTGTATCATTTTATATAAGTATTTGACGGGCAGCACAGAGGCAATATGTTACCTCCCAAATGCCTATTTTATCTAGTGAAAGCCAACTGCACCACGGTGCTTGCACTACTGGCCCATTTACTTCAATGGGTCCTGTTTCATGGCAGTACTGCCTGCCAAATGCAACAAGTTGTATAAATGTCAATATACTGCACCACAACTGTGTACTAACATGGCCACTAGTAATGTTAACTTGTGGCCTGGGGACGGGGTCGGTAAAACCCAAAATGGTAAACTGGTAAAGCCCAACTGCCTCTTTTTTCTTCCCCTCACCTGCACGTGTGAACAAGCCCCCAGAAAAAAACACAAACACTCAGCTGAGCCCAGCATTCCTCTCTACCTTGGCAGGTCTTATGCAGGCCGTACACATGGCAATTTTCACCCAAGGATTGAATGTGACCCAAAGCTGACATCAATAAAATATGGTGACATCAATAAAATATAGTGACATCAATTAATGATAAATTGTTGGTGGGGGTTTCCTCCACTTAGTTGTTTTGGTGGGAGGGCTTTCACATGTTTTTTGTTTTGGTGTGGGGTTCTCATTATTAGTTGTTTTGGTGGGGGGTTTCCCACATTTAGTTGTTTTGGTGGGGGTGTTCCCCACGTTTAGTTGTTTTGGTGGGGGGTTTCCCACATTTTGTAGTTTTGGTGGGGGGGCTTTCCCACATTTAGTTGTTTTGGTGGGGGGTTTCCCACATTTAGTTGTTTCGGCGCGGGGTTTGCTACATTTTGTTGTTTCGGTGGGGGTTCCCACATTTTGTTGTTTTGGTGGGGGGTTTCCCACATTTAGTTGTTTTGTTGGGGGGTTTTCGCCATTTATTTGTTTTGGTGGGGGTTTCCTCCATTTAGTTGTTTTGGTGGGAGTTTCCTCCATTTAGTTGCTTTGGTGGGGGATTTCCCCCATTTAGTTCATTTTGCAACTGAAAATTGCCATGTGGCCAGCATAAGAGCACAAAAATTTAATACAATTTTACAAAAATATATAGAATAAAATTTGAGTCAAATATTCAATTGCCTTGACAACTAGAAAATTCACGAGTGGCACCATAGAAAAAAAAACTCCTAAATCTGAATCGACCATGTCAATCATAACTTAAAACAAACCTGTGCATGCTGCTTTAGCCCTGTGTTATTAAATAAAGACTCCATAGTGAATCGTCATCAATACCACATAACCTGAGTAGAATGACAGTATACATTAGCTCTTTTTTTTCGAAATTCTAAGTAGATATTGCACAGTAGCACTTTGACTTTATAAATACATTGAACTCCATTTATGAAATGGATTGATCATGTTAATGTCATGTCCAAATGTTATCAAGCACAAAAATTCCCCAGTGGATCTCAATTATATTGATCTTTTTTCCTTTTTTTTTGTATTTACTTCAAACAAACACTCCACCTGGCAACCGAACACCAACCACTCGTAGAGATATGTATGATCAAACGTCACTTGGTGATCTGGCTCTCTGAGAGACACTGGGAGGGATGCAACCGCAGCAAATCAGCCACAGCGCTTTTTGGATCTCCTGGTTCCGGAAGGCGTAGATGACCGGATTGATGACAGAGTTGTATGTGGCTGGAAGCAGCGTGGCATAGGTGTAGATGGAAGGGTACGTGTAATCTGCTATTAAAGAATAAAGGGTGAAAGGCATCCAGCAGGCCGCGAACGTTCCAAGTATGATGGCCAAAGTAGATACTCCTTTCCGGGTGGTAACGTAGTGCGAGGTGGCCAAGAAATGGTGCTGTAAGGCAATCTGATGAGCGTGCCTCATGACGATTTTGCAGATTTGAATGTACAGCTGAAGCATGAGTGCAAACATGAGCAGAAAGGAAACGGAAAGGGCCGCGGCATTGTTTTTCGTCAGCGGTCGGATAACACTACACGTTGACTCATCCTTAAGGCAATTCCAACCCATGATAGGCAAAAGTCCTACGCACGTCGACGCTCCCCACAGGAAGATGAGCATGATGTAGGTAAAGGTGACTGTTCTTTCGGAGTTGTACGTCAAAGCGTAGTAAAGAGACAAGTAGCGGTCAACGGTGATCGCCAGCAAGCTGCACACCGAGGCACAAAAGGAGGCAGCGATCAGTCCCACCGTGACCAGCTTAGCAGCCTCCGATTGAAGGAGATAGGCAAATATAAAATTGACAATGAGTCCGACCCCTGCCAGGAGGTCCGCCAGCGCCAAGCTGCCGATGAGGAGGAACATAGGAGCTCGCAGGCTGGGGTTATGGAAGATGATGAGGACCACTATAGCATTTTCACAGGAGATCAGGGTTCCCGATGTGCACAGAACAATATCCCATGGGTTTACAATTAGCTCTGGCTCTAGCACAGGAATTAGGGAGGAGTCTGCCAGCGAGATATTCTCCGGAGAACTGGCGTCTATATGATCCTGAGGCAGCCAGCTTATATTAACCTTCGTATCTTCATTCATTTTAACCTTCTTCAACAAAAAAAGACAAGGGTTTTATTACACCATTCTAGCCGAGGATCATAACATGCAACAAGGATGCCAAAAATGACATAGGCAACGACTATGAAGAAAAGGAACGCTCCAAAAAAAAAAAAGATGAAATGCATGAATGGAGGGACATTGATGAATCAGTGAGGATGACATTAAAGGCACACAGCGTAAATCACATAATGCCGTAATCACCAAAATAATCAAAAACAATGTTGTGCACAAGCAAAATAATTTACAAAAATGTCAAAACAATATCCAAAGAATGCATAAACAAATTATCTAAAAAAAAATAAATAAAAAAAAAAATGCAAAGGAAAAAAAATACGAAAGAAAAAACAATGCAAAAAAGATGCATATAGATAGATAGATAGATAGATAGATAGATAGATAGATAGATATAGATATATAGCCAACGAATAATAAAAAAAAGAGATCGAAAGAATGCAAAAAAAATTATCCAAAGAATTAAAAATAAATAAAAAACTAATCGATGCAAAATAAAAATGATCCAAACGATGCAAAAATGAAAAAAGATGTTCCAGAAGAGGTTACATTGTAAATAGCAATGACACACGGCGGTGGGAGATGAGATTGAGGGAGGGGGTGGCAGGCGGCACACAGTACAATGAAATATTCACAATGTAGTCACCTTGAGATCTCCAGCCCCGGCCGAGGATGTCTCCTTATTCTAGTCCTGAGATGATGATGATGGTCCAGGTTGCCGGCTCGCCCCGCATCCTCTCCCCGTGCAGGGCTGGGGGGGTGCCGGCTGCCTCTTCCCGCAGGCTGCAGGTGGAAGTGCGGTGGGGGTCGGGCTGTCAGCTGAAGCTGCTCGCCGGGCGCACATAGCGGGGACAGCGGTGCTTGCTGGCTGCCTGCAAGAGGCAGAAAAGGAGAGAAGCGCGGGCACGGGCTGCCTTGCGCGCTCCACGGGGGCGCGCTCCCGCCTTAGGCGCGTTCGCGTGAGTCCACTGCAGTGTACTAAGAAGGCCAATTGCTGTAGCAGATGTTGATTCCTAAAACCGAGAGCTGTGACAGCATCAGCAGCGACATTAACACTCAGCGATCTATGGGTGAGATTGTATGCAGGGGGAGGATATCCATGGATTAGACCCCAGCAAGAACTCTATTGCTTGACCCACTCTTGTCTTTATTTTTATACTGATGTAGAAATACTGATAAATTCACTCAGACTGATAAAGATGCCTCCCTGCATAGAAATGGTGTAATACCTGCCCCTCCGCCTGCGCTGATAGTCTTCACCATCTGTATCCGACACTTCCGGGTGTGTCAGGCCCCTCTCCGCGTTTCTATCCCCAGAACCCACCAGGACACAGTGGTGACATAGGGACCGGCGGAAGGACTGCAATGATAATAGGCATAGGCAGGGGGTGTGTCTGGGCACACCCTAATCACTAGCTTTGCCAATTCCCCCTGCTGCCCGCCGCCCCCCCCCCAAGTGAAGCTGGCTTCCCTCTTCTCTTCTCCACTCGGCTGCTACAGGAAATGTTTCAGGATGAAGAGCGGGGAAAGAGGCACACCCTAATCACTACGAGCTTTGCTGATTCCCCCTGCTGCCCCCCCCCCCCCCAAGTGAAGCTGGCTTCCCTCTTCTCTTCTCCACTCGGCTGCTACAGGGAATGTTTCAGGATGTAGAGCGGGGAAAGAGGTAGGAAATGTCATTTACCGGTGCCTTCCTGTTCTAAATGAACACACTCACTCACTGTGTCCATTCATAACTGAAGCATGGTAATGAACACACTGACTCACTGTGTTCATTCATAACTAAAGCATAGTAATGAACAGGGGCGGACTGACAACTCATGGGGCCCCCGGGCAATAGAAGATTATGTGGCCCCCGGGCTTACAGATGGCCACCAAGCCAGGTGGCAGTACAGAGGCGGGGCAGCTAAAATCTCGAGATTTTCACATTAAAACTATGTAGGTTTTGGACATATCAGGGACAGATTTAAAAAAAACACAGATTTGTACATACTGTCCCTTGTTTTAATAAGCCTGGCAACCCTGATGGGGCCCCCTAGTGGCATGGGGCCCTCGGGCAGTGCCCGAGTAACTCAATGGTCAGTCCGCCCCTGGTAATGAACACACATACTCACTGTGTTCATTCACAACTAAAGCATAGTAATAAACACACTCACTCACTGTGTCCATTCATAACTGAAGCATGTTAATGAACACGCTCACTCACTGTGTGAGTCAGAACTGAGGAAAAACATTTTTTTATATGTTTTTGGGGGTATTTATTATAGCAAAAAGTAAAAAATATAGATTTTTTTTTTAAATTGTCGCTCTATTTTTGTTTATAGCGCAAAAAAAATAAAAACCGCAGAGGTGATCAAATACCACCAAAAGAAAGCTCTATTTGTGGGAAAAAAGGACGCCAATTTTGTTTGGGAGCCACATTGCACGACCGCGCAATTGTCAGTTTAACCACTTGACCACTGGGCACTTAAACACCCTTAATAACCAGACCAATTTTCAGCTTTCGGTGCTCTCACAGTTTGAATGACAATAACTCGGTCATACAACACTGTAACCAAATGAAATTTTTGTCCTTTTTTTCCCACAAATAGAGCTTTCTTTTGGTGGTATTTGATCACCTCTGCCTTTTTTTTTTTTTTTTTGCTATAAATGAAAAAAGAACGAAAATTTTGCAAAAAATAATAATTTTTCTTCATTTCTATTATAAAATTTTGCAAAAAAGTAATTTTTCTTCATAAATTTGGCCTAAAATGTATACTGCTACATATCTTTGGTAAAAAAAAAAAAAAAAATGTTGGATATTATTTAGTCTGGGTGAAAGTTATGGGGTCTACAAACTATGGTACCAATTACTGAAAATTGATGAATTTCATCACACCTAATGTACTGACAGCCTCTCTCATTTCTTGAGACCCCAACATGCCAGAAAAGTACAAATACCCCCCAAATGACCCCTTTTTGGAAAGAAGACATTCCAAGGTATTTAGAAAGAGGCCTGGTGAGTTTTTTAAAGTTGTCATTTTTTCCCACAATTCTTTGCAAAATCAAGATTTTTTTTTTTCCATCAAATTTTCATATTATTAGGTTATTTCTCACACACAGCATATGCATACCACAAATTACACCCCAAAACACATTCTGCTATTCCTCCCGAGTATGGCGATACCCCATGTGTAAGACTTTTACACAGTGAGGCCACATACAGAGGCCCAACATGCAGGGAGCACCCAGGCCAATTCTGACATTTCTCTCCTACATGTAAAAATCATCATTTATTTGCTAGAAAATTACATAAAACCCCAAAACATGATATAAAGATACCTCACATGTGTGGTTTGAACACCGTTTTTATATGTGGGCGGGACTTGCGTATGCGTTTGCTTCTGCATGCAAGCTCACGGGGACAGGGGCGCTGTATGCCCAGAGTATTGCGGAGTATGCCCAGAGTATTGCGGAGTATGCCCAGAGTATGCCCAGAGTATTGCCAGAGTATGCCCAGAGTATTGCCAGAGTATGCCCAGAGTATGCCCAGAGTATTGCAGAGTATGCCCAGAGTATTGCAGAGTATGCCCAGAGTATGCCCAGAGTATTGCGGAGTATGCCCAGAGTATTGCCCAGAGTATTGCCCAGAGTATTGCCCAGAGAATTGCCAGAGTATTGCCAGAGTATTGCAGAGTATGCCCAGAGTATTGCCAGAGTATGCCCAGAGTATTGCCAGAGTATGCCCAGAGTATTGCCAGAGTATGCCCAGAGTATTGCAGAGTATGCCCAGAGTATGCCCAGAGTATTGCCAGAGTATGCCCAGAGTATTGCCAGAGTATGCCCAGAGTATTGCCAGAGTATGCCCAGAGTATTGCAGAGTATGCCCAGAGTATTGCAGAGTATGCCCAGAGTATGCCCAGAGTATTGCCAGAGTATGCCCAGAGTATGCCCAGAGTATTGCATAGTATGCCCAGAGTATTGCAGAGTATTGCAGAGTATGCCCAGAGTATTGCCAGAGTATTGCCAGAGTATTGCCAGAGTATGCCCAGAGTATGCCCAGAGTATTGCCAGAGTATTGCCCAGAGTATTGCCCAGAGTATGCCCAGAGTATTGCAGAGTATGCCCAGCTGAGGTATTGCCGAGTATTGCAGAGTATTGCAGCAGGGATGGCTGAGCAGGGAGGGATGGATGGATGGATCTGTGACTACATTTGTCACAGATCCAGCCCGCAGCACTGCCGCTGCCATCCGCTCCCTCCCCTCTCCTCTCACACTGTACCGATCGGTACAGAGAGAGGAGGGAGGAACCGGCGTCAGCACATGACGCCGCTTTGTTGACAAGTGATCGCGCTGTCATTGGACGGCGCGATCACGTGGTAAACCGCCGCTATCAGCGGCGATTTACCGTGATCCGTGATGCGCCGGGTCCTCTGGACCCGGCGGTCACGGATGTTCCCGTGTGCGCGCCTCAGGGGGCGCGCGGGAGCGCGATTCTAAAAGGCCGTTAATTAACGGCCACTTAGAATCAAGCAACCGCCCTATAGCCGTTCTTTCGGTATAGGGCGGTTGCAAAGTGGTTAAGCGACGCAGTGCCGAATCGCAAAAAGGAGCAAGGTCCTTAAAGGAGTTGTAAAGGAATTATTTTTTTGCTGCAATGACTGTTTACAGGGTATAGAGACATAATAGTTAACTGATTCCTTTTTAAAATGATTTAAAATAGATAAAAATCAATCATATAATGTACCTGCAGTTTCAGTTTCATTTTCGCATGCTTTTTCGTGCTTCTGTGATGTACAGAGACACAGAGCCAATAGAGGGCAGTGATGGTTTCTAAAACGAAAGTGATTGGTTGTGAGGGGTTTTAGACACACAGGGCCAGATTCTCAGAGGTGCTACGAAGGGGTATCACAGATACCCTGTCGTATCGCCGTTTTTTTGGCCGTGTATCTTTGCGTGTGATTCCTAGAATCACTTACGCATAAATACAGGTGAAGATCCGCCATGTGTAGAACAATTACACTGGCGGATCGTAGATGTAATGACAACTCCGGCCGCTAGGTGGCCTTTACGTTGTTTTCTCATTTGCCTATGCAAATGAGGCTAATACGCCGATTCCCGAACACTTTTACGCCGCCCCGTCGTGGTTAACGTCGTTTTCGTCCGCGTAAGGTTACCCCTGCTGAGATGTGGAGTAACCTTACGAAGTCCCGTCGGCTGCCGTCGGATGCCATGTTAAGTATGGCCTCGGGACCACGTCGTGTTGTGCGTCGTTTGCGTTCGTCGATTCTCAATGGGGCTGGCGTACGCTACGATTACGTCGTTTACATTGAGAAAATGTGACGTCCTTTGGAGCATGCGCACTGGGATTTCGTCGCGGCTGGCGCATGCACAGTTCAATCGGCACGGGGGCGCGCTTAATTTAAATACAAGCCGCCCCCTTTAAATTACGCGGCCGTACGCTGGGCCATTTACACTACGCCGCCGCAAACTACGGAACGAGTGCTTTGGGAATAAAGCACTTGCTCCAGTACGAGGCGGCGGCGTAGTGTAAATGGCTAACGCTACGCCGCCCGAAATGTACAAGAATCTGGCCCACAGTATTTACACCTCCTTGATTAGTGACCACAGAGAGAAGCTCCCATGACTTTTTTCATCAGGAAACAGACAACCAGGAAGTGTCCAGAACAGAGAAGAATTACAGCAACATCATAGCAAAAACGAACAATGAGCACATGAAACCAGGACTGCAGTAAGGTAAAGGAAGCTATTTAGCTAAAAAAAAAAAAAAATCCTTTAGTGACCCTTTAACCTGCATCCGGGTCTTAACCGGTTAAAATTAGCACTTTAGATTTCTCCCATAGACTTTTACAGGGTGTTCCGCAGCTTTTCGAATTTGCCGCGAACACCCCAAATTGTTCGCTGTTCGCCGAACGAGCGAACAGCCAATGTTCGAGTCAAACTCATGTTCGACTCGAACTCGAAGCTCATCTCTATTAGCCATACACACCAATGGCTGCATGATCATTCTATATAGAATATTAATAGTATAAACAGGAATGTTAATGCCTGCTGAGATTCCAAACCTTCATGACTCTACCTAACGGGAAACATTTTCTGCTTTGCATTGGGCTTTAACTTGAGCTCAAGAGACTCTGTATAAAATGCACTGCGTTTGTCTCGCATTATATTTAAAAAAAACTGCCTAACAAATCTTTAGAAACAGCAACTGGGAACATTAGCAGATACGTAAGTGTATCTTGGAATGCTCATTAACACTGAATTTCATTAGTGCAGAAACAAACACAACAATATCTTGGTATCACCTATTACAGCGGAGTGTTGCAGAAGAGAACTGCGATCTTCATTTCTGGAGCCAAAACTGGAAATCAGAGAACAACAACATATTTACTGATGTCTGTGAATAACTTTGCTTTCTTGACATATGAAGATGACAAGGAATAATAAAGGATCAGCAGTGTGATAATATATAAATGATTATATAGATCAGTGGTCTCCAAACTGCGGCCCGAGGGCCAGATGTGGCCCTTTGTTAGCCTTTATCCGGCCCTTGGGGCACTATTCCCCCACTGACACCAACAATTGGGCACTATTTCTTCCACCGATACCAATGATGGGATACTATTCCTCCTACTAATAGGGACACTACTCCTACTTCTATTGACCCCCAACCCTAAGGTCATATTTATTCTCACTCATGCTGGGCTTATGACATTTTCTGCCCCTGCTGGCCACAATCCGGCCCTCCTCAAGTCTGAATGACAATAAACTGGCCCTTTGTTTGAAAAGCTTGGAGACCCCTGATATAGATGATCCAGGCCATGTTTCCTGTGGAAAATGATATATTTTCATATATATGGTGGCATGTGTTTACAGTGAGTGTCCTTACATCTATTGCACATTACTGTGCTCTTCAGATGTAACATTTTTTATGCATATATTACTGATGTTCTGAGGACAGTAGGGTAGGGTAACCAGACATCCCCAGTTTCAGGGGACAGTCCCCTGATTGAGGACACTGTCCCCGGACCAAGTCTGTCCCTGGTTTTGTCCCCAGATTGGATTTAATAGAGGGCAGGGGGAATTTCAAAGACAGTAAGTGCAGAATTAAAATAAAAAAAATTGAATTACACCCCCCCCGCTCCGCTGTGCTTATTAGCATAGAGGGGTTGTATTTTTGCCATTATCTGTGCCCCTTTCTGATGATCATGTGCTGGTCGGAGCAGAAGGAATATTTCTTCAGTTTCGGGTGCATGCCCATTCAGCTCCGCTCGCATGTTCTTCTGCCTTGGCTCAAATTCTCTGCCCCCCACCCAGTAGTAGCCGGAGCCTATGGAGTAAGACTTGAGAGGCTGTGAGGCGGGCAGAGTCGCTTATTGTCACCATTACTAGTAAAGAAAAAATATGTCCCCGAATTTCATTTTAAAAATCTGGTCACCTTACAGTAGGGGAGATTTACTAAAACTGGTGCACACAGAATCTGGTGCAGCTGTACATGGTAGCCAATCAGAATACAGGTTTTATTGCCAAAGCCTAATGGAACAAGCTTATTTAGAAGGTGATTGGTTACCATGCAAAGCTGCACCAGGTTTTGTGTGCACCAATTTTAGTAAATCTTCCCTATTGTGTGGTTTCTGTTGATTACTTTAGTGTATCCTTGACTTTTACTCTGGTTGGTGTCTTGGACTCCGCCTCTTTTTTACATCCGGTTTTGATGCCAGTGTAGTGAGAGTATATACAGTATATATTATGACATGGATGTGCTTGTTAGCCAAGCTCCAAAAAATGGGGTACGCCCCCGAAACCCATCAACTTGCCAGCCTATCAAGATGTCTGTCAGATTATGTGATCCCTGCACTGCATGATGTCTCCTGGTTTTTAATGCCTTTATACCCTTTATTTTTGTGAGTACCCATTTTGTTATCTTCCATGTTTTATACATTACATCTCTGGTAATGCACTAGGTGCTTGTGCCTTCCTGTGTGTTTTTCTTTTTATTCCCTGAGAGATGACTGACTATCTATGGCCAGCACACAGAATCTGGTGCAGCTGTGCATGGTAGCCAATCAGAATACAGGTTTTATTGCCAAAGCCTAATGGAACAAGCTTCTGTGATCACTAAAGGATTTTTTTTTTTAGCTAAATAGCTTCCTTGACCTTACTGCAGTACTGGTTTCATGTCCTTATTGTTCATTTTTGCTTTGAAGTTGCCGTAATCCTGCTCTGATCTCCACACTTCCTGCTTGTCTGTTTCCTCATAACCACCATACTGGGAGCTTTCTCACGGTGGTCTAAGCTGTCATTACCGTGTGTCTAAAACTTCCCAGAACCCATCAGATTCATTTTGTTCTGTGTGTCTATTTCTACTTCACAGAAACATGAAGCCAGTTCAAAAGTCAAACTAACCTGCCAGCACATTATATGATTGATTTTTATCTATTTTTAATCATTTTGAAAAGGAATCAGTTAACTTTTATGTCTCTATACCCTGTAAACAGTCATTTCAGCAAAACATTTTTTTTCCTTTAGTGACCCTTTAAAGGGGTTTTAAAGGTTCTAAATTTAAGCTAGTGCATTGTTGGTTCACTTACCTTTTCCTTCCATTTCCCTTCTAAATGTGTTGTTTCTTTGTCTGAATTTCTCACTTACTGTTCTCCTCAGTAAGGTGTTCAGTAAGCTGTTCTTAATGACTTTCCACCGCTCGGATGATGGTGGAAAGCTTACTGAGGAGAAACAGGAAGTGAGAAATTCAAACAAAGGGAAATCGAAGGAAAAGGTAAGTGAACCAACAATGCACTAGCTTAAAGGAACCTATTTAGAAAATTTAGAAAATAAAAGCCAAATAAAAGCCAAACAAAAACCAATGAAGGCTTTATTTAAAATAAATGAATAAAATCATGTGAAAAATATATCTAAAAGCAGTATGGGGTACTATGGATGTAACATCCATAGTACCCCATACTGCTTTTAGATATATTTTTCACGTGATTTTATTCATTTATTTTAAATAAAGCCTTCATTGGTTTTTTGATCTGCACCATTGGGAGCATTTCTTTTTTCTTTTTCCCATGCCACACATGTTGTGTTGATACATGAGCCTGGCCATCCCTCCATTGGCCTTTTGTTATCCGGGTTCCTGTCCCTGAAGTGAGGTATCTGACCAAGATTGAATCCATCATCTCAGCTGGAGTGACCATCGCTGCACAGAGCCCAGGGTCCGCTGTGACCACCATGCCTGATCTGACTTGCTGTTAGTACTAACATGTGAGTCCACCACAGCTGGTAAGAGTATCCATTTCCATTGATTTTGATAGTCTGAAGGTTGCTACAGACAAGCCATCATTGTTGTTTCAATTTCCTTGAACTGGCATCATATGTGAAGATTTCATTCATCCATTTGGGACACACCTATGAACTATTAATTTTTGTTTATTTTGTTTGGTTGGTTTTTTCACTCATCAGTTTGCCAACATATGTATGGACTATATCAGTATTCCACACATGTTGAGTACAATTGTCTTTTACTATGCTTTTACATACAATTTTTGTTTGATTTCACATTGTTATGTCATGTGAATTTGGCAGCATTTTCACAAAACTAATTAGTATAGCGCTGCACTTTCTTTCTCCACGTTCACTTTGACTTTGTTTGTCTGTGTGCTGGCTGCTACATTGTTTTTTGTTTTTCTTTGATAATTAGCGCAGTTGTTTTTCCCACTTTCCAAACCTTTACAACCCCTTTAAGCCTGAACAAAAAAAATGGAAGGTCCTGCACTAACAATCCAATGTTAGTACAGCGATCTCCCCTGTGGAGATATTGTGTTCTGACAGGGGGACGGCCCCTTCAACAGAACACGCTGGCCATTGGCTGAGAGAGCTGATTGGATGTCAATCGGCAGACCTTATTCGGTCATGCCCCTTCCTCACAAGTCGGACTGGCTCCCTATCTTGTTTGTAACCCTGGGACTGCCTGTCTATAACAGTATACAGGCACACTAGTTAAAGCTGAAGTTAGATCGGTTTCTATTGAATTGGCTGATGTCTCCCAATATTCCGCCTGTGTGTGCAGGGCTGGTGATGTAGCAAGTAATTTGCACGTTTTAGATAGCACATGAATTAACAATTGAGTAATAATAAACACTATTTACGTGCTGTCTTTTAAAAGCGTTGTAAATGTAAATAAAAAATAAAAATAAATAACAAACATGTCTATACTTACCTACTCTGTGCAATGGAATTGCAGAATGGGCAGGAACCTCCTCCTCTCCCCCGCCGGTGCTCCTGGCCCCTCCTCATTGGCCAGTGCCCCCATGGGAAGCTCGCACCCGAATCCCTCTGCTGCATCCATTGACACAGACAGCAGGACTTTGCCCGCTTCATCGTCACTAGCTTTGATTCACAGAACTTGGAGGCAGTGGCTCCCGGTGCCCCAACAAAGCCAGCAGCGAGATACAGAAGTGAGGGGAGAAGAGATGTGCAGATGTGCACGTCTCTGGATCGAATGGGGTCTCAGGTAAGTAAAGGGGGGGCTAAAGGGGCGATGCTGACACCTACACATTTTTTACTTTAATGCAGGGAACACATTAGGGTAAAATAACGTTAAAGGGTCACTAAAGGAAAAAAAATTTTTTGCTGAAATTAATGTTTACAGGGTATAGAGACATAAAAGTTAACTGATTCCTTTTCAAAATGATTAAAAATAGATAAAAATCAATCATATTAATGTGCCTGCAGGTTAGTTTGACTTTTGAACTGACTTCATGTTTCTGTGAAGTAGAAATAGACACACAGAACAAAAACAAACAAATCCAGGGCAGTGTTTTGTTTTTAAAATGAATCTGATTGGTTCTGGGAAGTTTTAGACACACAGTAATGACAGCTTAGAACACCGTGAGAAAGCTCCCAGTATGGTGCTTATAAGGAAACAGACGAGCAGGAAGTGTGGAGAACAGAGCAGGATTACAGCAACTTCAAAGCAAAAACAAACAATAAGGACATGAAACCAGTACTACAGTAAGGTAAGGGAAGCTATTTAGCTAAAAAAATGTTTTCCTTTAGTGACCCTTTAAGACTTTACAACCCCTTTAGGTGTTTTCCTTTCTACAACACCTTTTATGAAGTCTCTTGGTAGGTTCTCGAGTCAGATAGGCCTGGGGAAAATGCTCTTTTGTCCTTTTATAAAAATAGTCCTAAATTTGAATAATACAGGCATACCCCGCTTTTAAGTACACAATGGGGTTTATTTACTAAAGCTGGAAATCACAATATCAGGCTCATTTCTGCATAGAAACCAATGAGCTTCTAACTCCAGCTTGTTCAATTAAGGCTGGTAATAAAACCTGGAAGCTAATTGGTTTCTGTGCAGAAGTGAGCCTGATTTTGCGCTTTCCAGCTTTAGTAAATAAACACAATTGTGTACTTAAAAGTGGGGTATGCCTGTATTGTCTTTGCCAGTACCATCAGGCCTGCTTATCTAATGTGTCGATCATTCAACATTTGGTTATAGTCTAAGTTCTGTTATAGTGTCCCTGGAATTGCTACAGCCATGTTCATTTTTCTTACTGCAGAGTTGAAATGTTTTATTAAGACATACTTTATGACCCAGTTATAAGTTCCAGATGAAAGATCAACAGAGTTTTGATGTTAAGTCCTTGAGGGACTGTAACGTTAAACAGTAAACTCACAGTGCTTACACTGGAAATCGTTACTTCCATCAAAGAGGATTTTCCTCTACAGCCTGTAAAGTCTGGATATTGACACATATTGATTAAATTATCAGTGAAAGTAATACACACTTAGATGCTAATAGTTTGTGATTATAAGTGGAAAACACGGTTTTTCTGTAGTTTACAATTCTTATATGAAAAGCATATGTCAACATAGCTATATTTTTATATCTACGGTATCTATCTATCTATCTATCTATCTATCTATCTATCTATCTATCTATCTATCTATCTATCTATCTATCTATCTATCTATCTATCTATCTATCCAGGGCTTTTTTTTGTCAGAGAATAGGTGCAGGAACTCCCCCTTTCTAAGTCACTCCTTTTTTCTACCCCTACCCACCTCCAAGCACCATTCCTTGTTTCCATCCCCTACCCACTTCCAAGTACCGCCCTTTTAGACAATATAGAGCAAAGGGGCTGATTTACTAAAGGCTGTAGATCTGAAATGAGGGGAAGCTCTGCTGATTTCCAATGGTGGCTAATGCTCAATTTTTTTTGGGGGGGGGGGGGTGGCATACAAACTGAAAAAAAAAAACATCAATTGCAGCCACTGTGCCCATCAAACACAGCCACTGTGCCCATCTGTCCATCTGTGCACATCAAACGTTGCCACTGTGCCATCAAACACAGCCACCGTGCCATCAATTGCTGCCACTGTGCCCATCAAATGCAGCAACTGTGCCCATCAAACGCTGCCACTGTGCCATCAAACACAGCCACTGTACACATAAATTGTCGCCACTGTGCCATCAAACGCAGCTACTGTACCCATCAATTGCTGCCAGTGTGACCATCAATTGCTGACACTGTGCCCATCAATTTCTGCCAGTGTGCCCATCAATTGCCACCACTGAGCCCATCAATTGCTGCCAGTATGCCCATCAATTGCCGCTACTGCGCCCATCATTTGCTGCCAGTGTGCCCATCAATTGCTGCCACTGTGCCGATCAATTGCCACTACTGTGCCCATCAATTGCTGCCAGTGTGCCCATAAATTGCTGACACTGTGCCCATCAATTGCTGCCAGTGTGTCCATCAATTGTCGCTACTGTGCCCATCAATTGCTGCCAGTGTTTCCATCAATCGCTGCTAATGTGCCCATCAAATGCTGCCAGTGTCAGCGGCAGTCTCCTGCACATCCTCTGTGTCTTCTTCTGTCCTCTCTCAGGCGGCCAATCACAGCGCCTGACGTTTCATCCAATCAGGTGAAAGGTAACAGACCCAAGAACCTGATTGCCTGAGAGGCGGTTCAGTGTTGGGAAAGCGAATATTCCTTCTGAATGAACTGTGAGCTCCCAGCCCGCTGTTCACCTTTTTGGACGCCTATTAGAGCCTATGGCTCTAATCAGGTGCTTCCAAAAAATTCCCTGCCACTGTAATTCAGGTGCCTGGCGGGTGGCAATGCATAAATATATCTATGGTGATAGACAGGTGAAAGGTGCACCGCCACTGCTGGTTTCTATCATCCAATCACACGCAAAAATGCTGTTTTTTATTCTCCTTGCATGCCCCCCTCAGATCTACATCGACTTCGCTTTCAAATGCACTTGTAGCACACAGTGGATTTGCCTTTAGTAAATAAACCCCAATGTATTATTTTATTGTGCTAAGTAATGTGCATGAAATTTGGTAATGATAACAAGAAAAGCAGTCAAATAGATCCCCTGCAGCCAGTAACAATAGAGCCCCTGTTATCAACAATAGATTCCCCTAACAACAATGGACCACCTGCAACCTACCCCACACCCAGCATCAATAGACTCTCCAGCAATCAGCAACAATAGACCCCTCCCTCAACAGCAGATCTCTCCCAGCAACAACTGATCCCCCAGCAATATAAGACCCACCCCCAGCAATAATATGTCCCCCACTGGCAACAATAGACCTTCTCAACAACAATAGACCCCCCTACAAAAATAGATCGCCTCCAGCTAGAATAGATCCCCCAGCAGCGAGTATTGATAGACCCTGCAGCACACCCCAGCACCCCTTGCTATTACATACAGTCAGTACTGGAGGTGCCAGAATTCTTGCAGGACCAGACCACTCCACATTCAACCCCGAGAATGGTGGATGGGCCTTTCCTTCCTGGCCAAGTCACAACCATTCAGAGATCCTCTTGTCCAAGCTTTCTTATTAGCTGTGGTGACTGTCAATTGGTGTCCTTTCCTCAGCCTTCTCTCTCTGTTCTGTCCAGGACAGGAGGGGGAATGTTCTACATGGCCGGGGAGTAATGTTTTGCAGGTCAACATAAAAGGGCCTTTGGCTGGTGCTCCTGCATATCTATCTATCTATCTATCTATCTATCTATCTATCTATCTATCTATCTATCTATCTATCTATCTATCTATCTATCTATCTACTTTTAGGCTGCATTCACACCTAGGCGTTTTGTCGCCCTACGCCCGACGCTGTAGCAGCCTGAAATACGCTGGAGGTGCGAATTTACATTGTCGGCTATGGAGATGGTTCACATCTCTACGCCAAACGCCGAAACGCAGTACGCCTGAAGCTTAAAACAAGTCCCGGACCCTTTTTTCAGGCGTCTTGGGCGTTCGGGCATAGCCGACAATGTAAAAATCACCCCTCCAGCAAAAACAAGGCGCATTTTGTCGCCGCAAATTGTGGGGACAAAACGCCTATTTCATGTCACCGCAATACGCCGCATACCGCCTACGCCTAGGTGTGAATGCAGCCTTACTGCTTGTTGAGAATATGTAACTATCTGCAAAGTAGAGAATGTCCTGACTTGCCTGCTCGCCCCCTCCTCCCTCAAGAGGCTTTCTCCACGCCAGGAAGAAAGCCTTGCATTATGGTGTGTAGTTACAGACAAAAGAACAGGAAGTGAGGATTTCTCAGAAGAAATAAGGACATTTAAAAGCAAAATCGAAGGATGAGGTAAGTGAAGGAGGACTGCACTAATGTAAATTAAGTTATTTAGGAAAAAAATGTTTTAAGGGTTTAGGATTTGGTGGCTTTAAGAGGTGCTTAGTACTGACATTTTGATAATCAGACTTTTTGTATGGAAGACAGCAAGGAGAAATCAACAGGCATGTTCTGAAATACCTTTCCTTCAAATGCAACAGGTCATGCACAGAGGGTCCCAGATGGTGAGGTTTTTGATGAAGAGAACGTAGAGTGGCTTAATGGACAACGGAGTACTAAACGGGTAAGATGTGTACCCTGCACGCAACTTTCCATTTTGGCTGCAGTGTACCTTTAAATCAGTTCTAAAGTGGAATTTAATGATATGCTATAATTCCTTTTTAAATGCCATGACAAAGACCAATTATCACTTTTTAAAAGGTCAGATCTTTTTGAAATAGTACAAGAGCCAGTGGGTTCTATACTGGGGGCAATACAAATAAATATGGAAATAAAACAGACTTAGAAATATTTAATAAGCACCTGGAGGCTCATTGAGAGTGATTAAATAATGGCTACATAAAAATTGAATGAGATGTTAGATGTTTCCCTACTGGATTTATGTGCATAGCAAATATAGTTCACATATACTCATTTATAATAATATTTAATTTACAGCAAAAAAAGCTTTTATTTTATTTTAGTCAGCTGTACCCCACCAAGCTACTGACATTTCCCTTGGTGTAATGAATACACTGTACTGTTTAAAATAACTCTATCGCAAGTGAGGTAAGATGTCAATGTGTAGAGAGGATGGAGACGCTGCTTCTTTAAAGCAGATCTATGGGCAAAACTTTTTTTTAAATTTTAAAATTTTGGATAGTGTAAGGGAGGGTAATAACCCACGTAAGATTTTGTTTGCCATCTATGTCCCATTGCGAGATTTCCCTTCACTTCCTGTCCCATAGCCAAACAGGAAGTGAGAGGAAATCCCTGCAATTAACCTCCCTGGCGGTCTTCCCGTGTGTGGCACGGGGTGAGATTTTCAAGCTACGATCGGTAACCCCGTGCCACACACGGACTTGCCTCGCTGGATGCAGAAAAAAGTTTACTTACCTTTTCTCTGCGATCCAGCGATGAATCCCCGCAGTACACGGCGGGCGGATGTCCGCCTGATGCTGTGTGTTCCGCCGATTCCCTTCCCTGCGAGCGTCGCGACGTAGGGGGGGGAACGGCGCCAAATTTAAAAAAGTAAACAAACACTATACATACAGTACACTGTAATCTTATAGATTACAGTACTGTATGTAAAAAATACACACCCCCCATGTCCCTAGTGGTCTGCCCTGTACACTACATGTCCTTTTATATAATAAAAACTGTTCTTTCTCCCTGCAAACTGTAGATTGCCCATAGCAACCAAAAGTGTCCCTTTATGGCAAAAATTGTTTTAGAGCAGCTAAAAAACAGCGATAATAAATCAGAATCACTTGCAGAATTTAGCGATAGCGATTTATGGGGAAATTCGTCATAAAAAAAAAAAAAAATAATGACAGCAAAAATTCTGCAACTGAGCAAATTTCAGTGATTTTGATTTGATTACATTATTGAATAATTTTTACTATAATTATATTATTATTTGTTATAATTTTTTATAATTATTTATTATATTATAATTTTTAATAAGAAAAAAAAAAAAATCATACCCAGGATGCCTATTAGACTCTTGTTTGGATAGATTTCAGTGAGTTATTCCTAAGAATTACAAGCCTACAGTATAAAACGCCAAATTCCCTTGCAAATAATGGTACCGCTTTTAGCACCTAAAATCTGAAAGAATCATACCGCCAGGGAGGTTAAGGGAATTTCTTGGGGGGCCTCAGGTCACCAGAACTAGTGTCCCCATTGGAAGATTTCCCCTTTATTACTTTTTTGGGGACAACCCAAAATGTGGGGTTTTCTCCTACTGTTTCTTCAATGACAATGGTAAACAAGACAAATAGAGCAGGGAAACAGACAGCAATAAAAACTTACAAGCATTCTTATGCCTCTCCACTCTATCCAAAAAAAAGTTTTGTCTTTAGTTATACTTTTTACCCAAAACCAAAAATGGAATGTATTGCAGCTTACCAATGATTGGATTTAGTGGCTGCATTCCTTTTTTTTTAGGCTTTTTTCTCCTTTTTTCCCTTGGGAATCTGACCAGTAGCACACCTACTATATTATACGGACACTATACTTCTTCTGGCAATGGCTTGATTTCCCTTTTTCTCTAAAAGGAAAGAGCATCTTCTAGGATAAACATTTTCGGCACTTACTGGACTGAGATGTTGGCTCAAAGATGATGCCATCATGTAAATCCTGGTGGCAGTTCTTGGCTGTGTTCACAAATGTTTGACAAAGATCAGTTAGAGCCAGTTCACACAGGGGTAACCCGACTTACAGCGCAACTTTGAAAGGCAACTTCAGCACGACTTGGAGCAATTTACAACGCAACTTATGCCGCGTACACACGATCATTTTTTGTGATGAAAAAAAACGACGTTTTCAAAAACGTCATTTAAAATCACCGTGTGTGGGCAAAACGTCGTTTTATGTCTTCAAAAAAACGACCAAAAAAAAATTCGAACATGCTTGAATTTTTTGTGTCGTTTTTCAAAACGTCGTTTTTTGTGTCATAAAAAGTGATGGTGTGTGGGCAAAACGATGTTGAAAACGACGTTTTTAAAGCCGCGCATGCTCAGAGACAAGTTATGAGACGGAGCTTCAATGCAACAGAGTGCCGTCGAACGTGGTGTACGTCACCACGCTTTGCTAGAGCATTTTGGAAAAACGATGGTGTGTATGCAACGTCGTTTTGGAAAATGAAGTTTGAAAAACGTTGTTTTGTTTCATCACTTGAAACGTCGTTTTGTTTCATCACAAAAAATGATCGTGTGTACGCGGCATTAGAGTTGCCTCCATGACAGGCGACTTTGGCTGTGGCCAATCACAGAATAATCAGCTCTGTGGGAGGGAGGGGTTTGTTTACTATTTTACTAGTTTACTTAGTAAACTATTATCTCTTCCTGTAAAGTTGCTTCAGTTAAAGCGGCTGTATACCCTCCGGTCCTAATTTAACCATGCATATGGTTTTGAATATCAAACAGTTCCAAAACGATCGAGCGCTATGGTTTTAACTACATTCGTTTACTCACTGTTTTAGAGATGATTGTGTAAAATCATTTCTGCTGTTAAATCCACGCCATGTTAGTTGTGGTCTTCCTTGTTTAGTTCCCTTTCTACTTCCGCCCACAGTTTCTTCTGCGCTGTGTAATCAGGCACTTCCCTTTAGTTCTCCTTATTTGATAATGGTGCCGCCTGTCTCCTTTAGCCGCGTGACGTTGGAGTCACATGGTAACCATGATCCTCTTGGGGGTGAAGATAGCTGCCTAACCATCGCGGGATGTCAGGGCTGACGTCAACAGGAAATGACGCAGCCCCGACATAAACAGAGAATGTATCTGGCCGGGTCTCGGCTTGCCGGATTTACCAACGATACGGCGCCTGCGCATGTCTACGTCATCACTCGGGAATACAGCGATTTATAGGGAAACAATGCAGGTAGGCAAAAATAACACATTGCATGTGATTAAGGAGATTAGGAGACGTATTAAAATGTAAAGTAACATTTTTGGGTATACAACCACTTTAACCACTTCCATACCGGCCTATAGGGGAATCACGTCATGGTGATCCCCTTGCCGATGAGACAGGACGTTGCACAACGTCCTGTCTTCACGGCGTTCTAGGGCGCGCGCGCGCGCGCGCGCCCGCGGCACCACCCGCGATCCCGCGCGCGTGCCCGACGGCCGTGATTGCCGCCGGGCACCCGCGATTTCCGGAAATCACGGCAGGAGTGTGGATCTGTGTGTGTAAACACACAGATCCACCTCCTGTCAGCGGTGAGGAGACTGATGTGTGTTCCCAGTACAGAGGAACACACATCGATCTCCTCCCCCTGTGAGTCCCCCTCCCCCTACAGTTAGAACATACTTTTAGGACACATTTTAACCCCTTCAGCGCCCCCTAGTGTTAACCCCTTCCCTGCCAGTCACATTTACACAGTAATTAGTGCAGTTTTATAGCAATAATCGCTGTGTAAATGTGAACGGTCCCAAAAACGTGTCAAAAGTGTCCGATATGTCCGCCGCAACGTCACGGTCACAAAAAAAAAACGCAGATCCCCGCCATTACTAGTAAAAAAAATTAAATAAAAATGCCATAAATCTATCACCTATTTTGTAGACGCTATAACTTTTGCGCAAACCAATCAATATACGATTATTGCGTTTTTTTTTACCAAAAATACGTAAAATACGTATCGGTCTAAACTGAGGGGAAAAAAAGTTTTTTTTTAAAAAAATATTGTGAGATGTATTAAATAATAAGGAAAAAATATTGTGTTTTTTTTTAAATTGTCGCTCTTCTTTTGTTTATAGCGCAAAAAATAAAAACCGCAGAGATGATCAAATACCACCAAACGAAAGCTCTATTTGTGTGGGGAAAAAAACATAATGATTTAATTTGGGTACAGTATTGCCTGACCGCGCAATTGTCATTCAAAGTGCAACAGCGCTGAAAACTAAAAATTGGTCTGGGCAGGAAGGGGGTGAAAATGCCCTGTATGGAAGGGGTTAAGACAGTGATCCGACTTTGGAGGCAACTTCCATTAAAATCTTTGTGTACAAGTTGCCTAGAAGTCGCCTTGAAGTAGTACAGGAAACTTTTCTGAAGTCAGAACGACTTCAGTAGTGTACATTAACGACTCTCATTCACTTCAATTGAATTTCTCAGGTCACGCGACTTGGGGCGACACAAGTCGGATCCCAAGTCGCGGTAGTGTGAACCGGCACTTACTGCTGTATCTTTTTATCTCATGGCTTGCAACTAAATTACAATGTTGCCATCTGATTAGTTGGGAGAGTAAACTTAGAAAATGCTCTTGCCCACCAGCAGCAGACTGAAGACATCATCGCAGCCCTAGGCAGAGTCACATGACTGGAACTCAAGGATTGCGTTTTAAAAATGAAAGGTGAAACGCTTAAAAAAAAAAAATACTGTTGCTGTGAATTTCGATATGTTGGGAATTATTTTTTTTAGATTTGTAGTAAAAACTCAAGTTTAATCATAATGGAGTAAAGGTTCCTGTAGACATAAGAAAACATTAGCGAGAGACAGCTGTAATGCTTTTTTACAGACACAAACATGCAAGTTCACCCAGTGTGGATGTTTCTCAGCGATCATTGATGAAAACGCATATTTGGCAGCTGGATCGTACATGAACAGCTGGCTACCATTTAGTGTCTGTAAGCACCTTAAGCCACAGATCAGACAGAAGAGCAATGCCTGTTGGTTGGGTTATCTGTGGTCAGTCACACCGACAACCACTCCACCCCTTGTTACTTTGCCACTATATCTGTGAAGCAGGTTGGAAACGTGAAATTCACTCAAAAGGCACATACCTTTCTTTAAAAATGTAAATTGAAGCTCATAAGTAGGTAAGGAGATATATTCTGTTTACACACTGTCAGTCATTTTTATTGATTCCCATGTGAACTATATGCATTTAGTAATCACTTTGCATGGAAGACAGTACGTTTAACCTTGTAATGAAGTTCTGGCTGCTTCCAGCTATTTGAATCATAATGTGTTGGCATCGCCTGTTTAACCATTTCAGTACTGCGCTGCCAAATTGGCTTCAGCCCAATACAAAGCTAATGCCAGTTTCATATTCTCCACTCCAGTTTTACTGTTATTGACAGCTGTATTTCTGGGACCAATGCCAGTCATTTTCCTTAGGAAAAGCACGGATGTAACAAACAAATGTGAGACAGTGCAAATGACACAATTTCAAAGCAATCAGTATACTGTTGCACATTACAAAGGGCCACTTTTCAGAAAATCGTTTAGTATCCCTCTCATCTTGTCTGCACATTAGGGGTGGGCCCAATGTTACGTTTGACTCGAACATCGGATGTTCAGCCGTTCGCCGAATACCAACATTATGGGGTGTTTGCGGCAAATTCGACCGCCATACAACATTTTTTTCATGTTGGCATGGAGTTCCCCTTAATATCCATACCAGACCCGAAGGGGGGGGACCCACAGCTATTTTTTCCTTGATGTTCATCTATATTGCCGGGAGCTGGCAATACATTACGGCTGTGAGCAATTTTAAATGACATCTTTTTCCTTTAGAAATGTAATTTCCTGTGGCACTGTAAAATACACCAGAGAGATGCGCCACTTTAGAGGCAGACTAAGGGGACCCCCCAGGCACAGTATTTAACCACTTGCTGACCAGCCGCCATTATACGGCGGCAGTTCGGCACAATCCCGCGAACCGCCGTAGGTGTACGTTGGTCCCCTTAAGCGGGATAGCAGGCGCGTGCCCGTTGCATTACGGGGGTGTCGATACCCATGACCGGCGGTCACGATGACAGCCGACGGTAAGCGATTGCGCGCACAAGAGGTTAAATAGGGACGTGCGTGTTCTGTGAGAAAAGACAGATTGTGAGTTTGTATTAGCTAGTCATTTCCTCTAGGTCAATCCCTCCCCCCCTACAGTTAGAAACACACTAAGAAACACAATTAACCCCTTGATCGCCGCCTAGTGTTAACCACTTCCCTGCCAGTGTTTCTTACAGTTATCAGTGCATTTTTAAAAGCACTGATCACTGTATAAATGCCAATGGTCCCAAAATTGTGTCAAAAGTGCCCGATGTGTCTGCCATAATGTTGCAATCCTGATATAAATTGCAGATTGCCGCCATTACTAGTAAAAAAAAGTAATAATAAAAACGCTATAAATATATCCCCTATTTTGTAGATGCTATAACTGTTGCGCAAACCAATCAATATACGCTTATTGTGATTTTTATTACCAAAAATATGTATCGGCCTAAACTGAGAAAAAAATTGCTTTTTTAATAAACAATTGGGATATTAATTATAGCAAAAAGTACAAAATATTGTGTTTTTTTTTTTTTCAAAATGTATGCATTCTTTTGTTTATAGCGCAAAAAAAATTGCAGAGATGATCAAATACCACCAAAAGAAAGCTCTATTTGTGGGAAAAAGGGACATCAATTTTGTTTGGGCACAGCATCGCACGACTGCTCAATTGTCAGCGACATTGAGCAGCCAATTCTTCCGGGGATGAAGTGGTTAAAGGAATATTTCAATTTTATTGTTTCACTTTATACATCATTAAAATCACTGTTCCTGAAAAAACAGTCTTTGCATTGATACATGTCCCCTCCAGCAGTACCCGGGTCCCATACACTTTTTATGGCAATAACTTGCATATAAGCCTTTAAAATGAGCACTTTTGATTCTTCATGTTCCTGTCCCATAGACTTTAATAGGGTTTGCATGTTTGCACAAATTTATTGCTTATTCGCATTTTCTGGTGCCTACCAATCCGGGGGGGGGGGGGTGGTGTTTGGCTCATCCCTACTGCAGATGCACAGCTCCTTGCCATGGTGTTTTCTAGACAGACACTTTGAAGGTGTATGTAAAGCCAAAACTGTATTTTTACTTTGTTTTGGATAGACACATCTTGCTGATTGTTGATTGCGATTGAGTCAAATGAATTTACAATGCTTAAAGTACATTAGAGATTTTTTTATTTTATTTCTGTTTTAATCTTTAGTTCAATGTTTGGGCAAATCAGGATACCCTTTTGATCTTCCTCATCAATTGCTGTCCATGGTGCTGAAACTATACATAAACACAGTTTCAGCACCATGGAGAGTTATTGTCTGCAGTATGTCTATTTTTATTTTTTATTAAAATCTTATTAAAGTGGAGTTCCACCCACAACTTGGAACTTACACTTTTGGAATCCCCCTCCCCCCGGTGTCACATTTGGCATCTTTCAGGGGGGAAGAGGGAGCAGATACCTGTGTAATACAGGTATTTGCTCTCGCTTCCGGGCATAGATCACCTCAGTGACCTACGCCACTTCCTGCACCTACACTGTCCTCCCCTGCTGTCTTCTGGGAGACACACAGGTCCCAGAAGACAGCAGGGACCAGTGAGGACACGCAGCGCGACTCGCACATGCGCAGTAGGGAACCAGGAAGTAAAGCTGCAAGGCTTCACTTCCTGATTCCCTCACCGAGGATGGCGGCGGCAGCAGTGGAGAGCCGAGCGACTGATCGGCTTTGGCTGCCGACATCGTGGGCGGACTGGACAGGTAAATGTCCATTTATTAAAAGTCCATTTATTATATATACAGGTGCCATGTCATAAAATTTGAATATCAGTAAAAAGGTCATTTACTTCAGTAATTAAATTAAAAAAGTGAAACTCATATATTTTATATAGATGCGTTAAACTCATAGAGATATATTTCAGGCATTTCTTTCTTTTAATTTTGATGATTATGGCTTACAGCTAGTGAAAACCCCAAATTCTGTATCTCAGAAAATTAGAATATTACATAAGACCAATAAAAAAAAAAGGATTTTTAATGCAGAGATGTTGGCTTACTGAAAAGTATGTCCATGTACAGTATAGTATGCCCTCAATACGTGGTCGGGGGTCCTTTTGCATGAATTACTACATCAATGCAGCGTGGCATGGAAGCAATCAGCCTGTAGCATTGCTGATGTGTTATAGAAGCCCAGATTTTTGATAGTGACCTTCAGCTCTTCTGCATTGTTGGGTCTGGTTTCTCTCATCTTCCTCCTGACAATACCCCACAGATTCTTTATGGGGTTTAGATCAGGTGAGTTTGCAGGCCAACCAAACACAGTGATACCATGTTAATTAAACCAGGTATTTGTACTTTTGGCAGTGTGGTCAAATTAAATCTGCCTCTCTAAAAAGCTGGTCAGCAGAGAGAAGCATGAAGTGCTCTCGAATTTCCTGGCAGAGGAAATATCATGTGACAAATTTGCAACAACCGCCATTTTATTCCCTATGGTCTCTGCTAATATATATATTATATATATATATATATATATATTTTATATATATATATATATATATATATATATATATATATATATATATATATATATATATATATATATATATATATATATATATATATAATTTTGGGGGGTCCTACGTAATTTTCTAGCAAAAAAAAATATGATGTTGGAAAGAAGTGCCAGAATTGGCTTGGGAGGCAAATGGTTTAGGAGGGGTGGGCTCCCTCCAGGCATGCACTTAATATATCCAATATTATATATGTGCTAAAACTTTTAACTGAAAATGTATAGAGTACACTGTGGTGCTGTGACATGGCCTCTGCAGCTCACACATATATTTGTAAATGTGTGCAAATGAAACCCCTTGTTCTAATGTGAACCGTTGGACAGGGTTAATTTTTTTTTTTGCAGACTGGCTGGTAAGTGGGCTTTTGTTTGTTGTTTTTCGACATGCATTGCCTTTCCATGTGCTCCTTGGTGCAAAGGCCAGTTATAGGTTGGGGTGGTTGTCATCTGTTTGTATTGTCCCTCAACCACTTTGACTTTTATTATGTCACTATAGATACAGTATATATATATATATATATATATATATATATATATATATATATATATATATATTAGGGCTGTTACTGATTAAAATCGATTTTTTTTATAGTCCCCACTGTAATATCCACAGATATCTCCCCCACTGTAATATCCACATCATCTCCCCACTGTAATATCCACAGACATCTCCCCACTTTAATATCCACAGACATCTCCCCCCACTGTAATATCCACAGACATCTCCTTACTGTAATATCCACAGACATCTCCTTACTGTAATATCCACAGACATCTCCCCCAACTGTAATATCCACAGACATCTCCCCACTGTAATATCCACAGACATCTCCCCACTGTAATATCCACAGACATCTCCCCCAACTGTAATATCCACAGACATCTCCCCCACTGTAATATCCACAGACATCTCCCCCACTGTAATATCCACAGACATCTCCCCACTGTAATATCCACATCTCCCCCCCACTGTAATATCCACATCTCCCCCACTGTAATATCCACAGACATCTCCTCACTGTAATATCCACAGACATCTCCTCACTGTAATATCCACAAACATCTCCCCACTGTAATATCCTCAGACATCTCCCCACTGTAATATCCACAGACATCTCCCCACTGTAATATCCACATCATCTCCCCACTGTACTATCCACAGGCATCTCCCCACTGTAATATCCACAGACATCTCCCCACTGTAATATCCACAGGCATCTCCCCACTGTAATATCCACATCATCTCCCCACTGTAATATCCACAGGCATCTCCCCACTGTAATATCCACAGACATCTCTCCCCACTGTAATATCCACAGACATCTCCCCACTGTAATATCCACATCATCTCCCCACTGTAATATCCACAGACATCTCCCCACTGTAATATCCACAGACATCTCTCCCCCACTGTAATATCCACAGACATCTCTCCCCACTGTAATATCCACAGACATCTCCCCCCACTGTAATATCCACAGACATCTTCCCACTGTAATATCCACAGACATCTCCTTACTCTAATATCCACAGACATCTCCCCCAACTGTAATATCCACAGACATCCCCCCACTGTAATATCCACAGACATCTCTCCACTGTAATATCCACAGACATGTCCCCCACTGTAATATCCACAGACATCTCTCCACTGTAATTTCCACAGACATGTCCCCCACTGTAATATCCACAGACATCTCTCCACTGTAATATCCACAGACATGTCCCCCACTCTAATATCCACAGACATCTCCCCCACTCTAATATCCACAGACATCTCCCCCACTCTAATATTCAAAGACATCTCGCCCACTCTAATATCCACAGACATGTCCCCCACTGTAATATCCACAATCACGCCCACTGTAATATCCACAATCACCCCCACTGTAATATCCACAGACATCTCACCTAGGCCGCCGCCGGGTGGCCAAGGCAGCAGCGAACCTCCACGGATCATGTGGTGTGCCGATCCGCATATGGTGACCCGTTCGGATCACGGATCATTTACGATTCGTTGCACCACTAGTACCGATCAAAAGAGTTTTGATCAATCAAAAAAATTAACGATTAATCGAGGAATTAATCTTTAATTTCCACAGCCCTAGTATATATGTGAAACGCATTGAGAAAGGAAACCTCTGCTGGTGCCAAGAAAAATTTGCCTATTGACTACTTAATACATATATTGTAAACAGCAAGGGTCAGGTCAACTGCAATGAGGTCTTTCCAGTGAGGTAATTGCAATTTTAACTTATTTGTGATCAGAATAAGAGCACTACCTTGTGCTGTATTGATGAATCAATAACACAAAAAAACAATAAATAATAAACCATAATCAATATGCAGGAATAGTAGTGATAATGCTAATGGGCAATTTCATTTGCACATTTGAATAATTTAAGGCTGCACTGCAAAGTTGAAGTTCACAAACTTTATTTAGAATTTTTATGGACATTATTATCACTACTATTATTGCATATTGATTATAGTTATCATTTATTATGTGTTTTGTGTTAATGCTTCATCGGTATAGCACGAGGTAGCGCTCTTATTCTGATCACATATTTAAAGGCACATGCACTTTTGAGAGTAGCAACCCGCTTAGTAAATGTTCAAATTTTTTCATTTACTAATTGGTTCCTTTTCTTAATTTTAACTTATTGTATGTGTTATGTCCATGTTGAGAGGCCAGGAAGATTGTATACATTGTATATTTTTGAGTATTGTAAATAAGTACTGTAACTAAGTATTTTTTTTCTGGAGTCAAGAGTAATTATACAGCCCAACATGCCAAGTATGCAAGGTGGTATACCCAAAGCAAAGGAGCTGTGAACATGTAGTGCCCCTGCTCTTTGCATACCAGCCCACATACCCTTCAGCACTAGAGGGTTGATTCGAAATTGGTTTTACCAAAAAATAGTGGTCTTCCCCCCTCATGCACAGAGGTGACTACTGCTCATGATTAGAGTTGAGCGGACACCTGGATGTTCGGGTTCGGACCCAAACCCAAACTTTAAAAAAGAAGTTCTCCGGACTCCGAACCCCATTGAAGTCAATGGGACACGGACTTTTAGTAAAACAAAAAAAAATGCGTGGGGGTACCCCCCAAATTCAATAACCAGACCCTTTAGGTCTGGTATGGATATTAAGGGGAACCTCGCCGTCAATTTAAAAAAAAATGGCGTGGGGTTCCCCCCAAATATCCATAACCAGACCCTTCAGGTCTGGTGTGGATTTTAAGGGGAACTCCACCCCAAATTAAAAAAAAAATGGCGTGGAGTTCCCCCTAAAATCCACACCAGACCCCTTATCCGAGCACGTTGACCTGGCCGGCCGCAGAAAAAAAGGGGGGGACAGAGTGCGCCCCGCCCTCCTGAAAGCATCTTGTCCCCATGTTGGTGGGGACAAGGGTCTCATCCCCACAACCCTTGCCCGGTGGTTGTGGGGGTATGCGGGCAGGGGGCTTATCAGAATCTGGAAGACCCCTTTAACAAAGGAGACCCCCAGATCCTGCCCCCCCCTGTGTGAAATGGTAATGATGTACACTGTACCCCTACCATTTAACGAAGGAAGTGTAAATAGTAGTTGTCTGGAAAAAAAAACACACACACCGTAGAACAAAATACTTTATTAATTAAACTAACTAAAAATCCAGCGGTGAAAATATACGATCGATGCTGCTCCCTGCTCCAACGCTGTCTTCTATCCAGCGCCAGGTGATGTCTCCAGCGACGGGCGGTTGGTCCAGCGATGAGAAGATCCATCCATTCAGAGCACAGCTCCGCGAATGACGCGCCGGAGCTTGACGTAAAAGAAACGTCAAGCTCCGGCGCGTCATTCGCGGAGCTGTGCTCTGAATGGATGGATCTTCTCATCGCTGGACCAACGTAATTTTTTTTTTTAAATTGACAGCGAGGTTCCCCTTAATATCCATACCAGACTTAAAGGGTCTGGTTATTGATTTTGGGGGGACCTCCGCGAATTTTTTTTCCCCAACTCCGAACCCGGACCCGAACTTTCACCAATTATTCGGGTTCGGGAAAAACCCAAAGTCCGTACCGAACCCGAACTTTACAGTTCGGGTTCGCTCAACTCTACTCATGATACTTGATCAGATGCCACAGGACACCTTGGCAATGAAAATATTAATTAATAGAACTTTATTTTGGTTTGGTCTCTTTTCTTTTAGAGTTTAATTTACCCACACATACAGTGTACTGGTTAGGGGTTAGATGGATTCCTATATCCAGTTCGCATGGAAAATGGGGACCACCTACTTGCTTCTCATGAGGTAGTAGGTAGGTACAACATTATTCCCACCCTTCCCAGCACCCAGGATGGGGTTCTGGGAGCAGGGGATTTTATATTTTTCCTACTGTTTATAAATTGCTGTTTCAACAATATTTTAGCTGAAACCCAGTTATCTTCTTATTTCAGACCTTCCTGCAATTTAAATTTTGTATAATCCTGTATGAAACTTTCAGACATTCAGATGGAAACTTCATCAATTATATCTCATCCTAATTTGGAAACAGGACGAATTCTGTCTATGACATTAAACGATTTCATTATGGTCTAATAAGGCTTTTAAGAAGGCTTTTAGTGATATTGTGCTTGCAATAAAAATACACTTTTTTTTACCAAAAAAGTAACAGGAACATGTACATAAGACAAACATGCCCACACTAAAAAAAGTGGAGTTATTTTCTGATGTAGAGGATGTAACAGATGTAATCACAGAAGTGGAGCATCTGCAGATTTTAATAATTTAACAATGACTAAAGAATAAAGGGAAGTATAAAGGCCCAGAGAAACAGGTTGTGTTTGCCAGCAAGTTGCCATATCACATTTTAGAGCTGGTCATGATATGTGCTGCCACATTGCCACTCTTTATAATGAAAAGCTTATTTGTCAGCTTACATTCTGAAGGGATTTAACTGGATGGCATAGGAGAATCTTAGTATTTGTATGGTTGTAAGAGCTGTAATATCACCAGGGTAATATCATTCTATAGGATATAATAACTAGTGTTGCTCACGAATATTGCATATTCGAGTATTCGCGAATAACTCGAATATTGCGGCGAATATTCGCTATGGCGAATATTCGTATTTTTTCAAATTTATTTTTTAAACAGATCACATCCTAGTGATCTCCATCGACGTCTAAAAGCATTGCTGGTATGATTAGAGAGAGACCCTGGGCCGAGTAGCTGATGCGATTCTTTTATGTTGCCGAAAAATCGCATTGCGAATTTTCGGCAACATAAAAGAATCGCATCAGCTACTCGGCCCTTCTTTTGCATCAGAGCCAATCAGAATAACTCGAATATTCGGCAAAAGGAATATTGCGCGATATTCCTTTTGCCGAATATTCGAGTTATTCTGATTGGCTCTGATGCAAAAGAAGGGCGGAGAAGATAATCGCGCAATATTCCTTTTGCCGAATATTCGAGTTATTCTGATTGGCTCTGATGCGCCCTTCTTTTGCATCAGAGCCAATCAGAATAACTCGAATATTCGGCAAACGGAATATTGCGCGATTATCTTCTCCGCCCTTCTTTTGCATCAGAGCCAATCAGAATAACTCGAATATTCGGCAAACGGAATATTGCGCGATTATCTTCTCCGCCCTTCTTTTGCATCAGAGCCAATCAGAATAACTTGAATATTCGGCAAAAGGAATATTGCGCGATATTCCTTTTGCCGAATATTCGAGTTATTCTGATTGGCTCTGATGCAAAAGAAGGGCGGAGAAGATAATCGTGCAATAGGAATATTGCGCGATTATCTTCTCCGCCCTTCTTTTCCCCCTTATTCTCCTTTCTTTTAAGTAGAGTTAGTGTAGAGTTAGTGTTTAGTGCATATTAGTTTAGTAATACAGGAAATGATCTCCGTTTATGAGAATTTCGCAATCATTTTCGCATTAGCGAAATTTCGAATTAGCGAAATTTCGCAAAATTTTTTTTGGATAAAATATCACGAATATTCGATATTAGCAAATATTCGCAAATATTCTTCTATATATTTGCGCAATATCGCGAAATCGAATATGGCGTATTCCGCTCAACACTAATAATAACCTCCTGACTGCTGTACAATCCTATATTTCATCTGGTTGAAATTTTATCCTTCTTATCTCTTGGCTGACATCCACGCTATGCTCTCATTTTGTACAAGGGAGGACTGGAAACTTTTGGATTTGGAGGCAAACACGACCAACTGGTGCTTTAATAGGAATAGTTTCCCATTGGTTCAAGACAATGTACCACACAAAGGGGTTGATTTACTAAACTTCCAAGTGGACTTTCAGCGCAATTTCAAGTGCACTTTGCACTTGTAGTGCAAAGTGGATTTGCCTTTTTCATAAATAACCCCCATTGTGACACTTTGGGGTTGACTTACTAAAACTTGAGAGTGCAAAATATGGTGCAGCTCCCCATAGAAACCAAACAGCGTCCAGGGTTTTTTATTTTATTTATTTTTTGTCAAAGCTTAAAGGGGTTGTAAAGGTACATTTTTTCCTAAATAGCTTCCTTTACCTTAGTGCAGTCCTCCTTCACTTACCTCATTCTTTCGATTTTGCTTTTAAATGTCCTTACTTTTATCTGAGAAATGCTCACTTCATGTTCTTCTGTTTGTAACTACACACAGTAATGTAAGGCTTTCTCCCTGGTGTGGAGAAAGCCTCTTGAGGGGGGAGGGGGCGAGCAGGAGTGTCAGGACGCCCACTAACACACAGGTCCTTTCTCTATCTGCAAAGTAGAGAGCGTTCTGACCCTCCTGCCTGCCCCCTTCCCCCTCAAGTGGCTTTTTCCACACCAGGAAGAAAGCCTTGCATTACGGTGTGTAGTTACAGACAGAAGAACAGGAAGTGGGCATTTCTCAGAAGAAATAAGGACATTTAAAATCAAAATCAAAGGATGAAGTAAGTGAAGGAGGACTACACTAAGGTAAAGGAAACTATTTAGGGAAAACATTTTTTTTCCTTTACAACCCCTTTAATTGAACAAGCTGAAGTTAGAAGCTTATTGGTTTCTATGCAGAGCTGCATCAGATTTTGCACTCTCAAGTTTTAGTAAGTCAACCCCAAAGTGTCATAGGGGGGTTATTTACGAAAGGCAAATCCACTTTGCACTACAAGTACAAACTATAAGAGCAAAGTGCACTTGAAATTGCACTGAAAGTGCACTTGGAAGTACAGTCGCTGTAGATCCGAGGGGGACATGCAAGAAAAAAAAAAAAAAAAACAGCATTTTAGCTTGAACATTATTATTATTATGCAGGATTTATATAGCGCAGCGCTTTACATCAAGGAAGACAGTACAGTCACAATACGAATCAATACAGGAGGGATCAGAGGGCCCTGCTCGTTAGAGCTTACAATCTAGAAGGGAGGGTCAAGTGGAACAAAGGATAGTTAGCTGTAGGGGATGATCTGATGGACTCAAATGAAAGTATAATTGTTAGGTATGGGTAGGGTAGGCTTCTCTGAAGAGGAGGGTTTTCAGGGATCCTCTAAAAGCTAATAGAGAAGGAGATAGACGGATAGATTGGGGTAAGGAGTTCCATAGGCTTGGAGAGGCTCTGGAAAAGTCCTGGAGACGAGCATGGGAGCAGGTGATGAGAGCATGATTGGATAATAAAATCAGCAGAGTTACAGCGACGGCACTTCCAAGTGCAATTTCAAGTGCACTTTGCACTTGTAGTTTGCACTTTTAGTGCAAAGTGGATTTGCCTTTAGTAAATAACCCCCAATGATTGGTAATCATGGTAAAAGGTGGTGTGGTTTTGGAAAATATGGTTTATTTTAAAGCGGAGCTCCAGCCGTGATTTTTTTTTTTTAAAGTCAGCAGCTACTAACAGTGTAGCTGCTGACTTTAAATAAGGACACTTACCTTGTCCTACTTGCCCGCGCTGATGGGCCCCCCGATGCCGGTCCCACGATCGCTCCGGGTCCCGCGCCGCCATTCACACTATGGGAAACAGGCAGTGAAGCCTGCGTGAGTCTCACGCTGGCTTGTGAATGGGCGCGCTGCTCTCTGAGAACACACACAGTTCCCAGAAAGCAGCGCGCCCCATTCACAAGCAGAAGGACAAGAAGAAAAGGCACCGCGGAGTGGAAGAGGCAGATTACGGACTTCCGCATAGCAACAGGTATTTCGGGTGAGTATTATTTTTTTTTTCAGTTTAAAAAAAAAAAAAAATTTAAACAACAAGGGAAAATGTTGTTTTCCTGGGTGGAGCTCCGCTTTAACATACCTATTCACATATTTATGTTAAAAAAGGGGAAGCTGTAAAAAAAGAAATACTTCATGAACAGAACAAAATGAGTACTGCTGTGTAAAACTGATATGGACTCCACAAATAAAATACCCTGCCATCATCAAAAATGATCCTTCTCCTTCAACTTTTTTAAAGCACACCATTCCAAAGGTTTAACATTCTTTCTCCATTGACTTTCTTTACAGCTCTCTCCATTTAGTTACCTAACATCTTCCACAAAGGAAGTAGATGCTGAAATATTTCAGCCAGGTGATGTGATCGCCAGTCAGAATGCCCATTAAATGCCCAGCATGTGTCATTGACTGCGGGTCCCCCTCTGATTCTGATCCATACGGTGAATAGAAATACTGAGAGCCACCAGATACAGGCCTGGTGGGAGAAGGGGGGATGCCTTCTCCCTATGTCTAGTTCAGATGATCTACTTACTCTATGTGGACAGCCATGGGTGATTTCCCTTGTCCAGGAGATCTCTTCAATATTTTATGTAGAGCTTCTGCTCTGGTTACTCTGAACAGGGTCTTGAGTAGTATAGAACAAAGCACATTTTTAAAGAACCTTTTTACAGTCTATACAATTCTTAAAGCGGAGCTCCAGCCGCGAAACATTTTTTTTTTTAAAGTCAGCAGCTACTAACAGTGTAGCTGCTGACTTTAAATAAGGACACTTACCTTGTCCTACTTGCCCGCGCTGACGGCCCCCCCCCCGATGCCGGTCCCACGATCGCTCCGGGTCCCGCGCCGCCATTCACACTATGGGAAACAGGCAGTGAAGCCGTACGGCTTCACTGCCCGTTTCCTACTGCGCCTGCGTGAGTCTCACGCTGGCTTGTGAATGGGCGCGCTGCTCTCTGAGAACACACACAGTTCCCAGAAAGCAGCGCGCCCCATTCACAAGGAGAAGAAGAAGAAGAAAACACACCGCGGTGTGTAAGAGGCAGATTACGGACTTCCGCATAGCAACAGCTATTTCGGGTGAGTATTTTCTTTTTTTTTTTTCAGGTTTTTTTTTAAACAACATGGCAAAATGTTGTTTTGCTGGGTGGAGCTCCGCTTTAACAAAGGTTTTTTTTAAAGTGTCACATGATGCCTGTGTGGTTTCAGCTTGTTCTACAGTGTTTTATAAAGGCCCATAGTCTGGAGGAAGCAGCAAAGGCTTGGATACTGTATATTACAATTGCAACAAGAAAAGAGAAACATTTTCTGGAAAGACATATTTCAAGGTTTCCCTAAACCAAGAGTACCCTTTTACTCACTTGAGCACTGACTGCTTGCATCTAGTATACAGTAGCATTATGTACTATTCAATTAGACACAAATGCAAGACTGGAGGAAAAAGAACACTCTAGAACAGAGGTGTCAAACACAAGGCCCGCGGCCCGAATCCGGCCCTCCAGGCCATTTTATGTGGCCCTCGCACCTCTCCTGCAGCTGCAGAAGAGCTCCAGCCCTCCTCTGGTCCTCCCCCAGGCACTTCATTTCTGCTTTCAAGCAATACATCCAGCTTTTTTCCAGCAGCAGCATAAGGAAAGGGGGTGCACTGTGATGTAAGGGAGAGTGGGGGGCTCAACTTCTGATGGTGGGGTGGCTCTTGACATCTAAGATATGGGGAGGGGAATGCGCTGGACATCTAATCTTACAGTTACAACCGGCCCTTTTCAGGGCAATTATAATGCTCATGCGGCCCACTATAAAATTGAGTTTGACACCCCTGCTCTAGAACATGGGTGCTCAACCTGTGGCCCTCCAGCTGTTGCTGGAGGGCCACCTTTGCCTTTGGAAGTCATGCTTTTTTACAGTCTGACTTGCAATGCTTCATGGGACTTGTAGTTCCACAACAGCTGAAGGGCCTTGCTCTAGAACAGGGGTCTTAACTACTCTATAAAAATAAAAAATAAAATAAAAAAATAGGCTGGGGTTGGTCCTTACTTTTAAATTATGTATTGTGTTTAATAGTAATCATGCAAGATCCTTTTTTGCTTTCCATATGGACACCAATGTCAACACTCCAATGCTCATCTGCTATAAGGCTATGATCAACTTTCTTCTTCACACAGCCATTAATGTCTAAACCGCTGGCAACAAAAGTGAGTACACCCCTAAGTGAAAATGTCCAAATTGGCCCAATTAGCCATTTTCCCTCCCTGTGTCATGTGATACAAGATCTCAGGTGTAAATGGGGAGTAGGTGTGTTAAATTTGGTGTTATCGCTCTCACTCTCTCATACTGGTCACTGGAAGTTCAACATGGCACCTCATAGCAAAGAACTGAAAGAGATATCCTGACCCAATTTCAGGGTGGCTTGTATTGAGATACTGGATCAGCTTTAGCAGCAAAGAAATGGACAGAGGGAGACAGCTTCTTGTTCGGTTGCCAAAAGTGAAGAGAGAGACTGGAGCTCAGTCAGCTCTTCCATTTTTATTGCTTGATGACATCACAAGACACAGGCATGTTGATAGGTTCACATAATAAGTACACACCTTCACATGATAAAGACACACCCATTTCCCTCCCATCCAGCCATTGACCCACCCCATATACGCCTTCATCTACGCTCTCATCCACGCCCACTCAAGAACGCATGTTAGTCCTTTGTTTAAAGTCCTTATACTGGGTTTCCCACAGAAATCCTCAAGGAACATTCCTTTTGCCAATGGGAGGAACAATCTAAGAGCAGGGGGCTAGAGAATGGAAGTTCATGTTTGGAAGAAATTCTCTGGTTAAAAGATTTAAACAGTCCTACCATTATTTGCCATATAAGGTACAAACAGTCCAGCATACGCTTCTCCTGGTCACGAGACCAAAAGTCCTCAGTGATTGTAAAGACAGGATGTGGGGGGATGGTTTTGGCTTTCTCTTGAAAACTCCTTCCTTCTCTTGGAGTGCTTCACAGGGGGGAAGGCAGAGGAGAAGGAATGGAGTGAAGACACTTTAAAACACAGTCCTGTTATACTTAATTTCCAGTGCTGGCTCATAGTTTTCTATAAAACATATCTTATGTAACATCATCAAGGAAAATAAAGCACTAATGTGATTTCATACATTTATATATATATAAAAAAAAGATATAAAGAAAAAGGTATAAAAAAGGAATATATAAAAAACTTAAAGGGATATAAACCGAGAAACATATTAGTGGTTCTAATAAAAGAATAAGCTCAACTTATCAAATAGATATTTTTTTAAAACAATCTATCACAGAACTCTCTGAGGATCTGAAAAAAAAAAAATTGTTGCTCTACTTAAAAATGGCCTAGCCTATAAGAAGTTTGCTAAGGCCCTAAAACTGAGCTGCAGCACGGTGGCCAAGATCATACAGTGGTTTAACAGGACAAATTCCACTCAGAACAGGCCTCATCATGGTGGACCAAAGGAGTTGAGTGCACATGCTCAGCATCATATCCAAAAATTACCTTTGGGTAATAGACGTATGAGTGCTGCCAGCATTGCTGCAGAGGTTGAAGGGGTGAGAGGGTCCAGACCATGCGCCACACACTGCATCAAATTGGTCTGCATAGCTGTCGTCCCAAAAGGAAGCCTCTTCTAAAGATGATGCACAGGAAATCCCCCAAACAGTTTGCTGAAAACAAGCAGACTGAGGGCATGGATTACTGGAACCATGTCCTGTGTGGTCACGTATTTGGTTCAGATGGTTTCAAGCGTGTGTGGTGGCAACCAGGTGAGGAGTACAAAGACAAGTGTGTCTTACCTACAGTCAAGCATGGTGGTGGGAGTGTCATGATGGTCTGGGGCTGCATGAGTGCTGCTGGCACCAGGGAGCTACAGTTCATTGAGGGAACCAGGAATGCCAACATGTACTGTGACATACTGAAGCAGAGCATGCCCCCCCCCCTTTGGAGATTGGGCTGCAGGACAGTATTCCAACATGATAACAACCCAAAACAAACCTCCAAGATGACCACTGCCTTTCTAACGAGTTGAGGGTAAAGGTGATGGACTGGCCTAGCATGTCTCCAGAACTTAACCCTATTGAGCATCTGTGGGGCATCCTCAAACTGAAGTTGGAGGACCCCAAGGTCTCTAACATCCCCCAGCTCCGGGATGTCGTCATGGAGGAGTGGAAGAGGAATCCAGTGGCATCTAGCCCTCCAGCCCTCCTCCAAACCCTAACTTTCTGCTTTCAAGCAATGCATCAAGCTTCTTCCCAGCAGCAGCATAAGGAAAGGGGGTGCACTGTGATGTAAGGGAGAGTGGGGGACTGAAGTTCTGATGATGGGGTGGTTCTTGACATCTAATATATGGAGAGTGGGGTGTGCTGGACATCTAATCTTACAGATACAACCGGGCCTTTTGAGGGCAATCATAATGCTGATGCGGCCCATGATGAAATAGAGTTTGACACCCCTGTTCTAGAGCTTAGGGTGGGAATAGTCAAATAGCCAGCCAGCCTGGGGAGGTGCATCCAGATGGTAGCTGGGAAGCTGATAAATAGTCTGGAGCCCTGGAGAGAGTGTCTTTCTCCAGGAAGCAGAGTTCCCAGCCTCAGGGTTTCTGTTGCCCCTGAGGCAGCCTATGGACTGGGTTGCTGCCCTGTGAAGTCTCAGTGGTGCATGGACCTGGAAGTGATTTGGAGCTGAATGCAGGACTTCTCCAAGAGGGACAGGAACTGAAGGAGAAGCAGATTTAGTAAGTACGTACAGGGTTCACTTACTTAAGTACATATTAAGTGTAGTATGGGAAAGCAAATTCAATGCCCTGGAGAAGGTGGTGCCCTGGGCAACTTTCCAGTTTGCCTACCCCTAACACCAGCCCTGACCTCAGGAGGGATAAAGAAACAAGTCTATTGCTTCACCTTCTAGATTGAATGAAGAATGCAAAATATTAATATGAAATATTTCATGTTTACTTAAAGGGTTTGTAAAGGATTTTTTTATCTTAATAGCTTCCTTTACCTTAATGCAGTGCTGTTTTCATGTCCTCATTGTTCGTTTTTGCTCTCAAGTCAGAGCTGTATCCTGGCCTAGGCCAACAAGGCCCAGGCCTGGGGCAGCACTTTGCAGGGGGGGCAGCACGAAAAGAGTCATCGCCGGCTTGCGCTACACTGTTAGGAAAATTAGTCATAAAGTGGCCGCGCTGCTTCTGTAATGCGGGCGGCCGGCATTTCGCAACTGTGGGCGGGGCGCTTCCAATTTTGACTGTTTTATCATCCTGGACCACAAACCTTCCTCACTGTGCTATATGTTTCTGCTGCACCATCTATTTAACGTAGAACTATAGGCAACACTTTTTTTAAAGGGAAGGGTTATAACCACTGTCAGTTTATTTTTTACCATCCCTTTCCCATTGCGAAGATTTCCCTTCACTTCCTGCTCTATGGGCAACCAGGAAGTAAGAGGAAATCTAAGTAAATTAAGGGAATCCATTGCCCCCCCCAGGCCCTCAGAACTAGTGTCCTCACTCGAAAATTTCAGGGCGGGTCTTAAACAACACAGAGTGTGGCCGTAACAGAAATGGGTGGGTCATATTTAAATTAGGGGTGCACAAGTTTAGTCAGGCCTAGGGCAGCACAAAACCTAAATACACCTCTGTCTCAAGTTGCTGTAATCCTTCTCTGATCTCCACACTTCCTGGTTGTCTGTTTCCTGATGACCCTAGTACTGGGAGCTTTCTCTCTGTGTTCATTAATCAAGGAGGTGTGATTACTGTGTGTCTAAAACCCCTCAGCACCAATCAGTTTTGTTTTCCAAACCGTCACTGTCCTGTATTGGCTCTGTGGCTCTGTACATCACAGGCAGGAACAACATGCAAAAACAAAACTAGAAACTGCAGGTACGTTATATGACTGATTTTTATCTATTTTTAATAAATTTTTAAAAGGAATCAGTTAACTATTATGTCTCTATACCCTGTAAACAGTAATTTCAGCAAAAAATAAAATAAAAAATCCTTTACAACTCCTTTAAAGTGGAAGTTCACCCAAAAATTAATTTCTAAAAATACCTTGAGCCGAGCCGACTCTATATGGCGCCTGCGCAATGACGTTCGGCTTCTTTCGAAAAGTCGTGACGTGCAGTATGCACCGGTCGGAGGAACGCCAATCAACTAGGAATGCCCAGCCACGCAAGAATCATACCAGGAAGCCGAGGGATGAAACACCGCTAACACGGTATGTATGAAAACAAAAAACAGCATCCTCGCAGTCTAACCGGTCGGCTCAAGGTATTTTTAGAAATGTATTTTTGGGTGAACTTCCACTTTAACTATAAAAAGATTTTTTATGATACAAAAATAAAAGTGAAAGAAAATATGTACAAAAAGGTTACATATGACCTCTAAAAAATCTATGCTTGTGTTGTTAATGCAAATGATTTTGTAATTTAATTCTCAAGAGTGAGGATAATTACTAGTCAACTTCAGAGGCAGAAGAGCTTTATGTAATTATTTATCATAAAGAGGTGTATGATGAGTTATAGATTCAGAATTCTTACAGCTCCTTAGGACAGCCCTAAGCTGGCACTCATGGTTAGGAAGGGAGGCATTCTGCCAACCATTTGTAAACATTGCAAAGGACCTCTGTGCAAAAAAACAATCTGACACCCAGATATGTGCATAATTTGTTGCATGTAAGTATTCTGGGCAGCCTGTGTTCATCATAAAATCGTAGGGTATAGTGTGTTGAGCAAATTTGCTATTTTTTTGGACCACTTCTTACCATATTCTTAGAAAAACTACATAGGCTGGAGGCAATGGGCAGGAGTTTAGCTGGGCTACTACTAATGGCGGCGATCAGCAATTTTTTTCATGACTGCTACATTATGGCGAACACATCGGACAATTGTCATTTTCATAGCAAAAAGTGCTATAAAAATGCACAGTTTACTGTGAAAATGACAATTGCAGTTTAGGAGTTAACCACTTGAGGGCATTTTAGGGGTTAAGTGTGACCTCATATGTTTTTCTAATTGTAGTGGGCGGGGCTAGACGTGTGACGTCATTGATCGTCTTTCCCTATATCAGGGAAAGGACGATCAATGACACTGCCACTGTGAAGAACGGGAAAGAAGTGTTTACACACACCTCTCCCAGTTCTTCAGCTCTGGTGACCGATCATGGGACATATGCGGCGATCGGGACCGCGGGTCCCGTGGGCGCGGTCACGGAGCTTCGGACCGGGTCGCAAGCGCCCTGCCGGCGCGCTCCCGGCTTAAAGAGACACGTACAGGTATGTGATTGTGCCCAGCCGTGCCATTCTGCCGACGTATATCGTCGGTAGGGGGTCCTTAAGTGGTTAAGGTAAGTCTGTCATAATGTGCTAGTATGTGGTGCATACTAGCATATTTTGGCTTAAACCACCCAGAGGCCCAATTTTTTTTTCTTCAAGGAGATTACTACCACGTTAAATGTGATAGCTGCATTTGTTTTCCTTTTTTATGTTTTTTCCCTTTATTTTCATCCGGTCATTATCCAGTCAGTAACGCACTTCCTGTCTTAGGGTACCATCCTGGGTGGAGATGTAATGCATACACCCTTGAACAGCAGCATTGCCAATCTCTAAAGAGGACTTGGCTAATAAATTAATCGCTTTGGACCGCCCCACGTATAAGTCCTACGGCAGGGCGGCCCTTATGTGAAAATACACGCACCTGTATATGTGATTTTTCTGTTCGGCTCAAGGGCGTGTGCGCATACCGCCGGAGCCCCGCTCCCACTGTGACTGGACACAGCGCGAGCCGAATCGCAAAAAGTAGCCTGGTCTTTGACCAGCAAAATGGTCCGGGGCTTATGTGGTTAAGACATGTCTTCCTTGTCATTTTGACTATAACACAAGTAGCATGCTCCCTTTGCATCTCACTGTATGTTAAACCTCATTGCTAGATTGCTTCTTACAGCCGTAATACAAGCTCATGATGACACAGCCAAAATTGGCACCACGAGAAGTCTGTCATGGTCACTATTTTGCTTATTAATAGAAACATATCCATTTAAATTCACCCGATTTCCAGTGACCATGCTAACATTCAATACACTGAAATATTTCATCAGTTGACTCTTATATTACATCTGCTTTGATCTTACTGAGACTCAGAGTTTGTTGTATTTTTAAGGAATAAGTTTGTCTCGCGTTTCACGGGTTTGTTTTAACTTCAAAGCTCTTTTTAAGCTTTCAGATAGATTAATTCAGATATTTATAAGGGATGCTGCAGCTTGCCAGAATTTTGAAAAGATTGCACCATCTGCTTTGTTCAAACACGATGTCCCAGTTTTCAGATTTAATTTGATTCTGATTATCTTTTCCCTCTGATGATTTTTTATAGAACAGCTAAGTTGTCACCTCCAAATAAGAAAACATGATCAGGATGTGCTAGTATTGTTTTTATTCGAGTTCTGCTGTTTATGATTATTCATCTTCCTAAAAGACATTAGTGGTTATCTTCGTTTTTTGTAACTTTAGGTGGGTAAGACAATATGATGTGAATATTTGGGGTTCATAAATTTGAATAAGTGAAGAATTAAAATATAACAAATGGATAGATGTTCTATATATGAACCAGACAATCTTATGCTCCATCTAAAGGCAGATTGGAATCACACCATTGATCTAGGGTTTCCACCTGTCCAGGATTCACCCGGACATTTTGGGTTTGGAATCATGCGTCTGGGTTTCAGACTGCCTGATACCCGGACATATTATTTAGACTGGACTATGGCCTCCCAGCAGGGTTGCTGGCTGCAGGTGTCTGAGCTGAGAGTGTCTGTTACACTCTTTCACACTGCCCAAAGCCAGCAACAACAACCCCCCCCTTTCAAACACCCATACCCCTCTGTGTCTGTCCACACTCCAATTCCCGGGGCTGTGCCTCAGAAATGGAAAGTTGGGGCTGGAAATTTGAAGTCCAGCAGCCTCATATACATATGGATTAGAGATGCTGACTGCCAAGAGGTGGGTATCCATCCATCTCTGTCTGCGACTGAAGTCTCCCCCCTTCTCTCTCCTGCCTCTGAGTGAGTACACTAAGGCAAATAAGGGTTCTCAGAGCACCCCTTACATCAGAGTTCCCCTTTACATTAAAAGCCACAGTGTTTCCCCTTACATCAGAGTCTTCTCCGTACATCAGAATTCTCAGTGTTCCCTCTTAAATCAGGGTTCCCAGAGCATTCCTTATGTTAGAGCCCCCAGAGTTCTCCTTTATATCAGAGTCTGCAGTGTTCCCCCTTACAGTGAAAAAGAACTCTGCAAGTTGAGATGTAAAAGGGGAACTCTGTGGAATCAGATGTAAAAGGGGAACTCTGTGGATTCAGGTGTAAAAGGGGAACTCTGTGCATTCAGATGTAAAAGGGGAACTCTGTGGATTGAGATGTAAAAGGGGAACTCTGTGCATTCAGATGTAAAAGGGGAACTAGGGATTTGATGAAAAAAGGAAAACTCTGTGGATTCAGAAGTAAAAGGGGAACTCTGTGGATTCAGCTGTAAAAGGGGAACTCTGTGGATTCAGATGTAAAAGGTGAACTCTGTGGATTCAGATGTAAAGGGGAACTCTGTGGATTCAGATGTAAAGGGGAACTCTGTGAACTCTAATGTAAAGGGGGACTCTTTGTTAATAACTTCATATAATTAGAAATGTTTATTAATAGAAAAATATATGTATCGTTTATACTATTAAAAAAAAAGCTGTGCATAGTTAAAGTTTTTGGGTTTGACGTAAAGAAAAGGTGGCAACCCTACATTGATCCCATATTTTTTTGGAACTTGAGGGGACAGTTTTTTTTCTCTTTTATATATAATCCCATTATGTGGTTCAATCAGATTAACCAATGCTTTCTACTGTGATACACAAAGGGAAGAAGACTTTACCAAATGCAAAGCCTTAGGCCTCGTACACACGACCGAGGAACTCGTCGGAAAGACACATCGTTTTCCTCGATGAGTTCCTTGTTAGGCTTGTCGAGAAACTTGACAAGCTGTCTTTGCGTACACACAGTCAAGACCAAATCTCCTCGTTCTCAAACGCGGTGACGTACAACACATACGACTGCAGGGGAAGTTCGATTTCACTGGCACAACCCTTGGGGCTGCTTTTGCTAATCTCATGTTACTGCGTGTTAGGTAAAAGTTTGGTGAGAGACGATTTGCACTTTTCAGTCTGTTACAGCGTGACAAATGTGCTATTTCCATTACAAACGCTACTTTTACCGAAGGTGCGCGGGTTTCTAAGCATACACACCAACGTGTTTCTCGTGGAAAACCAGCCCGACGAGGAACACGACGACTCCCGTCAAGGAAAAAGAGAACTTGCTCTCTTTTTTCCTCGTCGAGTTCCTCGACAGTTTACTCGATGAAAAACATACACAAGACCGTTTTCCTCTGCAAAAAAGCTCTCCCACCAAGTTTCTTGATGGATTCTGTCGAGGAAACCGGTCGTGTGTACGCGGCCTTACAGGCCAAAACAATCCCTGGACTTCATAAAAACTGGAGCAGGCAGATTTTGAGAAGGTGTCTCTCATGCATTGTAAAAGAGGTGCTGAATGTGCCAAAATTTCAAATTTTCTTTAATTTTTTTTTTTTTTTTTTGGATTTTTAGGATTTTTTGTCCAAATTATGGGTGGAACTCCACTTTAAAGCCCCATACATACTATCAGTTTTCCTGACGGTTTTCTCTTTAGGTTTACCAAAACCATCTAATATGAGGTCAAACCTCAAGAGTTTCAATTTGTATGCAATCAGGCAGGCCCTTAAGCCTCGTACACACGGCCGAGGTTCTCGGCAGAAACCAGCGAGAACCTCGCTGGCATCCTGATTCTGCCGAGAACCTCGGCCGTGTGTACGGATTCGGC